>OY728167.1:591997393-592597393 GCA_963277665.1 Viscum album
GAGCTTAGTACAAGTGAAGGGTTGGGTATGTAATTTCTTAAGAGAGATACATGGAATACATCATGAACTTGAGAGAGATTCGGTGGAAGAACCAATTGGTAAGCTACCTTCCCAACATGATCCAAAATTTCAAAAGGGCCGATATACCTAAGGCTTAGCTTGAACTTCTTTACAAATATCATTACTCACTTCCAGGGAGATATTCGTAGGAACACCTTATCACCAAATTCAAACTCTAGGTATTTTCTTCGGTTGTCAGCATAAATTTTTTGTCGACTCTGATTTGATATTATGTGTTGTTGAATAGATATGACATTTTCTTCCATTTCATCAACAAGATCAAGTCCTAAAAGATTTCTTTCCCAACTTCATCCCAGTAAGTTGGAGTTCTGCACTTCTTTCCATAAAGGGCTTTATAAAGAGCCATATGAATACTGGAGTGAAAGCTATTTTTTAAGAAAATTACACCAAAGATTTCTATTGATCCCAACCACCTTTGAAATCCAAAGAGGAAGCTCTAAACATGACTTATAGTGTTTGAATTGTCCTCTTAGATTGACAGTCTATCTGAGGATGATAAGTAGTGCTGAAAATTAACTTTGTATCTAGAGCATGCTGAAGACTTATCTAGAACTTTGTGGTAAACCTCATATCCCGATTAGATATAATGGAAAGTGGTACTCCATGAAATCTTACCACTTCCTTTACATATATCCTGTAAAGCTGATCAAGAGACAAATCCTCTCTAATAGCAATGAAGTGTGCTGACTTTGTAAGGAGATTAACTATAACCCATATAGCATTATGGCCTTTAGATGTTTTGGGAAGTCCGATAATAAATTCCATAGTGATGTTTTTCCATTTCCATTCCGGTATGGGTAATGGTTGTAACATCCCCTTAGAATTTTGTCTCTCATCCTTAACTTACTGACAAACCAAGCATTGAGAGACATATTCAGCGAAATCTCTTTTCATAACATCCCACTAGAAATACTCTTTCAGGTCCCTATACATATTTTTACTTCCAGGGCGAATAGAGAATGAAGAACTATGAGCCTCATCCAATAGATACTTCTTTAATTCTAGTATGGGAGGAATACAAACCACATTCTCGAACCTTATTATTTAATCACAATCAAGGTTGGATTCAGGAACATTTCTCACCTACTTTTGTAGATCTACATAATTCTTCTGTGCCTCCTTAATCTTCACTTTTATAGATGTTTGAACATTCATTTAAGAAAGAAAATATTTCCCCCCTTCCTTTAAAATTTCAAGATCTACCCTTTTAAAATCTATAAATATTAGATCTTTTGTGATCCTCATCATGGATAGGATAGCATGGTCTTGTCAACCCAAATCATCTTCCACCTTGTTCGTATTCCTAGGATGGTAATGTATTGAGTAGTCATAATCATTAATCAGATCCAACCATCTTCTTTGGCACATATTCAGATCCTTTTGTGTGAAAATATACTTTAAAATTTTATGATCAGTATAAATGTCACACCTTTCACCATAAAGATAATGCCTCTATATCTTTAATGCAAAGATTACTGCAGCCAACTCTAAATCATGAGTTGGATAATTCTTCTCATGGATTTTCAGCTGTCGTGAGGCATAATCTATCACCATATAATTTTTCATGAGAACACATTCCAACCCCTTCTTGGATGCATCACTATAGATCACAAACCTCTCTCTACTACAAGGCAGTGTGAGTATAGGTGCACTGGCTAACCTTCTTTTTAGCTCTTTGAAATTATCTTCACATTCCTCCATTCAAAATAACTTAACTCCTTTCTGAGTCAACTTGGTGAGCGGATTAGATAATCGTGAAAAATATTTCACAAAACATCGATAATATCCAGTAAAACCAAGAAAACTTCAGATCTCAATTACCGTTTTTGGTCTCATCCAACTTTCAAAAACTTATATTTTTTATAAATCCACATATATCCCTTCTTTAGAGATTATGTGACTAAAAAATGAAACTTTCTAAAGACAAAATTCATACTTGGTAAATTTCTCATAAATATTCTCCTTTCTCAGGGTCTTCAATACAATTCTCAAGTGGTCTTCATGTTATTCCTTGATATTTGAATAAACAAGAATATAATTTATAAAGACTTACATAAATTGATAAAGATGGTCTCTAAAGAAACTATTAATTAGATCCATGAAGATATCAAGGGAATTAGTAAGACCAAAAGACATCACTATAAATTCATAGTGTCCATACCTTGTACAGAGTGCCATCTTTGGTATATCCTCCTTTTTGACACCTAATTTATGATATCATGAACGAAGATCAATATTGGAAAAATATTGAGCTCAATGTAGTTGGTCAAATAAGTCATTAATGCGGGGAATAAGATATTTTTTTTGATAGTGATCTTGTTAAGTTCTCAATAATCAATACTGAGTCTCATTGATCCATCTTTATTCTTAACAAACAGAACATGTTCTCCCCAAGGTGACGCACTAGGGAATATGAATCCCTTATCAAGATTCTCTTGGAGTTTCCTCTATAATTCCTACCACTTAATTTGGGCCATTCTATAAGGTTTCTTTGAAAGAGGCATAGCACCTGGTATGAGTTCTATTGAAAAATCAACTTCACAATTTGGTGGAAGACCTGGAAATTCCTCTGAAAAGACATCATAAAACTCCCATACAATGGGTTTATTCTTAATCATGAGTTTATCCCCAACCATTTGAGATAAATAACCTTCATTTATAGGAATAAAGACCCATAATATGGAAGAAATTTTTACCAGAAGGTTATATTCATCCTTACATCAATAGATGATAATATATTAATCTGAAAAATGAAATGTGATTTTCCTTACTTGTTAATTTATATGAGATATAGAGAAATCCAATCCATGACAAGAATCACATAAAATTCCATTATAGGAAGGATCACAAGATTTTCAGGAAGCACATTCCCACAAACTTCAACCAGAGAAGAGTTATAAACTTTTGATGCGACCATTGTTCCATTAGGAGTTTTCATAGCTAAATCAACATCTAATTATTGAGTTAATACGGTGATACCCTTAAAAAATTATACAGAAATAAAAGAGTGTGTGGATCCAGAATCAAATAAAACATTTTCTACTTTATAGTGGATGATAAGTGTACCTTTCACCACTTCATTATCATACTCCACGTCGCAGATAATTATTGTATGTGAATTTCCTTTTTCTTTGGCCTTAAGAGTTTTTTGACGTATATCATCATCAATAACCCCTGGATTAGGGAATTTATTGGCGTAATACCCAATTTCCTTACACTTGTAGCATTGAAGTGTAGGAGGTGAATTCTGTATAGCCTTTTCTTTGTTCACATCATTAGATATATTTTTCCCATCACTTTGGCATTGAACTGCCCGATAACCTTATTTTACACACTTAAAACATTTACTAGTCCCATTAAGACAATTACCTCCATGTTTCTTTCCATGCTTTGAGCATAAGGGAAAAATCATCTTCTATTTAGTGTGGTCTTTATATTTTCCTTTGAATTCCATTTTTATCTTCTTATCAAACCCATATGACTGATGGGTTACTCCAATATCCATCTCAAGCTTGAGAGCACATCGAACAATTTCCTCATAACTATTGAAGTCCCTTTTGGTTAATTCCCTTCAGAGACTTGGTTTTAAGCCACTAAAGAATCGATCAATTTTACTCTTAGGTTGGATAATAATTCCAGAAGAGTACCTTGCAAGTCTTGTAATTTTTTTCCTTAGGTACCAATGGATTCATCATAATTTTTCTTAAGTTCAAGGAACTCCTTCTCCATCTTTGTTTGAATAATACGAGGAAATTACTTATTGAAAAATAAGTTCTTGAACTTGTCCCATTCCATGGAATAAATTTCATGTCTTTTACTCATATTCTTGATAAGATTCCACTATTGATCAACTTCACCTTACAAATGATATACTACTAAGATAAATTTGTCATATCCAAAACATTTTAGAACTGAAAATATCTTTTAAGTGGTATTGATCCATTGTTCATCCACTAATGGATCAGAAGACCCACTGAATGAAGGTGGACATTCCATCATGAAGGATTAAACATAATTTTTCTCTATACTTTGCTCGTTTGGATGTTTGGAATGATTCGTAGTTTGATGAAGTTGTGTGAGCATGGCCATAAGATTTTTCATTCCATCTCCCATGTCACGACCCACCTCCCTGGGCCCTGAACCTTGTCATCTGACCCCATGGGTCTCCAGTAATACCTTGGTTGCCTTCCCAGGACACCATAGGCTATTACTCACTAGGGTAGCTTATCATACTAATGACTGTCCCCACAGGACAACACATGTTCTTTCAGTGTGTTTTGTCCTCACTCACACACACCCTGGGAAACTTCTCAGAAGGTCACCCATCCTGATTAATACTCCAGACCAAGAATTCCTAACTGTGGAGTTCTAATCAGGTAGGCTCTCGAAAAGAAAGGTGCACCTTGTTGACATGAGTAGTAACATTTAGCCTTTTAAGTCTCACTTTTCCAGGGGTGTTACATTATCCACCCCTTTAAAGCACAACACCCTCGTTGTGGACCCCAAGCCTCAAGATTTTTCTCCATCCTTTGCTCGTTTGGAAGTATGGAATGATTCATATTTTGAGAAAGTTGTGTGAGCATGGACACATGATTTTTCATTCCAGCTCCCATGTCACGACCCACCTCCCCGGGCCATGAACCTTGTCATCTGACCCCATGGGTCTCCTGAAATACCTTGGTTGCCTTCCTAGCACACCATATGCTATTACTCACTAGGGTAGCTTATCAGACTAATGACTATCCCTACAAGCCAACACATGTTCTTTCAGTGTGTTTTGTCCTCACTCACACACACTCTGGGAAACTTCCCAGAAGGCCACCCATCCTGATTACTACTCCAGACCAAGCATGCTTAACTGTGGAGTTCTAATCAGGTAGGCTCCCAAAAAGAAAGGTGCACCTTGTTGACATGGGTAGTAACATTTATCCTTTTAATTCTTACTTTTCCAGGGGTGTTACATTATCCACCCCTTTAAAGCACAACACACTCGTTGTGGACCCCACGCCTCAAACCCAGACAGTGCCTAAGCACTTTCGGCTGTGTATTGGCTCTGATACCATTTGTCACGACCTGTCTCCTCGGGCCATGAACCTTGTCATCTGACCCCATGGGTCTCCTGTAATACCTTGGTTGCCTTCCCAGCACACCATAGGCTATTAGTCACTAGGGTCGCTTACCAGACTAATGACTGTCCCAGAAGGTCACCCATCCTGATTACTAATCCATACCAAGCATGCTTAACTGTGGAGTTCTAATCAGGTAGGCTCCCGAAAAGAAAGGTGCACCTTGTTGACATGGGTAGTAACATTTAGCCTTCTAAGTCTCTCTTTTCTAGGGGTGTTACATTATTCACCCCTTTAAAGCAAAATTCCCTCATTATGGACCCCAAGCCTCAAACCCAGGCAGTGCCTAAGCACTTTCGGCTGTGTATTGGCTTTGATACCATTTGTAACGACCCGTCTCCTCGGGCCATGAACCTTGTCATCTGACCCCATGGGTCTCCTGTAATACCTTGGTTTCCTTCCCAGCACACCATAGGCTATTAGTCACTAGGGTCACTTATCAGACTAATGACTATCCCCACATGCCAACACATGTTTTTTCAGTGTGTTTTGTCTTCACTCACACACACCCTGAGAAACTTCCCAGAAGATCACCCATCCGGATTACTACTCCAGACCAAGCATGCTTAACTGTGGAGTTCTAATCACGTAGGCTCCCAAAAAGAAAGGTGTACATTGTTGACATGGGTAGTAACATTTAGCCTTTTAAGTCTCACTTTTCCAGGGGTGTTACATCCCATAACATTTGGTTTCTCAAGGGGGACAATCATTACATTTCCATTTGCATTCAGCATTAACGCGATTCCTTCGGGTTCCAGCCATTGAATAAAACCAATAAGCATAGTGTGAGAAACACTAATCATAATGAAAAAACCACATAATTAAATAATAAAATTTCAATTTAGTTTACTTTAGGTTTTATCCTAGGTTATTCATGAACATATCTAAAACACTAGGATAGGATTGTAGCCTATACTTATACATATACTTAGGGTTCTTACTAGGGTTCTCTCATCCTAGTTTCCAAAGGTTTACTATACCTCTGCTCTAGTAGGTCTATAATGTCCCATGATTTACATATATATTTTACTTCAAAAATGAAGAATATTTATTACATAACATAACAAAAACCACACCAGGACTATATAGGTTTAGTGTCTTTAGAAATTGAGAAGCATAAACAACTGGTTCATAAAACATCTACATTATCTCCTGCTTAATTCTTCATAACTAGACTCCTTTTTGACATATCTTACTTAATACCCTTCTTCATGACCTGGGGAGAAGAAACATATGAAATGGTGAGATCAAATTCTCAGTAAAGGTAAACAAGGGAAATATCAATCATATCATAATCATAAGAACATAACATTTGAAAATCTTATCCTGCATATAAAAGATCATAATATCATGTCATGGAATAAATCATAAAAGTGAAACGTAATCCCAATAGTCATAAAATAATACATGAAATTTTGTGTCATACACACATAATAATATAAAATCATTTCATATTATTCAAGGATCATTTCCAATACCATTATAGCAGACAAAGTCCATTACTGAATCGAGTTCACTCCTTGTTCCAGCCCTATATTACTGAATCAGATTTACTTTATGTTCCAGTCATGTCTATCTCACGAGAAATAAATATTTACCTAATGAATTAGAGGGAGATATAGGTCCTACCCATCTCATAATGAAACCATTCTTACGTGTTCCACAAAAACATATAAACATTCACCATAGCATAACCCATGAAATAAAATGGGTTTCTTAAACATCATTCCATCATAATTGGTATAAAACAAATAGATTTCCTAAATAACATTCCATCATTAACACAATCAAATCATAGTAATAATAGGGATAGAAATGTAACCATATTTAAAGAGAATCATCTTCTATGGAAAATAATTTTGAGAATACACTTGAAATTAATTCTTGATGAAAATATCCTTTCTTCTTCAAAAATGTTTTCCTTCCTCAAAATGCCACACAATTTTAGAAGAAAAAATTTTATATGAAAACGAACTTATAAGCTTATAGGGGAATCTTAAAGGAAATAAGGAATTATGAAATCATAAAAATCCATTTATGTTGTACAAGTTAAAAAAACCTTATTCTTGTACTTTTGCCAGAAAAGTCAAAAAGTACCTCGTACCGAAAACGAAAAAAGATTTCATTCATACCATTTAGTAAAAATTCACCAATGGGTAAAATTGAATTTAAAAAATTATAGAAGGATATAAATAATATTTTTAAATACATATTTAGGAAACATATATGTGGATGATAAATATACCCTAGTAAATATTTATGAATAAACAATCTTGGATAAAAACAAGATTTTCAAAGTTATCCCTTACCTTAGGTTTTATGTGCTTCGTATATATCTGAACCTCCTATATAATGATTTAAATATTGTTACTGATTTATTCCATAATCATAATCTGTTAGTTCCACTAGGTTAGATACCCTTCTAGGGGTGAATCAGGGTATGAAAGATTAAAACAACTACCCCTATTGATCTTGTTTCGTTGTTAGACAAAACATTCTCCTCTCTCCTTCCCATTATAGAGTATGATAAAATATTAAAGTATGCACAGGACACAACAATTTTACTTGGTTTGTAACACCCCAAGCTTCCATGGTACATTTCCCTTTGAATAATGCAATAGCTTGCATCATACGCAACTTCGAGATTCTAACACACCACGACCAATCAAAGTAGCTGTCATGAATAGTAATACCCACATTTTGAAATTTTATAAATTTTATTATTCAAATTGGACTACATTTTTGGATTCATAATATCAAAATTATCCTAGGGTGAATTTTTGGTATTTTTCTGAGAGCTAACAATTTTTGATGAATAGTGAAAATACTAAATTTTAATTAAAAGCAACTTTTCTAATCAAAATAAATTATAGTGATAAATTATACTATTGAGTGGTTTTAAAGTATAATTATATTATATTTTTACAAATTAATCCAATGTTGGTCATTGTATATAATTTCACATTTAAACTGGACATAAACAAATGTCAATCTTTTGATAGTTATTATTTCATAAAAACACGCTTTTTGTTTTGACAGCGGGAATTAATTTTAAATTAATTTCTGCGAATTCTATGTTTTGAATTTAGAAAAATGGGTTCTTTATTTGGAATCAGGATGTACAAATTGTGTAAATAGGTAACTTTTATTTTTAGACATTATGAATAATTACTTCGGTAAATATTTTATTTACCGTGGTTAAAGGGTAAATCAGGTAAATAAGGGTAACAAAATAATATTATAATAATATAAAATTACCCTAAAACGTATCCTAACCCTATTTTGTGATAGATGTCCGACCATGGGAATCCTTGGGTCGATTTTGGGACCACTTAGATCCACTTGAGAGTGATAATGACACTTTATATTAATTAATTTAAAGTAAAGGCAAAAATGACATAAACATATATCTTTTAGTAAAAAAAAATTTACATAGGGTTATATATGTTATCTATTAGACTATAAAGATTAATTAGAAAGATAAAAATATTTCCTACATAATGGTATTTTATTTATGATTTTTAGACATTTAATAATTAAGGTTATTTATGACATAATGATGATGCAGTATTTTCCTTATTAATGAAAGAATCAAATAAATGGTATTATAAATGTTAAAATAAATATAATTTGAAAGTTTTGATGCCATAAACTAATTTTATTGGTTAATATGACATGTTATTATTTATTAAATGAATTTATTTCGAAGTTATCATGCTGTTATGACTTTAACAAAAACAAAATACCAAATAGTGTCAAAATTGACATAAAAGAGTTTTCAAAACAAATATTATATTATTAATTGATATAATATTCATAAAAATCTAAGGTTCATCAAAAAGAATTATATAATTATAGTTGTATCATTAATGAACCACTTGAGGTTCTATTAGAAGTTTATAGTAATTTTATTAACCATATAGTGTAAGAATACAAGAAGATATGGTAAAAGTTAAACTATTTAACTAAGAGTTAAATCTAAGAGATAAGGTTAATATAATGACCCAAACCTATCTAAAACCTATTTTTTTAGTGTATTTAGACCCATAACCACCTTATACTCTAAATAATCCACTTTTTAGCCATTAGAAACCGAAAATGGTTTTATTATAAATTAGTATTTCACTCTTTTCTTAAGGTACCCTCACCCCTCTTATAAAAGGGTACTCCCCCTTATCTCAATTTCACAACTTCAAAGCCATTTGTCTCAGCCAAAACCTACCAAAATATACTCTCATCTTCCCTAAATTAAACCTAGAGGCCTTATTTTGATCAGAAAGCCGACCTAAGGATCCCTTTTGATCAAATAAAAAGGAAGAACCCGAAGAAGAGGTAATGATTTCACCACCCTCTTTCAAGTTCCTTTCTTCTTCCACTTCTTCTTTCTTTTTTATTTCCATTATAAAATAATAACTACAGTATCTTCTATATACTTTGATATTATTATAAATATAGTACAACCATATTTATTATTCTATCCCTCCTTTGAATGACATGTCACCATACGTGCGTACGTATGGCTTACCGTCTCCACGTCGTGGTGTAATTGTTATTCAAAACATTATTATTTGGATGAGTATGATAATGATGTGTAATTGATTTAAATAATAAATATAACATTATAATGATTCTGTATATATGATATACCATCCAATTATATATGATTTTAATATCAAAAGAATGATATTGTCGCTCGTGCATACGTACGGAATACCGTCTCCATGAACGCGATGAGATTCATTCCCCATCGTATCCATTTGAGATTAATTTTCATTTGATGGTTAAAAATAATGTTTAAATACTTAATATCATTTTGGATATGAATAATATAAAACCTATCCCTAACAAACATGGCTTATGTAACAAATCATATAAAGGAAAATGAATCAGTTAACACCCGAAACAACGATAATACTAAGATATTATTAACAAAGAAATGTTAAAAGATATTATATGATATCATATTAATGTATATGATTATTTTATAATTTAATAAAAATTATTTAACCACTATACAGGAGGTTAACCTACCCTCGACCAAGGAAAATTAAAAGGTAAGGGTTAATTTCACAATCTCTTTATTATCTGAGGTTGTTTTTACGTAAGTATCTACTGGGACCTCTTTATCATCCACATCCATGTTTCTTAAAAATGTCTTTCAAAACATTTTTACTATTTAATAGACAATGGGTTAAAGTCATTTATAACCTTATTTTACCTTATACATTTTTGAAAGGAATCATTCCGTCATTTTCCAAACAAGGTACTTTTTGACCTTTTCGACAAATTTAAGGTAAGAATGTTTTTTAACTTATACGGTGGGTGTGGCTATTTTCTGCCATTATAAAATTGTCAAAGCTTCCCTTAAAATATTATAAGATTATTTTCAAAATAAAGGTTTTATTTAATCATTATGTTACTTTTAAATGATTTCAAAAAGGAGATATTTCTCTCAAATAGTTTTGATTTCATCTATGTCAACATTTTTTGATGGATTTTTAGCTTATTTGAAGTTGATTTATTATGATACAAAACTTCCATATAGTATTTAATGTTTTGTGATATGTTTGACTATGGATGAGTTATTTTTATTCCATTCATGGTTTATGGTTAAAGTATTTACATTTTGTATGCTAGTTTTAATATGAATGTTTATGTCATATTTTAACCTCTTATTAAGATGAATGTGTTGGACTAGTATGTTCTGGGTTGGGGACCGGTAAAAGTAAGCCCTCCGGGTTGGGGTACAGTTACAGCAGACCCTTCGGGTTGGAGTTTGGTTACAGAGGCTCTCCAGGTTGGAGTTCGGTTACAGAGGCTCTCTGGGTTGGAGTCTGGTTACAGAGGCTCTCCGGGTTGGGGTTTGGTTACAGTTAGCCCCTAGGTCCTGGCACGAGGCCTTTATATAGAAATTAAATTCTGGCATTATGAATTCCATTATTATAAAAGTGGTTATTGATATTGCATGTGATTATTCGATTAGTAGAATATCCATGTGAATAAGTAAATGACATTATTTTATTTTATCTTTGACATATTATGATGAAGTTCAAATCTAAAAGGCTTTTGTATTAGTTATACATTGCCTTAAATGTTTGTGCTTATTTATGAAAGTTTTCGCTATATTTTTATCCTTACTGAGCATCTGAGCTCACCCCTTTCTATGTTTTATTTTTTCCAGGATATGAAGAATTATTTTATGAATAACCTGCAGGGATAGTATGAGGGGATATGAGTGTGGTCTATGGAGACAAGATGTTGTTGTAGTTTTCACATTATAATGTAATGTAAGACTTATGAATATATCTAGTGTTTCCAAGGCTACTAAACTGATCGATCTTTCAAGACATGATCTTTTGTGATCATGCCAATGATACGTAATAATTCACTGACTCTGGGTAACTGGGGTCGGGGCATTACATGGTTCACCCTCACTCGGCTACATCCAAGGATCATACACCGAAGATGTGTCGATGTACCAAATCCACTAAAAGTACACTGTTGTTTACAATGTTTGGAGCAGACTCACTGCCCCTCCTGGTTTACAACCATTCACAATTTGAAAGCTCGCTTCTCTCTCAACTGAAGTGTGCTCACTACTTCTTTAGAAGATCAACTCTTAGTTTAAAGACTTGTAGGTCCCTTTATTATCAAAAATGAATTCATCTTCCTATGTATGTAGATGCTTTGTTGAAGTTAAAATTTCATCCACTAATGAATACAACTTTACCATGGGTGTACTGGGAAATCTTCCAACTTTTGCGCAACCCTAGAATGACTAGCGTGCTTTTCCAAGACTGGAACGCTTCTCCATGCCTGGAGCTATTCTCCAATCCTGGAACATAAGTGTCACCAAAATACTTTCATGACACTCCTTTCTCCAACAAAGAACTTGGGAGATTCACATCCTTTTATGCCCAAACCAATATTGGCGTGCAACTATCAACTGACGTGCAACTTCTGAATATCTTTATACTTGCACGACTAAACCACCACTTGCATGCCCAAACCACCTGCATGACTGTAGATCAAATTTTCTCTAATTTTTGAGCTTACTCAAAAATGAGGAGGGGTAGTCCTATATTTATAGGCATTTTTGGCACCCTGAGCGCCACACGCAAGTCTCTTCCCGGCACGCAAGTCCATCTGCCTTAGCCTCTATCACCCTAGTCACCATGCACGCCCAAACCAAAACTTGGGCACCTCTCTTTCCTTTTCCATATTTTGATGTTATGATCTTGAAAAAAATATGGATCACAACTTTTAAGCCTCCAATAACCTGGCATGCAAGTCCCTTTTCCAAAAACACTTTTCTCTATTTGTCGATTTTGAGGCCCAAAAATTTGGCAAACACTGGAAAACGACGCCACCTTGTATATGCTCTTTTATACTAACTCCATATAATCCATTAATTTTTCAAGGTTCTTCAATAAATCATAGATTGTTGATAACATCCTTTGAACTCAAAAAATCTCCATGAAAACCCCCCTTTGTAAAAAATTTGAACATCGTGGTCTTCTTTGTCAATAAACACAACATGGAATCCCGCTTATTCAACAAACACAATCACCTCAAAAATGCTTCGATGATACCTTGAGGGATTTTTTACCAACAATATCCCCCTTTGGGTTTTTTGAAAACACTTCCATAAAAGGATACCACGTTAACGCTTTAGCCACCATTCGCCTCTTGAGATTTTGATAGCAATCAAGGATTCACTCAATGCATACTCTAAGCCCACATGAGCAATGCTCGACATGAGAAAAAAGAGTAAATGAAAAGTTCATCAATGAATCACATAATTTCTAACACCAATTGTTGATACCAAACTGATACCAATTGCTGATCGCTGGAAACCTTCTAACACCATTCCAATGCCACTCTTCTACTTTTATCACGATCCTCAACTATCATGATATCAATTATTTGATCGATCACTTCTATAATTTTCAGATTTAATACTCCCATTGGGGGGGGGGGGGCTTCGGCCGTGCCTCCTCCTCAACGGAGAATGCTTCCTCAGCTTCGGTCAAGGTGACGGTGCAGGCCCGACAACTTCAGCTTTGGTCTCCTCTTTGTAGCGGCGTCCCTGGAAAAGGAGGATCTGGGTTTTCTGCTCGCGGCGGTGATGCTTCTGCATGTGGGTGGAGTTGGGGGCTTCTCGTTGGCAGCCGACATACATAGATCTGGTCCAGAAAGACCAGATCTGGTCAGATTTGACGCTTGTAGGGGTGATTTGGTTAACCCTCGGTGGTCCTGGCGTCACGACGGTGTGCATGGATTGAAGGTGAAGGAGTGGATCTGTGGATCTAGCTTTTCGAATGGTCATGGAGACGGCACGGGCGTGATGTTGTTCATGGCGACGGTGCGGGGCACAGGTTCAAGCGGTGTTGAACTGCGGTGGAGCGACGGCTTGGTGCGGATAGGGGTGTTGGGAGGGGATGACTCACGGCTGGAGTGGGGGGATGATGGCGATGCGGCGGTGCCGCATTGTCATCATGGTGGTAGATCTCGTCGGAAACAGGTTGGTCTTTATCGGACGGTAGCAACTGTTGGGTCGGAGAAAACGGGGAAAAGATGGCAAGAGGGGGGGTGAATTGCCTTTAAAAAAAAAAGATTAACAAATTAAAATCAAAGTTGAAATGCAGCGGAAATAAATAGGCAAGACACAAAAACTTGATAACGGAGTTCGGCCAAAAACCCGGCCTACGTCTCCGCTCCCAACTCAACCGTTGAGAGATTCCTACCGCTTGCTTTTCAATGGTTTTAGCAAGAAACCCACTAGGCTTTGAGGTACCACTAGGACCTATTACAGCTTGCTTTTGATGGTTGAGCAAGAACCCACTTGCTTTTAATTGGTTTAGCAAGAACCCACTATCCTTCTTACAGGTGAAGGATAGCTCACCTATGTCTCAAGCTATTTAAAGGAAAGCTTGGCAACCTTTTCACACCTTAGTGGTGATGTGAAACCCAAAGGAAAGAGGGGATGAGAAAATTGGGAGTTTGTAGGCACAAACTCAAATTTAAGCTCAAAAAGAATAAAACAATAAAAACCGTATTTGGAGAAGTCTTGGGCGCCTTTGATTGATTGGAGATGTTGAAGGCTGCTTCCAAACTTCTTTGAAGGGGCTCCTTGGATGTGGAAGTTGTTGGAGCTATTGGGGTTCCCTTGGAGGAAGTCGCCGGAGGTTGGCCAATTGATGCAAAATATGTCCGTGGGCTTCCGTATAGTTCCGGTAGGTGTCCGGGGCTTCCTTGGCCTTTATTTATAGGCATGGAACCCTTGGGGAGTCTTCGGAGCCGTTGGATAGGCTTAAAGAGCCGTTGGGGGCCAAGTGGGCTAGCCTGGTCAAACTGCAACGGCTAGTTTGACTGGCTCCACCGGTTGGCCGGTACAGTCCCACCGGTTGGCCGGTGCCTTGAAAAAGGATGAGGATTTCTGGCCAGGCACCACCGGCTGACCGGTGGAGGAGCCACCGGCTGGCCGGTGGCAAGACAGTAGCAAACACTATTTGGGCTGGGTGCCACCGGCTGGCCGGTGACAGGGCCACCGGTTGGCCGGTGAGATGGCAGTGAGTGGCTCTTCTGCCCAGAGTCCACCGGCTGGCCGGTGGTGAAGCCACCGGTTGGCCGGTGGACTGAATTTCAGTCCATTTGTGCTTCTTGCTTTCTTGGCCTAATTCCTTGGCCACCTGAATTGATTCCTATCATCCAAAAACACTTGAAAAAGGATTAGATAAATATGAGGGTGATTGTGATCATGAAAATAAAACCTTGAGGGGTTCGAGAGGTACAACAATCTCCCCCTATTTTGATGATCACAATCACCAAAACAATCAAAGTAAAATACTGAAATTGAAAGGAAATGCTAAGCATGATGAAAAGGATTCTCCCCCAATCAATCAAGAAATTTCTCCCCCTTTGTGATTATCAAAAAAGCATGGGGCATAAAACTTGATTGAGGGAAAGGGTTTGAAAAACTAGAAATGAGAATTGAAAGATCAATTGAGATTTTTGAAATTTAAATGAAAATTTGAATAACAGTTTGAATTGAAAGTTTTGAATCAAAATTGAACTGAAAGTTTTGAATGAAAAATTCGAATTGAATATTTTGAAATGAAAATTTTGATACCAAGAGTTGAAATTGAAAGTTGGAATCGAAAATTTTGAAATTGAGATCAAAAGGGCTTAATTTGAAATTGAAAGTTTGAATTGAAACAAAAAGCTTAAACAAACCTAACTCCCCCTAAATAAAAACAAAAAGTCACCGGGGAGAGGGATTTTGAAAAGAGACAATTTTAGGCCCGGAGAGACTCGCTAAGAGGGATTTTTCAATCCATACTTGTCTCATGGCGGGTCTTCTCCTATAAAATTCGTCCGAAAAGAAAATACTTTTGGGTTGACCATACCGGGCATTTTTACAATTACACTCATAAATGAGGTGCCCGGGTTTTTTGCAATAGTTACAAAATTTAAAACAAGAGATCCCCCTTACAAAAACAGTTGGAGCATGGGAGGAGGAAGCTACATTGGTATATCCTAGCCCTTGGGTGGTTCTTGAAATTCGTTGAGAACCTAGGAGATTGTTCAAATTTTGTTCCCCTTGGGTGAACTTAGCTAGGGTCTCCCTTAGGTCTTTGATGGTTGATTCCATGGAATCAACATTTGGAAAATTTTGGATTTTAAGGGTCAACTCTTCCTTCTCTTTAAGAAGTTGTTCTTTTTCGGAAGAGAGTTTTTTGAAATTCTTTTTTAAAGCAACGAATTTTGATGAGAGTTCATGAAAACCATTTTCTAATTGGTCTCTAACATGTTGGAGTTCCTCATAAGACAAATGATTGAAAGAATTAGAAGAACTAGAAGACGAGGAAGAAGAGTCGGAAGATGATACCTCATGATTTGCCATTAGGCATTTTTTACCTTGGTCGCTCGAGGAGAAGGAGGAGAATGAAGAGGTGGAGCTATCACTCCATGTTGCCTTTGAAGCCTTCTTCTTTTTCTTCTTGGCCCTTTTCTTGTGGAGTGGGCAATTGGGCACGGATTTTTCATCGGGTTCTTGCTTGTTGTCGGGTTCTTGCTTTTGAGCCTTCTTAGTGCCTTCATGGGTAAGTTCTAAAAGCTTCCAAATATCATGAGAAGATGTGCAAGAAGAAATACAATCAAAAACATAACGATCTAACCCACAATGTAGAGCATTCATGGCTTTGCCATCAAGCTCGAAATTTGCAATGTCTACGGGGGTCCATTGAGATTCATCTTTACTAGAGAGAGTATAACCGTGCATGACAATTTTAAAAATAGGATATCCAATACTTTTAAGAAATGTGGTCATGCGGGTTTTCCAAAAACTATAATCGGCTCCATCAAAGAATGGAGCACGATCCAAAGAATGTCCTTCGGGGGATTGAGAGGAAGAAGCGGTAGAAGCCATCAAAAAAATAGGATCTTTAATTTGAAACCGGTTAGGGAATTATTCAAATTTTCCCTCTAATACCAATTGTTGGGTCGGAGAAAACGGGGAAAAGATGGAAAGAGGGGGGGTGAATTGCCTTTTAAAAAAAAAGATTAACAAATTAAAATCAAAGTTGAAATGCAGCGGAAATAAATAGGCAAGACACAAAAACTTGATAACGGAGTTCGGCCAAAAACCCGGCCTACGTCTCCGCTCCCAACTCAACCGTTGAGAGATTCCTACCGCTTGCTTTTCAATGGTTTTAGCAAGAAACCCACTAGGCTTTGAGGTAGCACTAGGACCTATTACAGCTTGCTTTTGATGGTTGAGCAAGAACCCACTTGCTTTTAATTGGTTTAGCAAGAACCCACTATCCTTCTTACAGGTGAAGGATAGCTCACCTATGTCTCAAGCTATTTAAAGGAAAGCTTGGCAACCTTTTCACACCTTAGTGGTGATGTGAAACCCAAAGGAAAGAGGGGATGAGAAAATTGGGAGTTTGTAGGCACAAACTCAAATTTAAGCTCAAAAAGAATAAAACAATAAAAACCGTATTTGGAGAAGTCTTGGGCGCCTTTGATTGATTGGAGATGTTGAAGGCTGCTTCCAAACTTCTTTGAAGGGGCTCCTTGGATGTGGAAGTTGTTGGAGCTATTGGGGTTCCCTTGGAGGAAGTCGCCGGAGGTTGGCCAATTGATGCAAAATATGTCCGTGGGCTTCCGTATAGTTCCGGTAGGTGTTCGGGGCTTCCTTGGCCTTTATTTATAGGCATGGAACCCTTGGGGAGTCTTCGGAGCCGTTGGAGAGGCTTAAAGAGCCGTTGGGGGCCAAGTGGGTCAGCCTGGTCAAACTGCAACGGCTAGTTTGACTGGCTCCACCGGTTGGCCGGTACAGTCCCACCGGTTGGCCGGTGCCTTGAAAAAGGATGAGGATTTCTGGCCAGGCACCACCGGCTGACCGGTGGAGGAGCCACCGGCTGGCCGGTGGCAAGACAGTAGCAAACACTATTTGGGCTGGGTGCCACCGGCTGGCCGGTGACAGGGCCACCGGTTGGCCGGTGAGATGGCAGTGAGTGGCTCTTCTGCCCAGAGTCCACCGGCTGGCCGGTGGTGAAGCCACCGGTTGGCCGGTGGACTGAATTTCAGTCCATTTGTGCTTCTTGCTTTCTTGGCCTAATTCCTTGGCCACCTGAATTGATTCCTATCATCCAAAAACACTTGAAAAAGGATTATATAAATATGAGGGTGATTGTGATCATGAAAATAAAACCTTGAGGGGTTCGAGAGGTACAACAGCAACAGCGGGTATGCAGGCTTTGACTAGCAATGTCAGTCACCGGTGATTAGGGTTTTGCTGTCTTGGTTTCTCTAGTAATGGACTTTATGTTCATGGGATTTTTGGGGCTATGTTTCTCTAGTGGATTTTGTCCCTTTGGGCTCTCGAGCTTTAGAATCTTGAGGTTATGTGTCTCTGGGACTACGAGCTTGTAATGGGTTTTCATTTACCCGGTTCAAAAAGGATTACTGCTATATTTTTATTTTTTAATAAATGGGTTTAACCCATAATTTTAGTTAAAAAAAACTCCCATTATTCACTTCTTGAGTTCTTGTGTTGTCCAAGCTAAGCTCTGACTGATCACTTAAAAAACCACATACGATCATCATGGTGCTCCCCCTATCAGCTTCTTCACCTATCTTGATAAACTACCCCTATCTCACTGCACCACCAGTTAGCTTCTCCATTTTTCTTTGAAAAAGACATTGTATACATTCTTTATCCACAGTTTCCCCCCATTTAGGAGTCACTCTTTCTCCCCCTTTGTCAATGAACCCAAAGGGAAATCCTTTTTTGTCTACAACAGAGTAGAGATCACAAATTAGTACAGTAAGGAGAACACACCATACCTCGAGGAGAGTGGAGATCCCACATCCACACTTGTTCAAGTGAGGGGAGTCGACTAAACTCCCAGAGCTAGTTTATGCCTCTCAAAGGCTTCCTTGGGTAAGGTCTTTGTCATAATTTCTGCAACCTATAGTTCTGTAGGAACATACTCCAACTTCATGATTCCCTGCTCAACCTTCTCCTTGATAAAATGATAAATTATCTCAATGTGATTTGTCCTTGAATGGTGGATGGGATTTCTTTTCTGAGATTTATAGAACTTGAGTTATCTTACTAGATTACTATTGGAGACTTCACTTTAACCCCCATATCATCAAGTTGTTGATTCATCCACAATATACTAATCTTCCGCGGTGCTTAATGAAATGAAACCATGCTTCTTGATTATCCAAGAAATACACAATCCACCAAGATAGAAAGCACCTCCTGACGTTGATTTCCTATCATCCACTGAACCGGACCAATCTGCATTAGTATATCCCAATAACTTTGACTAAGATTTTTCATTATATATCATGCTGAAATCCTCTGTGCCCTTGATATACTGAAGTATTATTTTCACTGCAAGCATGTGACTTTCCTTGGGATTAATTTGATATCTTGCTGCTTGGAATGTGGTGAATACAATGTCAGGACTTGTTGTGGTCAAGTACAGTAAACTTCCAATAATTTTCCTATATTTTGTGATATTAACCACCTTGCCTTCATCATATTTTGATAGTTTCATTTGGGTAACAACTAGAGTCTTTATTTCCTTAGAATTTTCTATCCCAAATCTCATAATAATCTCCTTGGAATATTTTTATTGAGAGATAAATGTTCCATTCCTTCTTTTTGTTACCTGTAAACCAAGGAAAAATGTCATCTTTCCAATCATTGACATTTCGAACTCACTTTTCATGATTTCAGAAAACTATATTCACTAAGCTTTATCTGATCCGTCAAATATTATGTCATCAACATAAACCAACACCATCATCCTTTGATTACTATCGTTGTTGAAATAGAGATTGTAATAAACTCCACCATGCTGAAAACCAAGCTTCTTTAAATACTGATCAAGCCTTGAGTATCATGCTCTATGTGCTTGTTTTAGCCCATATAATGCCTTCTTCAGCTAAAAAACCATGTTCTCATCCTCATGAATGAGAAAACCATCTGGATTCTCGATATACACTTCTTCCTCTAGAACCCCATTCAAGAATGCATATTTTACATCTATCTAGAACACTTTGAACTCCCGTTGCACTACAATGTCTAGGAATAATCTAATTGTCCCCAACCTTGCAACCAGTGAAAATGTCTCATAAACATATATTCCTTCTATCTTGGAGTATCCTTTTCACATTAGTTGTGCTTTGTTTCAAATAATTTTTCCATATTCATTAATCTTGTTGCGATAGACCCATTTAGTCCTGATTAAATTCTTATATATTGGCCTCAAAACAATCTCCAATGTTCGATTCCTCTCAATCTGGTCTAGCTCTTCATTCATCACCTGAAACCAGTTTTCATTGTAAGTTACATCAGCAAAAAATTTTGGTTCAACATGAGATAAAAGAGATATCTGTTGCAGTGACTTCATTCTTCTTGTATGAACTGGAACTGTCTGATCACCAATGATATTCTTCCTATCAATTTCAGCACGACTCCTTAGATTCATTATAGATATAGACTTAACTTCTTCTTGTTCATCATCAATATCTTCTTCTGAGTTAACATCTACTACTTCTGCGCCCCTTGTGTTACTTTTCCCTTCATCACTTTCATCAATAAATTGTTCATCGTGCTCTTGAATTCTCTCTTCATTCTCCACTACAGTGACATCATTGCTCTTAGCTACTTTTTTCAGCCTTTTGTTATATAATTTTTATTCTTTTATTTTTCTTTAGTAGCCAAGGAATATCCCCTCATCTCCACGTGACTCAAATTTCCTATGTTTTTCCTTGTTGATAATGAAGAACTTACTTCCAATGATTTGAAAGTATTTAACTATTGGCTTCTTTCCATACCACATATCATATAGAGTCTCTCCTTCCTTTGGAAACAATAGAGCTCTGTTATAAATCTAGACTGATGACAACACTGATTCCTTCCAGAACCTCTCTGGTAGGTCTTTTTATATAAACATCATTCTGGACATGTTGTTGATGATCCAATTTCTCCTTTGAACCACTCTATTCTATTGGGGAGTTTTTACTAAAGAAACTTAACGCCTTACTCCGTGTTTCTCGATATATTCTTCCACTTAACTGTTTGTGAATTCTGCACCATTTTCAGTACTAAAATTCAAAATTTTCTGCCCAAACATCCTTTCGGATTCCCTTTGATACTATTTTATGCAACTGAATACATTGGACTTATGTGAAATGATGAATACCCATGCCATTATGCTATTGTCAGCAATGAAAAGAACATATTACCTTTTACCGTATATGGCTCTTGGTGAGATAGGTCCACAAACATCGTCATGCACCAATTCGAGCACTTTGTTTGACTTCTGTTCCTTTGCTTTGTATGTCTTTATGATGATATTCCCTTGTTGACATGTATCACACATATGAGTACGATCGCGTGATATTCAAGGGAGGTCTCCAACTACATCACACCTAACCAGATATCTCATGGATGGTTGGCATAGATGACCAAGTCACTTATGCCAAAACTTGTTTTCTTCCTCTCTAGATAAAAATCATATATCTTCTTCCCCACTTACAAGGTATAGATTTACCTTTTTACTTTTTACCTATAGAAAAAATGAAATATCTTTTTCATTTAACGACACACTAATTCTTGGTAAATCTAATAGAGTTCCCAGATTCACATAGTTGACCGACACTGAGTTAGTTGTGACTAAGACTTTATACTACCAAGACATCAGCACGTCTCATTTCTTTGCCCCCAAAATTGACCTTTCCCAATCTAGTAATCTTCAGCCCTTTATCATTTCTGAACTTGAAAACTACTTCTTTATTATATTTTATGCCTGTAACAAGATCCTTATTCCCTATCATATGGGATGTGAAACCACTGTCATGGATCTATACACCAAAAAGGTCTGATGCTTTAAGGGAAATTTCCACAATCACTGCCTTCTCATCCCTTTTCTTTTGGATCCATATCTTTGACATTACACTCGATGTAGTTTGAAAAACTTGTTCTTCCTTAGAGTGTGATGGACCAACTTTATCCTACAGTGCTGCAAATAAATTTTGTGTTGTCATATCACTTGTTGATCTTATGATTTTCTACTTACAACCGCTTGATTTCCGCTTTAGCACATTCCTTTTCACGATTGATGTAAAATATCTAGCCATGTGCCCAAATCATCTATACCAAAAACAATGTCCTTCAAAGGATGTTCTATAATATTGAGCTCTGTTTGGCTTCCACTATTATTCTTGTTCCCAAAAGTATCTTGTGGTTATGGAACACACATTCTGTGAATGTCCAATATTTCCACAGCATTAACACTTGATGTAGGGTGTATTCCTACATGTCACTTCTACATTGCTAGTTTTCCTTTGGTATCTCTGAATATTCTGATTCTATTTCATGCCCAAATCAACCTTCAATCTCGGAATGGGTGCTTATGGTCTGACTTCAGCTTTCACAGCTTTCTAGTTTTGATCAAGTCCCAAATCATCCCTACCATCTAAACATAATTTTTTCCTATTTACTTCTTCGCTACAATGCTCCACTCCCTGCTTTTTCACCTTTTGAACGATCCTGTTTTCGGATGTCTCACCAGTAGTCAAGAGTTTTTCCTGATCCTTAACTTTTTTTCATAGTCTGACAACTTATTCTTCAAGTTCTTCAATGTGATTTATTTTTTATTTTACTTTGATATTCAATCCATAAATCTCTCTTTTATGTTCTTCAACCTTGAGTTTATGATCACTTAGTGTTCCTAAGTCCTTTGGCACTGAAGAATTGAGATTCTCAATCTAATTTATCAACTTAGACTTCTCTTCATGTTGTTAATGCATGTAGAGTTTGACATCATGAACCAATTTGTTGGATTTATTTATTTTTTCTCTCTAGACATCTATCTCTTCAAGATCTGCTTCTAATTCAGCCTCCATATCGACTATTCATTCAATTTATTATTCTTCTTAATCAGTGTCGATTTCCTACTTTTTTTGAGAACTATCGACAACTGCCACCATATCATTCTCTCCATGATCTTTGTAGTTCTCTATCTCTTCAACCTCTTCAACCTCAGATGCATCTGTACTATCACATTCTTGTGAAATAAGGTTCTTTTTCTTAATTTTTTTTCTTGAACTATTTCTTATCTTTCACATAGGCTTAAGACTTCTTCTTGGGAATTTCAGCTTCATCCTCATCATCTTCTTGGAACTTCGTGGGGCACCTTTCCGCAAGATGTCCAACCTTTCCACATCAAAAACAAGCCAGTGGAAGTTTCCCCTTGAACTTTCCTTTTCCTCTTTAAATATTTGAAGAAAGAAATGACATCACCTCATATGTATCTTTATCTTCTTGATAATCTTCAATGGTGTGCTTCTTCATGGCCTTGAATTTCACCTCCTTAGATTTCCCCTTTTCCACAACCTCATTATCATCATTACTCATTTCATATGCAACCAAGGTACTGTTAAAATTTTCAAGTGTCAACTCTTTTGGATCCTTGTATTCCAAAACTGAAACCTTTGGATTGTAGCGAGGTGGAAGTTTCCTCAGGATGCACTTCACAATCTTTATGTCTTAAATAACTTCTCCAAGACCACGCATGTCTTCCACTACAACATTTACCCTGTCAAAAAAGGCATCAATCGAATCATTTGGGTTTATTCTCAGATATTCGTACTTGTTCCACAACACATGCATCTTTGCCTCTCTAACCTTTGAATCTCCTTTATATATGTTCAATATATTTTTCCACATAGCATGTGATGTTTTTCATGACATCACCTTTGTATATATAGAATTGGATAGGGCTCCCCCTAAAGCATTGATTCCCTTGGAGTCAGCATTCAGTTCCCTTCATTAAACCTATCATAATGCACCACCATTGATGTTGGCTAAAATACCACACATCGCTTCTATAAATACATCCATTCCCAAATATCAGAAGTAGTGTTTCATCTGATTCTTCCATAATTGAAAGTTGTTCCCATCGGAGATCGGAATCCCTTTATAATTGGTGACCTCCATTGAGAGAGAAACACTAATATCAACCTTTCCCTTTGATACCAATTGTTAAGTTCACTAGGTTAGATACCCTGAGAGGGGGGGTAAATCAGGTTATGACAGATTAAAACAACTGCCCCTATTGATCTTGTTTCATTGTTAGACAAAAATCTGTCCTCTCTCCTCCCCATTGCAGAGTATGAAAAAATATTTAAGTATGCACAAGACACATTAATGTTACTTTGTTCACCCTAACTGGGTTATGTCCAAGGAGCATACAACGGTGATGTTACGATGTACCAAATCCACTAAAAGTGCACTGTAGTTTACAATGTTCAGAGAGGACTCACTGTCCCTCCAGGTTTACAACTATTCACAATTTGAAATCTCATTGCTCTCTCAACTGAAGTATGTTCACTGCTTATTTAGAAGATACACTCACAGTTTAAAGACTTATTGGTCCCATAATTATCACAAATGAATGAATATACCTCTCTATGTAGATGCTCTATTGAAGTTCAACTTTCATCCACTGATGAATACAACTTTACCACGGGTGTACCAGGAAATCTTCCAACTTTCATGCAACCCTAGAATGACTGGCCCGCTTCTCCAAGACTGGTGCGATTATTTATGACTGGAGGGCTTCTCCAATCCTGCCTCACAAGTGTCACCAAACTACTTGTGTGAAACTCCATTATCCAACTCATAACTTGGGGCACTCACACCCTTTTATGCCTAAACTAATATTGGTGCGCAACTATCAACTCGTGCACAACTTCTAAATATCTTTATACCTGTGAGACGAAACCACCACTTGTGCGCCCAAACCACCTGCGAGACTGGAGCTCAAATTTTCTCTATGTTTTGAGCTTCCTCAAAAAAAGGAGGGGTAGGCCTCTATTTATAGGCATTTTGGGCACCCTGAGTACTGCGTGCAAGTCTCCTCCCGGCGTGCAAGTCCAGCCGCCTTAGCATATATTTCCCTAGTCACCTTGCATTCCCAAACCAAAAATCGGTCGCCTCTCTTTCCTTTGACATATTTTGATGTTTTGATCTTGAAAAAAATATTTTTCTCAACCTTTTAAGCCTCCAATAATCTGGCGTGCAAGTCCCTTTTCCAAAAACACTTTTCTCCATTTGTCGATTTTGAAGCCCAAAAATTTGGCAAACACTAGAAAACGGTGCCACCTTAAATCTTCCATTTTGTACCAACTCTAGATAATCCATTCCTTTTTTTAGAATCTTTAATAAATCATGTATTGTTTTCAACATCCCTTGAACTCGACAGCTCTCCATGCAAACCCTCCTTTGTCAACAATTTGAACATCGTGGTCTGCTTTGTTAACAAACACAGCATGAAGGCCCACTTTTTCAACAAACACAATCACCTAAAAAATGCTTCAATGATAGCTTGAGGAATTTTTTCTCAACATAAGCATTTTTATGATAACATTTATTATCATATTTTCATCCGTTAGTAACATTTCATTGTTACACGTTATTCGGGTATTAACTGCTTTATGTTCTTATGCACGTTTTGTCAGATAAGTTCTTATTCCTCTATTTAGGTTATAGTTATATAATTTAAATAATGGTATTAGTATAATATATATCATATTTATTCATTAAATTCATTTATATAATCATGATTTAATGAAGATTATGTAAAATAAATCACATCGCACCGTGGAGACGGTAAGCCGTACCTACGCACGAGAGACAATATCCTTCCCATAATTGTTGAATGGTATTGAAGTGGATGGTGTATAGTATATTAGAATCAATATAATTTTATATTATTTTTTAATTACATCATTATACACATCCATGTAATGTGGTGGTGGAAAATGGATTACACCACAGCTTGGAGACGGTATGTCGTACGTATGTACACGTGGTGTTTTTATTTTTCATAGGATGGGTAGAAGGTGGAATATGGTTGTTTCATAATCATAATAACCTATAAGTATATAAGTATTAGTAGATTTATTACTTTATAATGAAACAACTCATGAGGTGTAAGTAGAAGAATAAATAAGTTTAAAAGAATCAGTAAAAGATATTACCTCTTCTTCGATGTGCCTCCTCTAAATATCCTCTTAGAGCACTAGAGTTGGTCTTTGAAGAAGACCATGACCTCTAGAATGTTACTAGAGAAGTTTATAAAGGAAATGGTTAGGGTATGGTAAAGATTTAAGGATAAAAATGAAGTGAAGAGTTGAGGGAGTAGGTGCCCTTTTATAATTGAGGTGAGGGGCACTTTTGGAAACCTCAAAAAATATTAATTTATAATATAATCAACCCCAACTTAAAAACCTCCAAAATGTCCCAATTTCGAATATGAGATGAGAAAGTGTTATAATATCATAAACCAATAAACTTTAGACAAGTTTTTATGTCAATTTAAGAATTATCATTTTAATTAATATTTAGTTATTCAATTTAATTTTTAACTAGGGTAACAAATATTTCAATATTAAAAGGGTGAAATATTTAATTATTTGAATTCAATTAGACCATAAATGAATTATTTAGAACATTTTAGACCATATCATAATTATTATATATTTTTTTAAAAAAATTATGATTTTTAAATAATTTAAGAAAACCTTATTTTGACAAAATATCAATAGTGTCAATTTTGACACTATTTCTTCCATGGATTTTTAAAAATATAAAAATAATAAGTGAACCTAGATCAAAATATTTTATTATATCACTAAGGGTTAAAATTAATCTAGAAAATTTATTTTACATAATAATTATCCCAAATTATATTTATTAAAATATTTTTAATAACATTTATTTGATCTCTTCATTAATAAAATAATTACGACCTCAATTTTATGTAATTATTTAATATACTTATTTGTTGAATAAAATTTCAAAAAAAAATGCGATGATGAAGATAAATCCATTATATTTCAGAAATATACTTTTAGTCGAATTTATCTTCTAAAAACCCCAACATAAAAAATGCTATACTATTTTAAAACATGAATGTGACAAATTTATCTTCACTTTAAATAAAATAATATAAGTGTCATCATGTCTTATATAAGCCTCCAAATTGTCAATAAGTAGACCCTTAGATGATTATGGTCGATATATACTCGAAAAATAAGGTTTGGTTAAGTGTTTGGGACTTTTTATTGTTATTAATATTTTAATAAAAGTGGTTTTATTTATTTCTCATCAATTAATTAATTTTTTCACCATCCAAGTATAATTATTTAAGGTAATTATTTATTTATTAAAAATTAAAAATCAATTTTCATGATAAAGAAAAAAATTTAGATTTAAAATGAGTATTTATAATCAAATTTATCTTTTGTATAACCTTATATTAAATATAATTTAATTATTAAAATTTGAGTGAGGCATATTTCACTTTTTTTTAAATAAAATAAATTAAATGTCCTAATCTCATCCAAGTGGGTTCCAATGGATACTATTTCGACCCAAGTATGTTTTAGGGAAAATTATAATCATCAAATTATTTTAATACAAGTATTAGGGTAATTTTATAATATTATGTTTACCCTTAGTTACCCAATTTACGCTTTTAACGTGTTAATAAAATTTACCAAAGTTACTATTCATATTGCCCAAAAATAAAATAAATCTATTTAGATAATTTGAACCTACTGATTCCAAATATGGAATCCATTTTTCAAAATTTAAAACATAGAAGTTGAAATAATTAATTTAAAATTAATCCTCTTTTTTAAATGAGAAAACCTGTTTTAAAAGTTAAAATATTGCAAAAGATTGAATTTTTTTTTTAAATGTGAATTTAATGTAAAATCAATTCCAATAACCTATATTATATTAAATGGTCAAAATATATTATATTTATACTTTGAAACCATTTAATAATATAATTTAATCATATAAATTATTTCAATAAAAATGTTATTTTCAATTAAAATTTAGCATATTTTTATTATTCATCAAAACATGAAAGTTATCAGAAAAATATCAGAAATTCATCAAAAATAAATTTTTATGTCCTGATTAAAAATAACATGTTTATGTTGTCCTATAAAAATTATTAATGTGTAAAAATCTTAATTTAAAAAGGGTTCTCCATTCAAAGGAGTAAAATTAACCTTTTTTTTAAATAGGTTTTTATACATCCAATAGTTTTTTATTCATATACTACGACTAAAATATCCATTGGATGAATATAAATTTTTTTTGTTAAGTATATAACACATATATATCTCATTAATTTCTTTACCAAAATTAATTCAATCAAAAATACAAATATCTATTTATATTTTTCATAAATAATTGATAGCCAATGAATTCACAATGCATTTTCATAAGTTAGTTATAAGTATTCCCGCCAGCCTAACAGCTAGGCTATAACGGTAATTTTATAATAAGGGCATCTCAAGGTTCATTTAAACTCATGATTGTGTTCAAAGAAATCTACTAAAGAATAAAAATTATTTAAAGAAAATATTTTATAAAAACATCTAGGTGTTACAAGGTCCTCTTATTATAAGACCTTCCAATCCAAAACTCAGTGCAGGGAGTTGAAATCTTACAAGGCTTTTACTGGGTCTTATGGTTCTTTTATTGGGAACCGTATATCTACAGTTTAGTCTGAGAAACTGAAACTCCACCACAACTGAGTCTGATTAGCTGATGCTCCAACAAATCAATGGATATTGATTTTGTTGATAATATAAGTTGAACTTCACAGTTTGCAGTAAAAACTCATAGATGAAATAATATTTTCAATATAGCACAATAGCAACAAAAAAATAATATTCAATATCAAGAATACTTATTTTTCTTCTTAAAATAGCATCAAATAGATCAAAAAATGTTTTCATAGACATACATATTCTTTACATAATGAGATAATAAGAATTTACAAAGAATTTCAATTCTCTCTTCAAAAGCATCGAGCTTTAATACAAATATTATCAGCACATTCTTTTAAATAGGGCATTCATGTCTCTGATTTTCTGTGTATATTTTTTACCTTCCAAATATATATATATATATATATATAGAATAAATATCCATTATTTGTAATGAATTCCTCTTTTTTAGGTTACCCAAAATAAATAAAGTTAATAGCCTTCATAAATATTCCAAGAATAACATAGCAGCATTTCCTCTTTATTCTTATAGAATAAATATCCAATAAATGCATTCAAAATAATTTGAATAACTCCTCCAATAATATCTACATAATAATATAAATTTTTAACAATTTAAAACTCCTGTTTAAATCCATTCAAACCTCTTTAAATATAGTTGAAATAGTTCCTCAAAACTAGAAATATAATTAATCATGAATATTTGAAATCAAAATCATTCAAAGAGATTCATAACATCCCTTATAAATAAAAATGTTTTAATCAGGTGCATGAGAGACATTAAGAAGGTTATAAAATAGATTTATAATGATATTTTAATACTAAGAATACCATTTTAGAAATAACACAAAATATCATGGATTTAAAACACCATTGTTGAAAAGTCAAATGTAGGGTTCCTTGGTGTAATGAAAAAATACCAAACGTACAATTAAACTACATTGCGTATGGTTCCTTTGTGTAGCGTAGAGTTCCTTAACCATACTTTCATTTGCGTGTAACATAGGGATGATGGTCCATACATTCATTCTTCTAGCGTAAGGTTGATTCCAAACATATCATTGATTAACCATACATTCAAATTCACAAACACAGACTATGAACAATGATTCCAAAATTTAATATAGGTTAGATATTCCATACATCCATTCTCTGAACATAGGGTTTTTTATCCATACACATACTATTTCAAATTTAGGTTTTAAATGAACCTTCAGAAAATAGGGCAACTTGCATCTAGAAATTTAAAATATTTTTCAGAGCCCTTTAACAATAGATTTATCCTTCGGCCTAGAAGATTTATATTTAGTAAATATTAAGATATTTACAAAGGATTATGAATCGAATCAATCAAACTTCTATAGTTCATGATATATTCTAATAACTGAAGCAATAACATTCTGGGAAATTGCAGCTGGTAAAATTCATTCCCAAACTTCGGTGAATTTATTGACCACACAAACCACTTTTCAGCCTTTGATATAAACTGATAAAATCAAGATAAACGTACTATATTTCCATATCCCCAAGTTTTAAGTGATTCTGATATCTTTAGAACCTGCAATAAAATAAATACTATATATTTTTAAATATGTTCACTGTACAATTGAAAAATTTATTCAGAAACTCTGGTGATTTTTTATAGTATCAAATAATCCTTTTCAGACTTCCACATAAACTAATGATGTTTAGATAATTCCATTAGCTATCCAATCATATAATGTTCCCAAAAATACATTCAATGTAACTTAAGATATCATTATAATTCTGAATTGAATTTAAGATGAAAACTTTTATATCACTTGAACAACTTGTAATGACTTTAGTGATTTTTTTCACCATCGAAAAAATTTAATTATATTTTTACATAAACAGATGAACTAAAGATAATATTATTATATTTCTAGAAGGATAAACACCATAAAAATCTGATCAATATTTCTTTATATATAAAATAAATACTTTGAAGTACTAAATCTAAAACACATAACAAATTTATTAGAAAACAAACATTGATGGGTTAAAGTAATTATCAAAACTAAGTAAAAATGAGAATGATAGGAAGCCACTCAAAAATCTCTCACTTTTTGATAATTAAAAAACCTGATTTATTATCAAAATTTTCACCTTTTTTTAAAGATAAAAAGATGTGTTCTTGAGTAAAATATATTTACCTTTTTTATAAAGAATAGAAATTTGAAATTTTAAGTAGTAGAAAAAGAATTTAAAATTTTAAAAACACAATTTTCTTCCCCCGATTTTTTTATAAAAAATTTGAAAAATAAATTTTTATTTTTATTTTTTTATCCCTTTTTAAAATATTTAAAATGGTAATAATAATAATAGTTTTTAAATACTTAATATTTCAAAAATATTTTTTTAAAAAAATTATATTAAAAATATTAATTATTTCAAAATATGTTCTGAATATATACAACATTATACACTCCCCATAAATTCATGCTTCGTAAAAAAAAGATATAATCAAGGATCTATGAAAGCGTATAAAATATTAATCAATAAATGATAAGGGATAGAAATGAATGTGTTAAAACATTTAATTCATGCTATAATAATTAAACATTTAAGCACATGATAAATATTTAAAATAACTCCCTTAATACCAAGCATAAATATTTATCATTTTCATCAAATTTAAACAAATTATTCACACATAATTTAAATAAAACATTAAAAAAAATAAATGATTTTCAAAGAATTTAAATAGTCAAACATTAAACACATGATTACACATAAGATAAAAATTTATATAAACTATTAATTAAAAGTTTGATGGTTAATGATTAATAAAATAAATCAAAAAATTAATTCATTTTATAAAATAATAGGGTGAAAAGATTTAATAGTTTAAGAATAATAATAATTAAATTTATAGTAATAAAAGATAATAAAAAAATTCTCCCCCTGTATAAAATCGTTAGTTCATTTAAATTGAATATGAAAATTAAAAAAATAAATACTTTCTAGATTAATCGTTCCTACTCTAATGAAGTTTATATTTAATAGAATAAGAAAGAAGAATAAAATAAATTTACATAATTATCAAGTGTCCACTTGATGATATAATAATGAATTTCAGTGGTTCATACCTACAATGTATCAAATAAAAGTTCCTTTTGGTACCCATATACTTTTGGGTCGGGCAGTGTCAGCAATTAATGATTTAGGTAACCTAATATGATTATTTTGATCTATCATTTTATATTTAAATCTAGATAATGCTTTTGAATAATGAACATGATTGACACCAAATAATTGAGGTTTTCTAAAATAATAGTCATTAGCATAATGTCCGTTAATACCATAATAAAAACATTTAACAATAGACATGTTTTTTCTATTCGAACCATGAATAAAATAATTTTTATATAATTTTATATTTTCTCCATTACTACAAATACCAAGTTTTACTTTGTGAATTTCATTTTTACCAAGAATTTGATTCAAATAATTCTCTCCCTTTATAATCATAGTTGAAGATTGCTTTAAATTATCTTCTTCATCTAATAATTCTTTAATTTTAGTTTCATCTAGATCATAAGAAATTTTGGAAGAATTTGATCGTAAATTAACAATTTGTTTTGACAAGATTTCATTATCAATTGAAATAGAATCATAATATTTTATAAGATTTTTATTCTCTTTATTTAAATATTCAAATTTATCTTGAATCATAAAAAAAATATTATTAACTTCATCATAAGAAAAAAATTCAGAATTAGAACTTTCAGAGTAAGAAGATTGTACCTCATCGGCATGAGTCATAAGACATAGATGGACCTTTTTATTTTCATGCTCAACTTATGAGTTGTAGTATATTTGTAATTTGAATATTCATATGAATTACTTGTATCCTTCATGACTTTATTTCCTTTTCATTTATATCCAGCTTTCCTTTGAGATTTAAGAAAAGGAAAATCGTGTCTCAAATGACCATTGTTTTTTACACTCATATCATCTTAATTCTTTATCTTTATTCAACTTAAATTTCTATTTTATCCTTTTATACAACTTTCCAATTTTTTTAGAAAGATGCGGTAGCTCATCACTTGAACCCATATTGTTGGGAATGTATTGTCTCAACAATACACTATTAATATTATTGATTTTGATGCTCACAAATACCCTTGTTTGTTTTACTAATGATCTTATTTTAAGTGTATTTTAGGAAATTTATATTCTTTATAATTATTATTTTGGAATAATATTCAAGTATTTATTCATGATAAATATTCGTTAAAGTGTTCAAAAAGATCTTAAGCATATTCTGGAAACAATGTTCATGGTTTTTCATTTTCTAGAATCACTGTTCATTCCCTATGATGAAGAACGTAACCTATTGAACATACCCTACATTTTTATTAAAGTTTATGGTAAATGATCAGAATGTATGGCTTATCAAAATTACATTGAAGGAAACATATGGTTAAAGAACATTATATTTGAATAAAACCTTATGTTTGTCAAAGATAAAAAGTATGGTTAAAGAACCCTACGTAAGTATGGAACCCTACGTTTGAGAAGAAAATGTATGGATCACCAACCTTACTTTTGTGATCAACCTTATATTTTCAACCTTACGTTTAGAGAATGAACGTTACATGGTTGAACCCTACGTTTGGTATTTTTTCATTTTGTGAAGGAACCATATGTTTGACTTTTCATCATCGAAAATTTGAATTTACGATTTTATCAGAGTTTTCTGCAATAGTATTTACCAAATATCAGGGTGATTTAAAGCTCATTTTTGACTGATTCAAATATTTTTATAATTTTTTTAAAGATCTGTTTACAGTAGTGATTTTATCTCCTATTCTTAAGGGAAGTTATGACTACTCTGAGCTGTATTTTTGAATTTGAATTATCTCAATTTATCAGGTGTATTTTGGGGATCTGAAATATTGCTGCAAGATATATCTTTATATATATATATATATATATATTTCTATATCAAATATTTTTTTTCCACTCAACTGTGTTGATAGTTTTTATTCTTTGAGTTTTATTGCGCAAATTAATTTACAGTGCTACAACGATCGAGCATCTCAGAAATGAGGGCTACATTTTGGAGATATACATGTTCAATCCTAGAAGCATGATGATATGTTTTTGTTGTTGTTCTTAAACTCAAAGATCTTTTGTGCAACCAGATATATTCAGATATATTTCAAAGATTATTATTCTTCTGAAGTTGAAGATCCATATTCTGTCAGTTGCATTCTACTGCAATTGTGAAGTTTAAAATTTTTTATAAAATAAATCTATATTTATTCTTTTGAGTATCAAATTCTTGGTTTCAGTCATGGTGGAGTATGGGATTCTCATGCTAAGATGTGGATATTTCAGTTCCTTGTAATAGAACCAGAATGCTCTATTTTATCCTTTTTTGTAAGGGTGATGACTACCTACACTCAGTTGTGGATCGATCTTATGAGAAGAGGACCTGATTAGTCAAATTCACCAAGCCCACAAAGAGGGTGATTGGTGGAGTATACTAGGGGATATTCATGACCCAAACCACTATAAATAGTCGTGTTCTATTTCTATGCTTTTATTTGCTTCTTATTCTTTCATAACAGAAACACCGCTCTATCGTCTCTTACTATTAAGTGACAGAATTGTGAAAATTTTAAAAAGATGCAATTCACCCCCTATTGTGTCTTCATCATAGACTTTCTGACCTAACATTTGGTATCAAAGGTTAGGCTCAATGGATTTTATTTTGTTCTAACAAACCAGAGTTAAATATTCAGATGAAGATCAATGAAGAATATCAAAGAAGGAATGTAAATGGTTCATGCTCCATTTTTCAATGGTGATAACTATGGATGCTGGAAATAACGTATGATAATCTATTTGAAAATCTTGGATTTAAAGTATGCTCAAAGATCGTTACTCCTTAAGAAATACCTGAAAAACCCTAAGCCTGTAATGCTGCTATAGAGGTTGAGTATGACATGAATTATAAAGATATGAATGCTATAATATGTGGTCTTGGACCATATGAATTCAACCATGTCTCACAATTCCCTACAAATTATGAAATGTGGCAGAAAATTGCAGTTCCTTATGAAGTTATAGGAAATGTAAGACAGATGAGGTATGAAACAATGAAATTGAAATTCGATACATTTATAATGGTTGATGGAGAAAACATAACTCAAATGAATGGATGGATTATATAAATTATAAACAATATTAAAACCTTAGGTGAACCTATAAAATAAGCTGACCACGCATTGAAAGTACTGAGAGTACTGACTAATCATTGGAATGGAATTTCAACTACAATCCACTAATAAGCACCTGTCAAAAATAAAACAATGAGAGAATTTATTGGAACTATAATGATGTATGAATATTAAATGTAAGATGAAGTTGAAAATCACAAATTCCTAGTGAAAAAGGATAACACTATTTTAAAGGTTACATCTCAAAATTAGAATAGAGAAATGGAACAAGAAGTCGAAGAAGAAAGAAATTTAGACTCATCTAATTTTGAAATTGAGTTGGCTCAATTTTCCAGAAAGTTTAGCAAGTTTTATAGGAAGAAGAGAGGATTCATAAAAACCTTCAAAAAGGATGATAAAGAGTCAAGGGAAGTCAGATACTATGAATGAAAAAAGTTGGGTCAAATAATACCTGACTTTCCTCAATTAAAAAGTGAAAAGAGAAAGACAGAAAAGAAGTTTCAGAAAAATGCTGATTATGAAAACAAAGGGAAAAGAGTTATGAAGGCTACTTGGAGTGTTTCTGAAGACTCCAGAAGATCATCAATATCTGATTCAAAGAAGGAAGAATCGAATCTGAAATCTAATATGTGCTTTATGGCTGACGAAGATAAGGTACAACCATACTATTAATCTGATTCTGATTTTAGTTACTCAAATGATAAAATGGATGCCTACTATACTATTGTAGAAGAAATATATGACTCCCTATTAAAGAAACATAAATATTTAAAGAATATTAAGAGTTCAATTTTAGGAGAAAGGTATACTTTACTTAAACAACATTAATATTTAGTTGAAAAATTTAACTCAACTACCGCTAACTGTACTAATCATGGAATTAATATTAAAACACTATAGGATGAAGTAGAAACCTACAAAAATACTGTTCTTGTTTTTAAAAAGGTGAAAATATAATAAATGAAATTCTTGGTAAGAATGTAATTAAAAATAAAAGATTTGGTATAAGTAGTAAAGGTGAAAAATTTAAACTATATAAGAATTATTTTGTTCGCAATACAAAATCTGCTATTTGTCATTTTTGTGGAACAGAAGGACATATAAAAAAAATTATTTGAGAAATACTCAAATAAGTGGGATTAAAATATATTTTATTACAAAAGTTTTATCTGAAGTAAATGGAATAAATCATGGAAAAATAAATCATATTTGGATTCCTAAATCCTTGTTAGCTAACACTATTGGAACCAAAAGGATATGGGTACCAAAACAATTTTTTTGTTTAAATTGTCTTTGTAGGTAACATGTTATAGAAAAGGAAAATCTATATGGTATATGGACAGTGGATTCTCCATACACATTAGTGGAAATCCATCAAAATTCAATACATTGACACAGATTGATGGAGGTCTAGTCACCTTTGGTGACAATGATAAAGGGAAGATAATTGGACTTGGAACAGTAGGAGATCCAAAGTCTGTCTCAATCAATAAAGTATTGTATGTAAAAGGATTGAAGAATAACCTGATAAGTATCTCTCAACTCTATGATTATGGATACTGTGTTGATTTTTCTAATAATTCCTGTTATATATTTAAAGATCATTTTCTTAAATTTAGAGCACCCAGAACAGATAATGTCTACACCTTGGACTTAAATTCATTGTGTAAACAAAAAGTGAGTTGTTTAACTACTAATATAAATGAATATTGGATTTGTCACAAAATACTTGGTCATTTAAATATTTATTCCTTACATAAATCATCTAAGAAATAGTTAGTTTCAGATTAAATTAGTCTCAAGTTTGATAGTGACAGATTCTGTGATGCATGCCAGATTGGCAAGCAAAACAAATCTTTCTTCAAAATATGTTAACAAAATTGTTACATAAAAGCCCCTAGAACTTATCCATATGGATCTGTTTGGACCATCTAGAGTAGCAATTTTGGCTGGAAAATTATATTTATATGTTTTAGTTGATGATTATTCTATATTTACATGGGTCTATTTTCTAAAACTAAAAAAATGAATCTTTTACTATTTTTGAAAGTTATTGAAAAATTATTCAAAATTAAAAAGGTTTTAAAATAATTTAATTAAGTAATCATGGTGAAGAGTTTGAGAATCAAGAATTCAATTCCTTTTTCTCAAACATGGGTATTAAATACACCTTCTCTGCACCAAGAACACATCAATAAAATGAAATTGTTGAAATAAGAAATATAACTATTCAAGAAATGGCTAGGACCATGATAAATGAATATAGTATTCATACCTATCTATGGGAAGAAGCTGTAAGAAAAACCTTTTATATAATAAATAGAATTTTAATTCAGCCTATTTTCACAAAGAAACCTTATGAACTTTGGAATAACAGAAATCCCAAGGTAAAGTACTTTAAATTTTTTGGATGAATGTGTATATCCTGAACACCGAGGATAATCTTGGAAGTTTGATCCAAAAGCTAATAAAGGAATATTATTAGGATATTCTGCAACATTTAAAATTATATATTATTTAATAAAAATTCAAGGTTTTTTTAAGAATCATTTCATGTGAAGTTTGATGAAATAGACCCTTTTAATAAATAGAAAGATCAAACTGATGAATCTGTTGACTCTTCTGACAATATGAGACTTGAAAACCTGAAAATTGATTTTGAAAATAAAATTTAGTCCAGTTCAGAAGAACTTGATACTGATGAACCTAAAAGTGTTCTGCCTATACAATCTATAACCCCAAATAATCAACCTTTAGAAACTATTATAGTATACCTAGACATAGGAATAAGGACTATAAGAAATGCAGGAACCCTAGTTGAATTCTTTGCCTTTATATCACAACATAAACATAAATCTTTTGAAGAAGCCTTAGAATATGAAAGTTGGATGTTAGAAATGAAAGAATAATTGAACTAGTTTAAAAGAAATAAAGTTTTGGAATTAGTTGAAATACCATCAAATTATCCAGTTATAGGAACAAAATAGGTCTTTAGAAATAATAAAGATGATCAAGGGACTATAACTAGAAATAAATCTAGATTAGTAGCTAAAGGATATAATCAAGAAGATGGTATAGATTATGATGAAACATTTACCCTCGTAGCTAGATTATAAGCTATTAGAATCCTTTTAGCTTATGCATCTCATATGAATTTTAAATTATATCAGATGGATGTCAAATCTGCCTTTTTAAATAGTTATTTAATGGAGGAAGTTAATGTTGATCAAACTCCTATTTTTGAAAATTATCAAAAACCAAATTATGTTTTTAAACTTAATAAAGCTCTTTATGCCCTTAAGTAAGTACCCAAAGTTTGGTATGAAAGATTAAGTTATTTTCTCTTCAAAAATGGATTTACTGTTGGTTTGGAAGATCCAACCTTTTTAAGAAAACAGTTTGTTCTAATTTATTATTAGTTCAAATCTACATTGATGATGTTATTTTTGGATCAAAACATAAAAAACTTTTTAAGGATTTTTCATAACTAATGCAAAAAGAATTTGAGATGAGAATAATGGGAGAATTAAATTTCTTTTTAGGACTTCAAATTTATCAAAAAGATTATGGAAATGTATTAAACCGAAGAAAATATATTACTGATTTATTGAAGAAATTTGGTATTGAGAACAGAAATACATATTCAACTCCCATGTGTACTAATATTAAACTTGATTTAGATGAAGCTAGAAAACCAGTGGACACCAAGTTGTATAGAGGTATGATTGGTAGTTTACTATATCTTTATACTAGCAGACCTGACATTATATTTTCGGTATGTTTATGTTCTATATTTTAAAAAAATCCTAAATAATCACATATTATTACTATCAAAATGATTTTTATATATTTAAAAGACACTATTTTTCAATCTCTTATTTATCAAAAAACTTATGATTTTAATTTAATATCATATTTAGATGTAAATTTTGGAGGTTGTAGATTAGATAGAAAAATCACCTCAGGAACCTTTCACTTCTTAGGAAAATCGTTACTATCATGGTCAAGTAAGAAGCAACACTTCGTTGCACTGTCAACAGTCGAAGCAGAATATATGTCTGCAGGCAGTTGTTGTGTGCAAGTGTTGTGGATGAAAAACACACTGATTAACTTTGGACTTAATTTTAATAGTACATATATCTTATGTGATAATAATAGTGCTATAAATGTTTCATAAAATCAAATAAGTCATTCTAGAACAAAGAATATTGATATTAGACATCATTTTCTAAGAGTTCATGTTCTTAAAAAGGATATATCTTTAGAATTTGTTAACACTAAATATCAATTAGCTTATATTTTCACTAAACCACTTCCCATTGTAAGTTTTGATTTCATTAAGGGGGATCTAGTTTTATTTAATTTTTAAATAATTTATTTTATTTTGTTTTATTTTACTTTATTTTATTTTATTTTATCTTATGTTTATTATTGTAAATCTAATTTATTTTTTGTATTTTTATCTTACTATATTTTAGTTATTTTATTTAATCTTAAATTTATTTACACCATATAATTATTAAAAAAAATTCATAATTACTCTATGACATGGGAAACAAGGATATACGTCACATGTCAGAAACCCTTTGTCTTTCATACCCTTTGTTTACCAAAACCATTTCGTCTAACCTCAAACCCTCATTTTTTCTTCCAAACCCTAGAAGCCTAAAATCTTAGACTTTCAGATTTTTTGTTGAAATGACGAAAACCAAGCGATTCGAAGAATGAGACAGAAGAGATCCAAAGAGACAGGGTGTTATAGGCAGAAAAATAATTCAAGGAAAAATGGTTGATTTTTATTTGCTATATCAGATGAATCTTCTCTTGAAACAGGTATTAGGATTTCAAGGGCTAGAAACTGATTTCAATGACATCAATTCTGAATTTCCTTACGATGTAGAACTGAACTATTTTTATAAGAGTGTATAGTTCATTTTTTGTGATTCTGAGGATTTAATGTTTGAAAGTATTGAAGATAAGGATTTTTCAATTTCTTCAAATGAAGTTTCGCAAATCTTAAACTACCCACATGAAGGAGTTTTTCACTTAGATCATAGATCAATTGGAGAAAAGAATCACTCTTCCAAAGAAATTATTTCTTTTCTATTTAACTCGACACACATTAGGAAAATGTTTGTTAAGGATCATGAGGTAGATCATAAGATCTTGGTTAAGTTCATTCAGATTGGTATTGCGCCAAGGTTGGAAGAGACGGAGAAAATTTTGTACCCTGATATGTACATCATGTTTTTATTTATAAGTGACATTAAGTTGAATTTTGCATGGTATATGTTTTGATATTTTCATTACATCCATCAAACAGATGCTAGGATGAATTTCTATCCATATAGATAGATAATCTCTATAATTCTGTTCAAAAAGAATATGATTCGATTAGTAGATTCAAGGATGAAGTGTCATCATAGCAATGTTTTAAATACAATAACTCTATATAAATTATGATTTTTATGGAGTACAGTGAAAGGAAAGATTTTACAAGTTGGTTCTGAAGAAAAACAGAGCTCAGGAGCTTTTTCTCGGGAGGAGCAAAGAGTTATTTTAAAGGAGGGTGTTGCTAAATCATGAAATGATGCAGTTTCTCAACTATCTAAGAGAATTATTAAATATAATACAGAAGTAGAAGAAGTTGAGGAAGAAAAAATTCAGGGGGGACTTGTTGTGAAACCTAGAATTAGAGATGTTTAATAGGTTGAATAGAAAGTGTTGGCTTCTGTAAAAGAAACATGTTCATTTCATTTAGATGAACCGAATATTGAAGAAGAAATACTAGTGGATAGTCAAGATAGAGATATTACTATTGTACCTCTGATCAATGATCAAGTACAAGTGAATATTCAAGAGCAGGTGAATATTCAAGAAGAAACTATTCAAAAAGAAGCTTCTCAAGAAGAAAAAATTATACAGAAATCAGTAATTGAAGTTACAGATGTGGTTGTGAATCAAAATTTGGAACGGTTAGGTCATGTTTTATGAGGATATACTGAAGTGATTGATAATAAATCTTATTCATCTGAAAAATCTATGGAGAGATCAGTGGATAATCCTTTGCCTAAAGTTACTTATCAGACACAGAATGAAGAAGAAGGAGCATCTGATTCTTTGTCTCATCAAGTTGAATAAATTGTGATTAAGTTTAACAAGTATGAATAAGAGAATGCCACTATATGGTAGAATCTTGAAAATGCAAATAAAAAGATCCAGGAACTTAATGAGAATACTATTTATAAAAGGTATTTTCATGCCTTCAAGAGAGACATGTTAAATGAGATTGGGCAGATTAGATCTGAAGTTATTTCTAAGACAGATTTTGCAGATTTGAAGTGGTACTTGGGAAGTCAGTTTGAATCAGTGAAAAGTTTAGTAAATCAGACCAGTACATCTACTTATACTCATTCTACTAGCCTAGATTTGAGTAGAATATTTTAGGCCATTACATCTGTTATGGTATACAAGAATGTTTTTCTAGAGAAAATTTAATACAACAATGCTCCTCTTTCATTTATTTTGGAGAATCAAAACTTTCTTGTTGATCAGTTGACTCGAGGATAACCCAGTATCAGATTACTGCTTAACCAATTTACAGAAAAGTTGTAACAATTTATGAAGCTATAGGAGAGCTTATATGACTTTTTGAAAGTCAATATTGTGGATTATTTTCATGTTAATCATGATTCCAAACTTTTGATAATGCATTTGGGTGATATTCTTATGAAAAATTTGTAGGTGAAGATGGCTGAGTTGAAGGAGATGTTTCAAGCAATTCAGAATTCCAACCTAGCCAATCCCTAAACTTTTTCTACCTTGTAAGAAACCAATCCCTAACCAACCTTTTATCCTCATTATTACAGTGAATATTTTGTTTCATATTCACATCCTTATTATATTTTTATATTTTGTAATCAATGAAATTATCATCATTTCTATTTTCTATACTTTATTTTTATATTCTTTAATATTTTTGTCTAATAGTCAAATATCCAGTCTTCATTATCTTTATCAGTTTATTATACCATTGAATTACTAATCTATTCAATATTAAATGTGTTTTAGTTTGTTTCTATAATTTCTTTTTGATCTCACAAAAGGGAGAGAAATTTGGATAAACAAAACATTTCTTTTAAATTTTGAAATATTTGAGGAGAAATTTAGATAAAAACAAACATTTATTTTTAGCGAAATACTTCTGTCAAATCGATTTTTTTATGTTTAGAAAATTCTAAATTATTTTAATACATTTATATTTTTAATTTATGATTTTTTGATCATCAAAAAGGGGGATATTTTTCGCATGTATTGTCTCAACAATACTCTATAAATATTATTCATTTTGATGCTCACAAATACCCTTATTTATTTTACTAATGATCTTATTTAAAGTGTATTTCAGAAAATTTATATTCTATATAATTCTTATTTTCGAATAATATTCAAGTATTTATTCATGAGAAATATTATTTAAAGTGTTAGGAATTCTCTTTTGCATATTTTGGAAACATTGTTCATGGTTTATCATTTTTTGGAATCACTGTTCATTACCTACACTGAAGAATGTAACGTAAGGATCATAACCTATGTTTGTATTAAATCTTAAGGTAAAGTATCAGCATGTATGGTTTATCAACATTATGTTGGAAGAAATGTATGGTTAAAGAACATTGATTTTGAATGAAACCTTACATTTTTCAAAGAGAAAATGTTTGGTAAAAGAACCCTATGTAAGTATAGAACCCTACGTTTGAGAAGAAAGCATATGGATCATCAAGATTACTTTTGTGATCAACCTTATATTTTCAAACATATATTCGGAGAATGAACTTTACGTGGTTGAACCCAACCTTTGGTATTTTTTCATTTTGTGAAGGAACATTACGTTTGATTTTCATCACCAGAGAATTGAATTTATGATTTTATCAAAATTTTCTGCAACAGAATTTGTGGAATATCAGGGCAATTTAAAGATCATTTTTTACTGATTCAAAGCCTATTATAATTGTTCTAAAGAGCCATTTACAGTGGATATTTTATCTTCTATTATTAAGGGAGGTTATGAGGACTCTGAATTGTATTTGTTAAATTGATTTCTCTTTATTTATCAGGCATTTTTTCGGATCTGAAATCTTGCTGCAAGATATATCCTTATATATATCTTTTTATGTTGGATATTTTTTTTCACTCACCTATGTTGATAATTTTTATTCTTCGAGTTTTCTTGTGAAAATTAATTTACAGTGCTACAGTGATCGAGCATCTCAAAAATGAGGACTACATTTTAGAGATATACATGTTCAATCTTGGAAGCATGATGCTCTGTTTTTATTTTTGTTATTAAAATCGAAGATCTTTTGTGCAACCAGATCCTTCATACATATTTGAATGATTATTATTCTTCTGAATTCGATGATCAATCTTCTGTCAGTTGTGTTCTGCTACAAATATCAATTTTAAACTATTTTATCAAATCAATATCTATTGATTATTTTGAGTATCAGATGATCCGTTTCAGTCATGGTGGAGTGTCAGATTCTCGTGCTAAGTTGTGGATATTTTAGTTCCATGTAAAAGAACCAGGAGGCTCCGTTTTAACCTTGTTTTAAATGGTGAAATTTTTTTGCACTCAGTTGTGGATCGGTTTTATGAGAAGATAACCTGACTAGTGAAATTCACCAATACCATAGAGAGTTTGATTGGTGGAGTGGAATAGGGTATCTTCGTTCCCCAAACCACTATAAACAGTTGTGTTCTGTTTCTATGCTTTTATCCGTTGCTTATTATTTCATAACAGAAACACCGCTCTATCGTCTCTTACTATTAAGAGACAAAATTGTATAAATTTTAAAAGGAAACAATACACCCCTCTTGTGTCTTCTTCATAGACTTTCTAACCTATCATGAATGACTATAATCTGAATTAGAAAATCCATCCATCAAAACTTTGAGTGAATCTATTTTCTTTTTGATAAAAATATGATTTTCAGCTTTTGTTTGCATATATGATTTGTACATCATCAAGGTTTACACCAATTCTTTAATTGTTAATTCTTTAACTAGTGTGTATTGTCAAATAGCAGCTGATATTCCATTCCACTTAGAAGGTAAAACTCCAAGTACCTTTAAATCCTAATCTAATTCTGGATTTGGAGTTCCCATGGCAGCAACATCATTAATAGATTCTACTAATCTTGCATTCATATGAGTGATGATCTCATATTCCTGCATCCTTAATGTGTCAAATTTAAGTTTTGAAGTATTGTACCTTAGTTGTTTGACATTTTCAGTTCCTTCATATGAAACCACAATATTCTGCCACATCTCATAGGAAGTATCACATTGAGAAACATGATTAAACTGACTAGAACTAAGATCACATATAATTGCATTCATGGATTTTGAATTAATATAATACTAAGCTTCCTTAGGATAATCCCACAGTTCTAATTCTACAAGGATTTAATAAGGTTTGAAAATATTCATATAAACTTTGAAACCAAGATTCTTCAAATGTATAGTCATGTGAGCTTTCCATCATCCATAATTATTACCATTAAAATAAGGAGCATGGATCATTGACACACCTTCTATAAAATTTTCCTTTGAGACTTTTCTTCATCTGAATATTTAACTCGAGCTTGTTAGATCCAAAATAAATCTTCAATATTACAAAAGAGTCCAACCACTAATACTAATAGTTAGTTCGGAATGGATATGATGAAGACACAAGAGGAGGGTGAATTGTGTACTTTAAAAAAAACTTGACAATATTAAAATGTCCCTCTTGAAATGAAGCAATCCTTTACTTATTTATTAAAGTTGAGCGGGAAAAAGAAATAAACAAAGGAAAAGAAAATAAGGATGTATGGTGGTTCGGGGAAAAGAAATCCCCTAGTACACTCCACCAATTCTCTACTCCACGAGCTTGGTGATTTTCACTAGTATGACCTCTTATCATAAGACCTTCCAATACACAACTGAGTGCAGGAAGTTGACACCTCACAAGGGTTTTACAGGGCCTTCTGTCTCTTTTACAGGGAAGCGTATATCCAAAGCTTAGTCTGAGAATCTGACACTCCACCATGACTGAGTCTGAGAAATCAATACTCTATAAAATCAATAGAGATTGATTTTTTGATGGTACATGTTGAACTTCATAACTTTTAGCAGCAACTGATAGATGAAATCAACTTTTCAATATAGCACAACAGAAACAAAATAATCTTCAATTTCAAGAAGGTTTATTATTATTATTAAAATAGAAGAAAATAGATCAAATAATGTTGACACAGGCTTCTAGATTTTTTACACCATGTGATAATAAGAATGTACAAGGAATTTTCAATTCTCTCTTCAAAATAATTGATCTTTAATATGAATATTTTCAGAACCTTCTTTTTAATAGAGTATTCACGTCTCCTCTTTTCTTCATATATATTTTTAACTTCAAAATAGAGACATATATAAAGAATAAATATCCATCAGTTTTAATAGAATTCCTCTTCCTTAGGATTCCCAAAATGAATAGAATCAATATCTTTAATAAATATTCTAGGAATAGCGTAGCACTGTTGCCTCTTTATTCCTGTAGAATAAATCTCTAATAAATGCATTCAAAATAATTTGAATAACTCCTCCAATAATATCTCCATAATAATATTAGTGTTGAAAAATTTAAAACTCTTATTTAAATCCATTCAAACCTCTTTAAATATAGTTTAAATAGTTCCTCAAAACTTTTAGTATAATTAATCATGAATATTTGAAATCAAAATCATTCAAAGAGATTCATAATGTCCCTTATAAATAGAAATTATTTAATCAGTTTCCTGAGAGCCATTGAATTGGTCATAAAATAAATTTATATCTATCTCTTAATACTAAAAATATCATTGTAGAAATCACTCAAAATATCACGTATTTAAAACATTTTTGTTGAAAATTCAAACGTACTGTTCCTTAGTGTAATGAAAAAATACCAAACATAGGGTTAAACTATGTAGAGTATGGTTCCTTCTCATAGCATAGGGTTAATTTTCATAGTGTATGGTTCATACCAATTTATGGTTCCTTATCCATACTTTCATCTGCATTTAACATAGGGATGATGATCCAAACGTTCATCCTTCTAGCGTACAGGTGATTCCAAACATAGCATTGATTAACCATACATTCAAATTCTTGAACATAGGATATGAACAATGATTTAAAAATTTAAGGTAGGGTAGATATTATATACTTTAATTATCTAGATGTAGGGATTCCTATCCACATGTTTACTATTTTAAATGTGGGGTTTAAATAAACATTCAAAAAACTGGACAACTTTCATTTAGATATTTCAATGATTTTTCAGTGCCCTTCAACATTAGATTTAGCCTTAGGCCTAAAATACTTATGGTTAGGAAATATTAAGATATTTACAAAGGATTAATAATCGAATCAATCAAACTTCTATAGTTCATTGTATCTTCGAAAAACTAAAGCAATAAAATTTTGAAAAACTATAGCAGGAAAACTACATTCCCAAACTTCGGTGAATTTATTGACCATCCAAACCACTTTTTCAGCCTTTGATGCAAACTAATAAAATAAATATAAACATAATGTATTTACATCTCCCTTGGTTTTGAGCAATTCAAATATCTTTATAAATTTCAATAAAATAAATACTATTGTTTTTCAAATCTGTTCACCGTACAGTTGCAAAATTGATTCCAAAACTTCAGTGATTTTTTACAGAATCAAAACTTCCTTTTCGGACTTCCACATAAATTAATGATGTTTAGATGATTTAATTATCTATAAAATTGTATAATTTTCCCATGAATCTGTTAAATGTAGCTTGAAATATCATTATAATTCTGAATTGACTTTAAGCTAAAAATTACAATATCGCTTGAACAACTTGTAACAGCTTCGGTGATTTTTTGCACCATCAAAACAATTGAATGGATTTTTACATAAGTAGATGAAATGAAGAAAAAATCATTATCTTTACAAAATAATAAACACCATAATAATATTATCACTATTTCTTTAGGTATAAAATAAATACTTTGACATACAAAATCTGAAACACTTAACAAATTTATTATAGAACAAATATTGACGGGTTGAAGTAATTATGAAAACTAAATAAAAATGAGAATGAAAATGAGAGACTAAACAATTCTTAGTTTTATTTTTTTTCATATAATTGGATTTATTATCACACATTTATTTTGATAATATCATCCACTTAATCATATGTAGTGAGGTGATCTTACATGAATAATAATGAAGTTGTTAAAGAGAGATCAATGTCATTTATGTTTTATTATGTGATACATGCATGAAATATATTATATTCATAACATCAATGACAAAAAACCAATATAGTTCTATAATAAATGATCAATGAAATAATATTTTTTAGAAATTACATTTAAAACTATATATGCAATTGAGTTCCATTATAGTGACACATTCATATAACAATCAGGTTTTTTTCTTAAAAAATAATATGGATTACATATTATCTTGTTTCCATGGATATAAAAAATTATCCTAATATTTTTTGTGTATCCCACATATAAAATGTGGTTTATGAGTTAATTGGAATATTTATTTGAGAATGTATTTTTTTATCCCAATGTGACTTCTCCAACTTGTTTAGTGGAAAAAATGTCTTCCTTGAGGAACCAAAATGGTCTTCTTTCAATAATTTTATGTTTTTTATGGATAATATTATCTTTGAAGATATCATGTATCTTTAAAGAAATCAAAAGTCCATATTAATATATTATGATGGTGATAAATTAAACAGTTTTGATGATATAACCCATGGATCAATTTTAAAGGCATTTATTGATTCCATCCTTATTTGATCTAAGATAAAGGGAAAGTATCATGTGTGTTTAGTGGTTTATATTTTATTATATCAACATCAATAACAATGTGGTTGTATTTTTAGATGAAAATTATTTATATTATAGATTCATCCAAATGGGAATTTTATTTATGATAACTGAATAATGATTGATTTATGTGAAACATGGAGCTCTAATGGATTCCGTATTCCAATAAGCATTGAAATATCTTGGTATATGAGTCCCACTAATTTAATTATATTCTTAATATGTAGAAAAGATATTTTTCTTGTTTATTTTTATTATACATGGATATATAAATGCCTTTTATTTTTTCTTATGGTCATTACAACTTAATGAGTTTATGAGTTTCAATAAGGTTTCATATATTTTGTGGGATAAATAATTACAATGTAAATATTGGCAGTGTACCTTCTAGATTATAATAATGGTATTGGGTATCATATCATTATTTAAGGTTGGATAATGGTGTTTAATGATGGCTAATATTGGGATCTATAATATAAAACATTAAACTATGGTCTCCAAGTGGGATTAGGATTCTCGATGTTATAAGTATTAATATTAATGGGTTTTTATTATATGATGATTATTTCTATGATATATTGGTTGTATACTGACCCATTTCATTTTAAAAAAATTATCACATGATTTATTAAATTAATATCCATTAAATAAAAACTGTGGATCAAAAGGCATCGTGTCTTTAGAAGACTATGTACATAATACATAAGATTGAGACAAAAAATAAAATGAAATTATTTTATTATGATTAATGATATTCTAAAACTATATAGGATAACTTGTGGAATACTTAAAATAATTGTGTGAGATGAAATTCTAATAAGGGAATAAACATTAAAGGTAACATAACATGCAAGTTAAAGGTATAACATGATATCATAAAATAAGGTCTTATGAGTAATCAAATAAGAAAATAATATAAATATTATAGTATAATAAGTTCATGAAAATATAGGAAATGTGGTAGTGAAAAAAAACAATACATAAACATAAGTCAAGTGTAAATACCAAAACAACATAGTGTACATGGTCATATAGTGGAATATGTTTACACCTTAGTACCATATACAACCTCTCATAAGACAAAAGCATTACCCAATTACTTGAAATGATATCTTGGAACACACATTAAAACATGTTCAAAATTATTTTCTCCCCAAAAAGAAATTAATTATATATAATAATCATATTAATTACCCATGAAAATAAATGGGTTTCATAATCATGCCTCATATCATAATAAAATGCCATTTCATAAGGAAGAAATTTTAGAAATAAAAATAAGTCATGTATTACCATGCCATGGGAAGGGAGAATAATATAGGTATATATATGATATAAATATATTAAAAATTTATAATTAATACATAAAATTTAATAGAGATAGAAAATTTAGTAGAGAGAGAAAAGTCATAACCCAAAAAAGGTGGTTTATAGGGATCTCTTACCTTGATCCAGACTCATCATGTGCATTACTTATCTTCCTGAATAATAAACTATTGTTAAATATTTAATTATTAAGAAATACTTCCATGTTTATTATTCCTTTTAGTTTATATTCTACCATGTTTTATTTAATTACTTAATCATTTCATTTCACGTTAGACATTTTGACAAAAATTTTCTCATACGTAAAAAATGACTTTGGAAGTTTGACTATAGTCAAATATTAAATTATTTCATCATGTCCAAAATTATAATCATGAAATATTTATCATTTTTTATATAAATAATAATTTCAAAATTAACCATGAAATATGTTTATGAAAAATAAAATACGTTACAATCATGGAGATTGTTGGCCATACATATCCTAGAGAAACATTTCCATGTTTCAACATTCATGATGGAAATAAGGTAAGTGTTATTTTTTATTTTAATAATGATCATTATATCATAAATATAATATTAATTCATTAAATTAACTTATATAATACATCCATGTGAATAGTTAATGAAAATCGAATCATATCTCTTCACGGAGGGGGTAATCAACATGTACGCACATATGACGTTATCATCTGTCAATGAATTGAAAGGTATGGAAATATGTGATATATTTAATTTCAAGAATTATTAATATTTAATTAATATACTTTATATATATATTAATTATTTCATCATAAACACCAATGATATGTCATTATGGAAAACAAATTTAATTGGTTCGCAAGGTGGTAGTCCACAATACACACGAACAATGGTTTCATTTCTCGTTTGATTGAAGTGGAGATGGATATAGGATATACACATAACATAATAACATATTAATATATTGGTTTTAATATTTATATTATATCTTGATGGTTTAATTTTAAAAAAAAATATGTTTAAGAAGAAACACAACATAAATGTTTAATCAAGAACGATACCTCTTCTCCAGACCACCTAATTAGGATTATATATAAAGACTTACTAGATTGTAATTTTGATAAAAAAATGAATATATTAATTGTAAATGGTGGTAATAAAGGTATTTAGGAAGGTATTAATTCAAATAAAGGTCTTTTTATGTGTGAATATAAGAGGAGAGGATGTTCCCATTTATAATTGAAGTGAGTGGCACACTTGTAATTTGTTAAATTGTTATAATAGGTCGATGCCAATTTATTTGAAAATGGCTCAAAAATTGTTCTTAATTTTTCCTTAAATGATATAAGGTATAAATATTTCCTTCCAGTAGAATTTAGAAATGTTTTTTTGGTATTTCTAACCCTTTCCTTTTTAGTTTAACCCCAAGTAAACCTATTTTAACCACAACCACGGTAACATAGTTTTACTACTTTTAGTATGCGTTATGAAAAAAATATAGTATGAATTATTAAATATTTTAAATTATGGTGATTCAAAATAAGGATTATATATTATCAAATTTAATTCATAATATTGGTAGAATTTAATTTAAGAATAAACCCACAAACCGTATCAAGAAACAGTTTCTCGAGAAATGTATTATTCAAGCATAATATGATATTACATTAACTATATGAATATTAATAATAATTACATTGATTTAAATTGATATTTTTAGATATATAATAAACATATTTAAATTAAATCATTCATAATTTATTATTATTTTAATTAATTAAAATATAATTCCATTAGGACTTTTTTAAAATAGTTTTCTAAAAATTATACCACTTAAGTCTAATAGATTTTTTTTCAACAAATATCATGTTAAAAATTTAATCCTTAGTAATTAGTATAATTATTTATAAATAAAGTATAATTATATTAATTTAATATCAAATTCAATTTACTGTGGATCATTTTCAATGAAATGGATTTTATATGAAAAATCGGTATTTTTCACTCTTCCATAACAAAATAGTCTTGTATAAAAAATATGAATATTTCACCTAAGTTAATTATAATAAGATGATTTAAAAAATAATAATTTTAGGAAAAACAATATCAAAATGTTTCAAAATTTAATTATAATTTACACTCACAAAATTTAATAAAAATTATTTTTTAAGAAGATAAATTTTGGAAGTATAGACTGATTTTACTAAAAATATAGTAATTATTTACTATTAATAAAAAAAATTATATAAATAAATTATAAATATTATTCATAATGTAGTTACCCTATTCACACCAACCTATTTAACCTCTAGTAGAAAACATTCATATTAAATAATAATAATAATTTAATGGTATATCACAGTTCATTTATACTTAGTGTTGGGTGTAATGCAAGCTATCAAGGAAATTAAAATTACATAAAAGGAAATATACCATAAAATAACATGGTTTTATATTCTACGAACTAAAAAATGAATTTCACCCATGTTATTCCAAATCACTAATTCAATCAACTAAGGATACTTTTACCTCATAATATCATAAGGATTCCACATAGCTTCCTCTAGTTTATGGTTTCACAAAAAAACATTGACCATGTTAGTGGTATTATTTCATAGAATGTTCTCTCTATGATCCAGAATCTCCATAGGTTTTTCATAATAAGTTAGATCATGTTTCAGTTGTACAACCTCTGAGATGAGTAAATGTGATGGATTATGTATGTGTTTCCTCAGGAGAGATACATGGAACACATCTTGTACTTATAAAAAGTTTGGTGGGAGTGCTAGTCAATATGGAACAATACCTATGTAGTTAAAAATATAAAAGGTATGGATGTACCTATGTATTATGTTTCCCTTATTCCCAAATTTCATGAAACACTTCCATGGATATATATGGAGAATTTTTTTTTCCACCTCAAACTACATGTCTCTTTAATGATTTTCATCACATTTCTTCTATTGACATTGAGAAGTCCTGATGTGTTTCTGAATAGTATTCAACATTTATACCATTTCCTAACCATTTTAAGCTAAAATATATTTCATTCATCAAATTCATCCCAAAAAATCGGTGTTCTACATTTCTTCCCTTAATGTGATTCTTATGGAGAAATTTAGATGCTTGAGTGGAAACTAACGTTTTAAGATAACTCAACAAGATAAATATATTGATCTCATTCCACTTTTAGGTTAATCAAAAATTATCTCAACGTGTATTATAGTTTCTAAATAGTCCACTCATATTGGACCTAATCTTAGGGATGATAAGTAGTATTGTTGTTCAAATCAGTATTTAGAACATGTTTGAGACTCTTTCAGAACGTGGAGGTAACTCATGGATCTCGATAACATACAACCAATAATGGTGTTCCATATAGCCTCTCTACATCTCTAATTTATATCATTTTAATATGATCAAGTCAGAATTACTCTCGATTTTATGTTTAATGATAAGACTCTATATGTTGATCCACCATAAACCATATTGAATTACATACTACTGATGTCTTCATAAGACTAGTGAAAAAATCCATGGTTATGTTTTCCCATTTCTATGTATTTATGGGTAATAGTTACATAATCCTATTATATTTTTTAATTTTATCCTTCAATTTTTGACATACTAGACACCATGTTGTATATTCTGTGATCTGTAAAATCACACTTTCCCTCCAATAGTTCTTCTAAAGACCCCAATATAGCTTTTTTATCCCTAGGTGGATGGATAATAACGATATAACCGAAACATTAAATAGATCTCTCTTTATCTTAGGAATTTATTATACACATTTTTGTGACCAAATTATTTAATCTCTTTCTACAGAAAATATATACTCTGAGGATTTCCCTTTTTCTATATCTTCTTCATTTTTCATAACTTTTTCACCATCTATTTGAGAATCCATTATGTTTCCTAGAATTGATGGTTGAGAAATAATTATAGAATAGAATTTTGATGTTACTTTCATTAAAATTCCCATGTCCATTATTTTCAATTCAAATAATATCAGATCCTTCTCATTTGTCATCATTTGTTTAGTTGTCATATCCTTTATGCTTAGATCATCTACTACACTGTTTTATTTCCTAGGATGGTAATGGATTGATCAGTCATAGTCCTTAATGATCTATAATCATCTTAACTTATTCTCATTAAGATCATTCAATGTGAATATATATTTGAGAATGTTATAATCCATATATATTTCAAATGTCTCCCCATAGATATAATGTTAGTATATTTTCATTGCAAATATTACTACGGCTAAATCTAGATCATGTTTTGGATAGTTCATCTGTTGATCTTTCAACTTCCTTGAGGAAAAGGGTAACACTTTTTCATTTTTTATTAGTACAGAGCACAAAACCTTCATTGATTAAGCTTTATATTCAAAAAAACATCCCCATTTGTGGGTAGTGTAAATACAGGTGTAGTGATAATCCACTATTTCAAAACTTTGATTCTCTCTTCCCAAAAAATGGTCCAAAATAAAATCACACCCTTCCTAGGAATATTTTTTAGTAGGATTGAAAATCACCAGAATTTTCTCACAAATAATTGAAAATAACCAGATTGTCCAAAGAAACTATATTTCTCTATTACAGATGTTGGATCGGGCTAGTTCTCAATTTACTTTGTCTTAGTAGGGTCTACATATATCCATCTAATAGTGATAATATTCCCCAAGAATGATACTTCATTCATATAGAGGAAAAATTTACTGTACTTTTCATATAGCATATACTTTCAAAACTTTTTTAGCACAATATTCAAATGATCTTCATGCTTATCCTTTATTTTTGAATATATCCGAATATCATATATAATGACTACCAAATAATTGTCGACGTAATCAATATAAAATATATTCATTATGTCCATAATGATTACATAATCATTTTTGAGTCTTAATAGAATAATAAAAAACTCATAGTGTCCATACATTAATCGAAATGCATTTTTGGGAATATCACCCTTCACTTTTTCATGGTGATATCCCAGCTGAGGATCCACCATAGTGAAATATTGATCCCCATGTAGTTGATCGAACATGTAATATAATTTGGTAGGGGATACTTTTTCTCTATCATGATTTTATTTATTTCATGATAATCAATACAGTAGAGCATTGAAGCAGCCTTCTTCTTGATTTAGAGGACAAGTGCACCCCACGATGAAGCATTATGGTGTAAAAAAACATTTCTAGATTCTCCTATAACCGCTTCTTCATCTGTTCCACTTCAACAAAGGCTGTTACATAATGGGTATTCGATATGGAAATAGATCATGATATATGATTGATTGAGAACTCAACCTCTTAATCAGGTTGAAGACTAGGAAAATCACTGGGGAATACATCAGTATAATCAGAATGGAAATGTATTCAAGAATGATTCTCTCAATTATTTCGATAATTTATCTATATATTTTTCCTCATAGGGTAGTGATATATACACATGATAAGGAGACACCAAATTATATTCATAACCCTCTAAAATGTTGTAAAAAAAATCAAAGGATGACTTGGAATGTGATTTTTTGTTTCCCACCAATAGTTGTTGATGTTGGATTTATATAAGGATATCCAATACATTACCAATATAGAATCAAAGTACACTAAAGAATACATGATAGGTTTTTTTGGTATTTTTATTCTAGAAACATTAATTGAGCAGGATATATATATTTTTGATTCAATAATTTCTCCATTTTCTATTCTCAAGAATACCTCAACCCCCATGTTTTGTGGTGGTGTTTGAATAGTTCTACATAATATGAATGATATGGAAAAGTGAAGATAAGAAGAATAAAAAACTATGTTCACTGTTATTGAATTACTAAGTAGTGTATATGTCACCACATAATTATTAGAATCCACCTCAGCTGTATTAATAACATATGGCCTTCCATTCTTCCTTAGAGGTTTTCATCATTTATTGCCTATAACAACCCTTAGTTTAGGGCATTGTATTTCATGATTATCATGTTTCATATAGTTAAAACATTGTACCATTGGTAGATTTTTGATCTGATCATTTTATTCTTCCACATTATCAGACTTCATTATTTCCATTTGATACTGATTAACATGATTCCCCAATTTTACACACATGAAGCATCTTTCAGTTCCCCTCAAATAGTTTTTGTGATGATTCATCCAATACTTTTGGCATGTTGGGTATTGTATTTTATTTCCTCTATAAGATTTATCTATTAATACCACTAAATAAAAACTCTATTTTATTCTCATTATCACTAATTCCATAAGACCACTAAGTTTCACCGATCCCCATCTCAACCTTTAGGGAACAACAGAAAATCTCCTTATACATATTAAAGTAACGAATCACTAAATATTTTCATAGACTAAGAATTAACTCACTAAATAAATGATAAAAATTACTTTTATAATGATAACTAAGCTATAATCATACCATGAAATCCTTATGTTGATTTCCTCATATACCATGATAGACACTTATTCATTTTATTTTAGTCAGTTGAAATACATAATCATTTTAAGATAGATATTATATAGGAAAAAAATTGTAAAAATTATTTTCTTGATGTATTCCCATTCAATGGAATCAATATCTTATTGTTACATTGTGTTCTTGATCAGTGTACAACACTAGAAAACTTCTCCTTCAATGTGATAAATTGTAATAAAAAATTTCTCTTGCTCATTGCATTGGAGGAAAAAGAATATATTCTCAATAGAGTTAATTGAATATTAAATGGTGAGTGGATTAAAACATCAACTAAATTTAGGAGGCATTTGTCACATAAAAGAATCGACTACAAATTTCTATTTCTTTGGAAGATGACAACATTTTCCATGATTCAAGTTAATATTAATAATATAGTCCCATTGATCCAGAAATATCATGATGTTCCCATCTCCCGATCCCATAATGATACACCTATCATTAGTGAAATCGTCACATTTCCTATCGTATTGGTTATTGGCACAATTTTTTATATATCCAATAACTAGAAAAAAATTAAAACACCTGATGATAATACATTAACATACAAAGGAAAACTTATAGACATAGAAGGCATTATCTATAAATTAAAAGTATATACTAACTTATGTGTCTTTAGGTTTCAATCTGATATTATGATGGAAGTTTTTACTATTAGGTTTTCTAACCTGAAAATATTTTCACATCCTTCATAATGGTTTGTCAAGTGTTTGTGAATTTCTACAACATATCCCTCGTGAGTGTTAACCAGTGTGTGAAGTGAAGCCCATTTATATGAACCTTATGATTATTGAGTAAAATAAAATTCACCCTTTTCAATTTTGTTATCACAACAAAAAACTATGCCACAACAACATCCACTTTTAGTATACATATAGGTATATATTTTCTTATAACCCTCTTGATCTATACATTAAAAATATTTTAGGATAAATTTGTATATTTTTTATTATCCCTATACATATCCCAAGGGTTCTCAGTGAATTATTCTAGTCCTAAAACCAAAAATAACTAGACCATCCTCTGATACCAACTATAGTTACCCACACCATTTTACACATATTTTCACATGATAATTAACATAAATATACATTAAATACATACTATGGATCAATATGAATACTGCCTTTGGATGAATTTATACATAATACATCATATTAAGGATAAAATAAAACAACTATATATTATTATACATAATGTTCTCCTAAATACATTGAGTTTATATAACTAAAAAGGATAACCTAGGGAATACATAAAAGAACGAGGTGAGATACAAACCCAGAAAGGGATTAAACATGATAAGGTAACATAATATGTCAGTTGAAGGTATAACATGATATCGTAAGGGGGAAATCTCAAGAGTAATCACATGGGGTAATAACACAGTGATCCTAGAATCAAAAGATCATAGAAATATCTGAAATATAGTGTAATAAAAAAATGAAATAAATATAAGTCAAGTCTAACTTCCAAGAAAAAATTATGGAAAGTACACCATTATGGATTAAATTTACTCCATACTCTCATACATTAAATCCCATGAGACAAAACTTTACCCAATGAATTGAAACTATATATGGGTAAAACCATCAAAAAATTTATTTTCTATGTTTTCTATAAAATAAAATCAATCAGAAGGCATAATAATATGAATTACCCAAAAAAAGGTTTCATAATCCTTCCTCATATCATAATTAATGGTAATTTCATAAGGAGTAAATTTCATAAATAAACAAGATTCATGTATTAACACAACAAAAAAGGGAGATTAAAATAGTTATATATTAGAGAGAAAAATATGGAAAATTTATGTGAAATTGATATCATTAACGAGAAAGATAAAGTGAGTTAGAGAGAGAAATACCATAACCTAAAGAAAATGGAGATTTAGAGAGATCCATAACCTATATCCTAAAACACCACTCGGGTTCCTTATCATGTGGGATAATAATATTTTTTAATTATTCACTCTCATAAGAAAATTTTTTAATTTATTATTTGTTATATTTTCTTACTACAATGTCATATTCAATTACTAAATCAATTAATTTCACATTGGACGTTTTGAAGTTAATCGAATCATATTTCAAAAATGAATTCAGAAGGATTACAATGCCCAGAGATTACATTATTCCATCATATAAATAATAATAATTATAATTTTTATACATAAATTATACTTTTAAAACCAACCATTATATATGGTTATTAAAAATGATCTACGATACAATCATGGAGACGATTGGTCATACATACTAATGAGTAATGTTTCCATTTTTTAATAAACATGACAGAAAGAAGGAATTTATTATTTTATATTTATATACTAATAATTATATAAAAATATCATTTTTTTAAATAATTATATATATACAATCCATGTTATTTGGTAATAAAAAGAAATCACTTCAAATCATGGTTGAAGTAATCTATACGTACGCCCAGACAGCGTTATCATCTTTAAATGAATGGATAAGTAAGAAAATATATGATATATTACATTTATAGAAAGATTAATATGTCATTAATGTCATATATTTTCATTATATCCATCATCTAAATATTCTTGAAAGGATATGATGGGAAACTAATTACATCGGTTCCTAAGTTAGTAGTTCTCTATACACAAACATGATGGTTTTGTTACCAATTTAATGAAAGAGAAGATGGATATAGGTTTTTAAATTAAAATAATAACATCTCATTATATGGTATATAGTTATTTTATCATATCATTATGGTTTAATATGATTTTAAGTTGTAAGAAGAAACAAATCTCAAACTCAATGTTAAGAACAATACCTCATCTTCAGACAACCTCTGTAATATTATACCTATATCCATTATTGATTGGATTTATGATCAATATAATGTATCCAAGGCATGTTTAGGGGAGTAAGAAATGTATTTTTTAAGGGATTTATGGATTTTTATGGATTTTTATGTGTGAAAATAAGAGTATTTTTCATTTCATTTTATAATTAATGTGAGAAATTGACTTATAATGTTTCATTGTTTTACAACAGTGGCATGTCAATTTCATGAAAAAATGGCCCTATAATGGACCTAAATAGAAAAATAGATGATATAAGGTTGTAATATGGATATAAAATAGAAATTAAACTTGTTTTAAATTCATTTTAACGCCTATATTTTTAGTTTAACCATAAATAAACTCATTTTAACATTAACCTCGATAATATATTTTTTATGATTTTAGTGTTAAATTGAAAAAACAAATATTTCATCTTATTCCCTTATATAAATTATTCTAATTTAAAATATGGATTCCATTTTATCATGTCAAATTCATAGAAGTTATATAATTAAATTTAATAATAAACCAGCAAAATGTGTTGAAATACATTTTTTTTCAAGAAATGTATTAGTCTAGAATTAAAAAAAATCATACATTAATGATAATCCTAGTAATAATAATTATATAGATTTAAATTTATATATTTATATACATAGTTAGTATATTTCATTTTAATCATTCATAATTAATGATAATGATAATTAATTAAAATGGAAATACCTAATGTATTTTTAGGAAAAAGAGTTTTATGAAAAATACCTCTTTTTAAGTCTAGAAGTATTTTTATACCAAGATAAAGTATAATTATTAATCATATGAAAATAAAATTATTATTTATATATAAATTAAATATATATTAATTAATTCCCAAATTCAATATATTATGTGGGTTTTTTAATGAAACGACAGTTTTAAGGGAATTTTCTATTTTTCACCATTCAATGAAAAATAAATATCTTTAGAAAAAAATACTAAACATCATATTATGTTAATTATTTATGATAATTTAAAATTATAATTTAAAATTTACAGGAAAAATATATATAAATTTCATAAAATGAATTACAGTTTACACACACAAATTGTAATAAAAATCATTTTTGAGGAAAAAGAATTTTTGAAGTAAAAAATTATTTTGTTGAAAATAAATTACTTATTTATTAATAATAGATAAATCATATAAAACCTCTATAAATATTCCTATTTATTTGGTGAATCATATTAATACCTTCCAATTTATCATCTAGGTGATATTTATCATATTAAATAATAAAATTTTAATGATATATTGTTGTTCATTTAAACTCAGTGTTGCATATAACATTATCTATAAGAGAAATTTAAATTATTTTAAAATAAATATATAATAAAATATTGAGGTCATATAGGATGATACTCCTTAATTTTTATTAGGTAATTATAGTTTTGGAGGATTTTTCCTACGATCTTTTGTTGAATGAGTTGGGACATCTAAATAGGTTAGGAACCTCCACATCAGATTAATGAGGATTATTTCAATTGTAAAAATATTTTTGATTTTATTTTTACATGAGGTGTTTGGTGTAATTTCATGACATTATCATCAATTACTTTCATGAAGAGTCAACATAACCCAATTAGGTTATCTTCAACAATTTTAGTAATCTTATTAGTGTTGGATGTATAATTGTGTAGTTTCCAAAGATGATTGGGATAAGACATAAAATGTAGATAATGATTTAATTAGGATTAATGTTTGAAACATCTATAAATCCACATTATATGATATTATAATGAAGATAATGAATGTATTAGGGCCTCTTTCTATGATCTCATATCAAGTTAGCTTATAATCATTAGTTGATTAACCTATTGGAATGGTTTCATAGAAATAATGGGATTTATTTTGATACCCTTTCAGATTTTATTCAATGGGAAAATGTATAATAATATCATAGGTTATACCTATGAAAATGAAAATGTCTATTTTTGGTATTAGTTTTTCTTGATTTTCAATTTGTGTAATGAGATTTGGTGACTTGACTATAGAAATATCATCAGTGTTAATTTTTTATAGGAGTCACATTGTTTGAAATTATGATTTATTATAGAAATATTTTAATGGGATTTAGTAATACAATTCCAATGAGGAGATTCAAACTTCTTAATGAATATTAGAATGAATAATGTGATATGGTTTGATAACTTTTCTTCTTCTTTTATCATGTGTTCACATATATTATGTACTCCAATAGATGAATAAGTGGACATGAGGTCAGTTTTATTTTCCAATAGGATAGTTATATAAATTTATCATTTCAGTATCTTTGTATTTTCCTATTAAATTATTATAATGATAAAAGATATGGATAATGATATATGCACACTCCATTGTGGTTTATCATTTCATATTAACATGAGGTGTTTCAAATCTGAGAGACTTTTGGGATGGGAATTTTATAAAATTTAATGTTTTTTTTGTGGTTTCATGATTAGTTAAACCTTAAATTTATATTGTGACAATGCCATATTTTAAATAGTGTAAATTTTAATTTATTGAAAAGTGTTAGTCAATCTATAGAGAGTCTCCATTGCAAACCATGTGAGGATTTTTTTTACAATCAGTGTTGTCCACACAGTTTATGTACGGTTTGGTAAACTATTTGGGCTAACCATGTGGATATCCAAGATTTAATTTAATGTGGAAATTACACATTTTCCATTATGATTTTAAATGGTAAAATCAAACTTTCCTCTCATATTATATTGACTAACATATGCACACTAGAAAGACCTCCCTACTTTCTTACTCCTATTTTTTATCCTATATATTGATTTTATGGGGTGCCTCTATGGTAATACCACATTCCTCTTGATTTATCCATTACCTTATTTCATATCACCTTAATGTTGGTGTTTATGTCTTCTTAAAACCATAATAAGGATTTTTATGAGATTATAGAGATCATGGTGGGTACTAATTCTAGGTGTTTTAGGTATTATAGCGTGTGTGTTCTTGCATTATTAAGTGTCCACTGCTGTATTTGACACATATATAGATGGATTTTAATGGTTCAACCAAAATTTGGGTATGTGTTTTTATGGGTTTACTTTAAAATTCCATGTCTTTGAAAGAAAGGATTTTTAAAGTACATATTTTTATATTAAATTTATACATTCTAGTTGGTGAGAATTTTTGAAATGTTTAAATGTTTTATCACATGACATATTTTGTATAAAAACGATTCTATTATATTCAAGGTTTTTTTAATTCCATGTTCCATGAAATGACTTCAAGGATTATTCTAGAATTATGTATCTACATTTTGAAGTTTTTAAATCCGTTTTGTTCATTGAAGGGGTAAAAGAGTTGTTTTTATGGAATAAGTTAAAAAAAGATATCATAGTTTCTCCTTGGTTTCAATATTTGACTTAATTCCATGTACATTAAGATTAAATCTAAGTCATATTTTAAAATAAATTTATTCTTTAAAGGTGATTCTATTTATTTGGTTCCATGAAAAAATATTGTTCTCTTTAAAGCAATATTGTGAATTGAAGTAGTGGATATTGAATTTCAATGGTTTTAAGAGAAAAGGTTATTTTCACTAAGAATTAAGATGATATATAATTTTGGTTATTGTTTCTTGGAATTCCAAGAGTATTTTAGAGTTCTGTTTTGAAATTTTAAAATGTTTCTCAAAAATGTTTTTCACCATATATTTTTTCACTTATGTTTAGTTACCTATTATGGATTTATACCCCATTGGGTATATTTATTTTTTTATTTTCCTATTAATTATTAAGAATTATATATAAAAAATTGGTTATTTCATGTGAGTGTTAAGGAGGATAGTTGTGATTTATTTTTAATTTGTTTTATATTTATCAAGTGATGGATGACGGCACACCTATTTTTGATATATTTCATGGGGGTTATTAGGTGACTACATAGAGGTCTTAATATGTGAAATCCAAATTATATATTTTACACTAACTAAGGAATTAATCACGGATACGCTAAGATAGTTATATTGAATGTGGTATCTTTTATGGCTAAGTCTCATGGTGGTAGTGTTCTCCTATGAGGTATTACCCCCAAATAATTTCATGATACTATGAGGCGGTGTTGATTGGTTCCATTAGTTCTACCTATAATCCTTATAGTTAGTTGAGACCATTATACAGGAGTCCTAAGGATATTTCAGTAAATTTTAGATCATTTCACTGATTACATTAGGGATTTACATTTTACTCATTGATAGTGTACCTAAAATTTTGATTTTTTTGAACCATTATTCAAGTTCAGTGTTTTTGGAATGTTTTAATCATGTTTGGTTGAATATGTGTTTATTCTAGTTATGGTTATTTTTCACACCTAAATTGATTTGGAAATTGGTATTTTTAATGATTGTGGTGTGTTTGTGAAAAGGTTTTTTTTAAAATGTTTCTATAAATAGAAAATAAAGTTACATTTTTTATGATTATTAACATAGGTTCCACTTTTAGTGATTTGAATTTTTTTAAGAAAAAGGTACTAGTTCTTCCCTTCCCATTCAATTAAGGGGAATCATTTTCAAAAAAGGTTATTATAGAAAGTTATTTTGTTTTCTCTAAAGTGATTTTGAAAAACCTAATTTTTATATATACATTGATCTAAAATTAATGGAATGGATTTATGAATGAAAATAGAATTTAAACTTGAGAGAAACAATACTATGATGATTTATTTCACACACATAATTCACAAAATTATGTATGTAGCTCTTATAAATTCTATTAGGATATTTATTTATACCTTTGTGGGAGTTTTTATTTGGTTGGATGATTTTGGTGTACCATGATCATGGTGAGTGATCATGGCTCATAAAGGGAATTTTTTTTCGAGGTTTTGTTTTGTTTTTTCAATTTTTTTGGTTAATTATTTAGCACCAGCACTGACACAGATCATTAATTATTTTATATTATATATTGATAAATGTATTTTATTTAGTATATATTTTATTCTCTATATAGATTATAATTATAATTTGTAAATGATTTGGGAACTATTATTCTAATTATTCTACTACAAATCAATGTGATTTATTTTTATGTCATGGATTCCAGTTATCTGGATGGGTCATACTAGATTTCCTATTGGGATCATATTTTATGGTCCATTTATTTAATAAGGTAAAATCTTTCAAAATTATTATTTTGGCCTTGTGATCCTCTTTTCCTTAAAAAAATTATTTCACCATCCTGTCATTTATTATGGTCCAGGCCCCGTGGTTGTTATGCTGGTTTAGATCATTATAATAAGTTTTTTATATTGAGTTATCTAGTATGTTCTAAATTCAGGAGTGTACTTTATGTGATTGTATCTTTGGGTAAATAATTGATGGGTATGAAATATATTGAGGTATAGTTGTGGCCTCTATTATATTCAATCCTCATTTAATTTTGAGAGGATTCTTTGTGATATTTTTGTGGGTTGGGATTCATTTGGTGGATTTCATTTGATTCTTGTTCTTAATATTTAGGATATATTTTTCATAGTGAATGTTATTCTTATTCCTCTATATATTTTATTATTATGTTTTTTTCTTCTGTGCATCACTATATTTTTTTAGATGTACATTTGTTTGGATTTCAGTGAGTCTTGGGTGTATATGTGTTTCAGTTGTCATGGATGAACATTATAGAAGTTGAAATTTTTTAATGTCCAATGTCATTTTGGGATCTTAATGTGTTTCGAATGAAATAGTGAACCATGTATGAGTTTCTATATAGACCATTAATTTTAGATATATTGTTCAAGGGTTATTCTATTTGTGGTTGTTTGTGTTCATTGTTTCCTTCAGAGATATTAGAGGATGTTTGGTTATATGCGAATTATCTATTTTATAGATTATTTGGGAGGTGTTTCTTGTGTTTCCAGCATTTTAGAGGAATTATAAATGGAGTGGAGACATATTTATGGAATCCTTATAAATGTAAATTGTGTTTATAAGTGTTTATGTAGTTGTGTTTCGACATATTTTATAATTTTTGTGGATTTTCTATTATTGTTCTAAGGAAATAATTTTAAGGAGTGTTTCCCCTAACATTGAACAAATATGAGTTCTTCCTTTACATATATAATGATTAATGAATTTTATAGGGAATGATGTTTCCTGGGGGAAAGTATTGTAGATCATACATGTAAATTGTTTTCTATTATATTATAGAGTTTTTTATTCAAGAGATTTTCATTATAGGAATTTTAAAATAGATAAGTTTTTCTCTAGTTTACATAGTTAACAAACACTAGTAGGTAAGCTATCTAGTTCATATGAAATAGTTTTGTATTCTTGGAAGTTATTTTTTTCATGATTAGCACATGTTTAGTAATACCATGTAGAGTCTCTATGTGAAACCATGATTAGGTAGTGAAGGCTACAAGGATACCTTACAATTTGGTAAACCGTGAGGGATAACTTTGTGGATTGAATAGAGTTTATTTATTATTGAAATTAAAAAATTTACAATGTGATTTTAAAGGTAAAATGATCCATTTATCTCCTATTAGAATGACCAACCAAGAGAAACTAGGGGGACCTCCCTCCTTCAATCATATTATAATTTTTAGGATCATAAATTTCAATTTATAGGTGTTTCTTTTTGGAAATCCCTATTTACTATTAATTTTTCCATATCCATCTATCTTCTTCCTTTTTCACATAGTGTGGATGTCTCCACAAATTCTAATAAGACTGTTCGACTAGTAATATGGTTCAAGGTTGGCTTCAATGTCAAGTATTGTTTACTATAGATTATAGATTGCGTGTTCATTCATGGTTTGGTATTCTCCACAAGAGGCAATGTATATATGAATGTTTTTAGAATGGTTCATCCTGATTTTAGTCAATTTTAATACATGTTTCATTAAAATTACACTCCATTTATTAAATAGTTATTGTTATGCTTATTTTATAAACCGAAATACATATGTTCAAGTAGAGGTGAATTTTATAAATGTTTACATGTTGAATCTCTTGAAATAACTTGCTTAAATAGTTTTTCAAGGATTCTAATGGATGTTTAAATAACAATATTCAATGAAATCCTATGAGGCTTTTTATAAAATTGTGACTTCTGTTTTATAGTGTATGAACCTACTTGTGTAATTGATGGGGTATAGTAGTTGGTTATATATATTATGTTATAAAATAATTTTATCATCTCACTTTGGTTTTAATGATAATTTTATTTATTTTTGTGATTGAATCTATGAAATATTTTATATCAAATTTATTATATAATGGTTTTTTGACCCATTTAGGTCTACATAATGAATAGTATTATCTTTGAAGTGGTTGTCTAAATTTATGACTTATTTTTGGAATTTTTATGGTTTTAAGGGAAATGAGATATTTGAAATTAGTATTCGAATAATTTATAAATGATAGGAACGTTTAATTGAAATAAAATTCTATTTTAATATCCATTTTCACACTTAAATATTTTTATACTATAATTGGTGGGACCTATATTGAGACACTTCTATTTGGTTAAGTGCTATTGGATAACACCCTATGTGACGTCCTATGTTTTGTACTGGGTTGGAATTTCTAGAACAATATGAATTTTCCATTTAGTGGATGAGTATGTTTTGAAAAGATATTTATAATATAAGTTTGAAAATTGAAAAACATTCATGTGTTATTTTTGGATGTGGTTTAAGGATCAATAGTCGTATCTATAGTTCAGATTATTTTTGGAATCATTAGGCTCTAAAAACACAATTATGGAGAAGTGGGTAAGGGGACATGGTTTTTTAGAAACTATGAAAACATCAAGGGAAACCCATGAGGCCCTATAATTAGTGTCAAAAGGTTTTTCAAACCATTCACACCAAGCCAAAAATCTCTACATAATGTTCAGTAGAGTTTTAGAGGCAATGCACACTAGCTGCACATGGTTTTTAAAACTATTCACCTAGCAATGTGCCTCAGATAATATCACTACATGGTTTGCCACATGGTTTTCCATAATGTGTGAAAAAACTATGAGACTCAATAAAGGGATGGAAATTACTATTTTTGTCCTCTAGGATTATTATTTTTTCCATCTATCTTCTCTCTTTTATCCCACGCACAGGTGGCATATGATCTCCCCTCTCTTCCTCTTCATGTTCTTCATGGATCTCCCTCATATGATCTCCAATTCAAGCACTGTTTGTCATGTTGGATGACTAGCAGTGAGTTTATAACTCCTCTGACCAATTTTCCAATTTTTATTCATCCATATAAATGTTATCATGGTGTGTCCTAATTTTTCAATTTTTATAACATTTTTTGATTCTTATGATTTCTCTCATTATGGATTGAATCAAAGATTGATATTGGATGAGGGAACATCCTAAGAATAAGGTAGGTGGTTTAGTTTTATTTTCCTAATGTATCACACATTTATAAATAAATTTCATTGTTCCATATGATGTACATCATGCACCATACTCTTAAGTAATAAAATTCCTCAAATTAACTTACCTATATCATATTTAGACATGGTTGGACACCCTTATGTGGTTGTAGGTTGATGAACTCAAACCAAAACACATTCTAAGGTGCTTTATTTTTCATTTCAGTTGTTTTTTCATTTCCATGTGACCAAACAACGATTGGGTGTGATTCTTAGAACACCCTTAAGGTATGATGAGTCATTCCTCATGAAGGTGTTGATTAAACTGGATTGAATAAATTGGTTTGACAACCAAACTTATATTTTTTTAATAAAATATCCTTTTTAGGTATGTTTTATTATCAATTAAAAGAGTGAGATATTTTAAAATATATTTAACTACTCTTATTTCAGGGGTTCTTCCCCTGGAATTCACATTTTTTAATTAATGAAATAGTTTTATTCATGTTTATAAAATCTTAGGTTCTTGATTTCTAGTAGATAATGGAAGCCTAAATTGAAATGAATGTAATGTAAAATGGTTTAATATCACTACCTTATCTCATCAACATTTATAAATGAAATTATAAATGGAATAAATTTAATCGAATGAATAAATTGGGATGGATGTTTTCCATGGGTAGTTGTGATATATTATATGCACCATGACTTATGCTTTGGGAATTTTTCCTTTATAGTAGTGGACACACTTGATCCAGCCTTGGATTACTAAGGGAATTCCTTGAGCACTCATAAGACACCACCCCAATTCATTAGGCCAGTATCCGAGAGAGATACCCACCTTGGAACATAGTCAATTTATTATATATGAATTCCTTGGCATGTCCCCAATGATTCACTATTTCAATCTACTCTATATATTAAAAATCCTCATATATACTCCTTGGATTCATCATGATGTCATCAGACATGAAAAACCATAGGTTACATCCTTAGGCTCCAAATCATGATTAGCCCGAGATTACATGGTACATGACTCCCCAAACTCGGTTAGAAAATATTATGATTGAATGATAAGGATTTATCCTGTAGATTACACTCAAACCCTTACAGCCTAACTGCATGGGTTATTACTATGATTTGGATCAACCCCATGTCATCACAGATTCCCTAGTTATACCTTTTAACCATATTTATCATCATCTTTATATCATTTAGTTCCTTTTTCACACTAAATACACACACACACACACACATATATATATATATATTCCATCCCTAAATTAAAATGTGAAACTAATGATATTATCCCTATATGGACACTTGGGTAGTATTCTATATGTCCTGGATGGTGAATGTATATATATGATGACATATTACTTTGTATTATTATATATACACGATGGTTTGTTCAGAGGCATTACGACTTAGGATGAATTAGGTATGGGATACCTAGAGTCGTTGAGGAACCTATGTCGACATTATTATTTTTATTTTTTTACTAAACTACTGTAATTTTAATATATAACCACATTGATTTATGTTATATTCACAAAAATCAATGCATTATATTCCATTGGTAGAGGCCTACTATATATATCTCACAACCTATTTATGCCACTATTTTCTACTCGAACAAATATCTCCTGACTACAGGTTATGACTATAGACTGTTCTGTATGCTGGTTTTCATTTATGGACTAGGGCTGGACATGGAAGCTTGGGAGTAGCGGATGACATGCACTTAGGATTTCATCTAGAGGTGGATTATTTACTTAATTATTGGTTTTTCATTTGAGCTGTGTATATTATTCTACATGTTTTATGTTTTTTACATGTACATTTTATCACATACATGCATGATTAATTATGAATTATTCATTGATTGTTAATTATGATTATATTTTTGTTTTCTTTATCTATATTTCTTTCATTTTACTTATTACTAATGCAGAGGGTATAGTCTCCCCACTGTACCACCATTAGACCCTTACAACTTTTTGGCAGCCTCTAGGGTATGGGAAGGTGATCTTGAGGCCAAGTTTTTAACCTACTCAAGGCATTGTATTAGCGGATATAGGGTTGGGGAATTAAAAATGGATATTAGTTCCTTTTACTTTTGATTAACTATTTTGGTTTTCTATACTGGAGAGTAGTAATGTGTTGGCACTAGGTAAATAGCTAATGTTTGTGTCTGTCAAACCCATGCATGAGGGAAATATCGAGTGGCCTTGGATGGGACTATTCTTCATGTTGTCTTGTATTATAGGTGATTATTTTTTCACCTTGAGTAATTAGTGTACATCCAATTGTTATTGATTTATGATTTATTATATTTAAGTCTTCTCTTGGCATGACAAGAGATGATGTGTGTTCATGAATCATTATAGGAACATGGATATTCACATGCAATGCATGTTCAATGACATCTATACTTCATTGTAGATTTCCCGATGCATGATTATTTTTATGCCTTCTTATGTAAAGTATTATAATTTATATCTACATAACTTGGTAGGTACATTATCAGTATGCTAACATGTATACCATTATTTTACGGTCATTTTAAAGTATAATTATATTTATTGTTTTGATAGAATGTTCAGTTATAATTATAACATAATAATGATTATTAATGTGAATGCATAAACCTAAATGGTGTTTTATGTTTAGTAGGAAGGTGGAACCTTAATTAACCAATTGTGATATGTTTAATACCTAGACCATTAGTTTCATGGAATGAAAGGGTACTAGTTCTTGTCACGGCCCATCCTAGTAGGGCCCGCGCCGCGACTCCCCAAGCCCGCCTCCAATAGGCCAGGGGCTGGTGACTAGCACCGAGTAGGAATATTACTAACATGGGAGGCATTGACTAAGAACATGTACACACACACCCATCTACAAGCCCAAAATGCTGAAATGTAAAAACCTCTAAGGAAAAAAATGCATTCATACAACTAAACCCAACCAACAGAGTACGACATAAAGTAAAGTACTGAAAGTAAACTGGGCCAGAATACAAGCCCACCAAAAACAAGAGTCTGAAAACTACAAATTCCAACCTTTAAACAAAAATAGGTACTGGGAATTCTACTCATAGCCGTAGGAACACCTCGGCTTGTGGGGAACTCAGAAAGATCGGTCTTGTCCTAGTCCACCCTGGACTCTGTCAAAAGGATGCTCATCTGCACAAGACATGACATGTGCGGGAAAAGCCCGTGCATAGGTGAGTATAACAATACTCAGTAGAGGACCCCAAACACCACAAAGTAATACACAAAGGAAAAGCACAGTCATATCTACACAGTATATGAATACTGAACATATAATAGGAGAACACAATCTAGATATACTCAAATCCCAAACCCTTAAGTCTAGGGATAAGTCACACAACAGTATACCTCCGTTGGGGATTCAGTTCGAAGATTCCACAAAGCACTCATTCCGGGAGAACTCACTCCAACAGTCTGATAGCTCTGATGAAGTCCATCCGAGAAGTATTGTTTGTCAGGAAAAGTCACGAGAGATAGATACACTCATTATGGGAGAAAAAACTTCTAAGTGGGGAAAGATCATGATACACATATGAGGATCACTGCCAGAGACTTGGCGGATACTGTGACTCATCTAGATTCACCTTCTAGATAGAGGATCGGTGCACTGTAGAAGGGGTCACGTTGATACCTGACTCTACCTAGGGTCAAGAATGGATAGAGGATCTCACTTCGGGCCTCTTGGAGGGATACCTGACTCTATATCGGAAAGTCGTGTTGAAGGGATCATATTCTTGTAGTAGGAAACAATACATGACCTTTAGGGGAACGACAATAAGGGCCAATAAAGCAAACGAAACATGTCCAAGATATGGTGGATGAGAAGATCAAGCCATGTACTGAAAAGTACACGGTGTGTAGATAGGTCACACGCCGTGTCCTCTAACCCCGGGTACTGCCCATGTACAATGGCCCATTTCGTAAGGCTTTTCGTGTGAAATAAAACTACAGGGTGTGTAGAAAGGATCACACGATGTGTCAAAGAATCTAAGGTCCACTCAGTGTATACTGGCCATGTGCCCGTACACGGCCTCAACCCGTGTACACCAACCCCTGTAATTGGTACACGAGGTGACCCGCGTTACTGTCCTTGCCTGGACGTGTGGTGGATTACACGTCCGTGTACTCCACCTCATGTTCGTGTATCCCCTGGATACACGCTGAGTCCCACATAGCCACCTCTTCCATGTTGCGTAGAGAGTATACGTCGTGTTGTGAAGCCGTGTAGTTCTTCTAGTGTCCGTGTAATTCCCAAAACACACACTGAGCTTTGGGGAAGGTCCAACACACCGTGTGACTGAGGTCACACGCTGTGTGATATCTGTCTAACACCCGAAACCCTAGCCTCCACTGAGCCGGTCCACACTGCGTGTTCTTCGGGATACAGGTCGTGTATTCTAGAAATTTCCAGAATTGTGAACCTCCGCCGTCGCACCTCTCGAGCTGCCCCGTTTTTTTATCTGACAATAGAATCACCATGGAACTTAAGGTTTTTGGTCTCCCCAACACCACGAAGCTGATTCCGTTGTTTTTGGGCCTCCGATTGGTCCCGAAAACGCATAACGATCTACTCGCGTGAAGAACGCTCGAAGAACAGTCTTTCCTGATCTGGTTTGATTCGTTGTCTGCTATCATCGTCACACCTATACTTGGTCATTGGGATGTTGGATCCTCAATTTGGGATCATTGCATCATAAGATGGGTTTGCAATGATCCGTTGTTCGTCACCCCATGAAGAACGTGAAGAACACGCGATAAAAGAAAGGGGGAAGAAATCCAAAAGAAAATCAAGGAACGAACCTCCACCGTCATTCTTCATGGTGTTGATTCACTATCATTAGTAGGATCAAATAGAGAAGAATCAAACAATAATTTAACATGGATTAATTCCCCGAGATCAACCCGATAAAACCCTCCCGCAAGAATGCACGAATCCGCGGATCAACCTGTTCGTGGGTTGGTTAGCATTCGTTATTTAATCCAAAATAGGGAAAAAAAGAATTGAAATAACAACCCCTACCTCAAGAAGGGATTGATCGTTGATGAAGGTGTCATGCTTTCGTCATCACCAAGATCTTTCAACTTCGTTAGCGCAGTGATTCACAGCTTTGATTCATCGTATTCGTCACCGAGAGTTTTCGCCAAAGCTCCAAGGATTCTCCAGAGTTTCTCTCCACCTTCTGCCAATGAGAAACGTTCGATTAACCATTAAAAGGAGGGAAAATGTTTCAGCGTTCCTCTATGCTGAGTCGTTGTTGTTACGTTGCGGCATTAATGAGTCAGTATTGCTGTTTCAGTGTGATTATGGCCTGGAATTAATTATTTGAAACAGCTTCCCCATCGTTGCGCTACAGCGGATTTTTCTAAGTAAAATAAATAAACTTTGCAAATTATTTTATTTTATTTTACTAAAAACATTCTAAAATTAATTTTTTTCCCTCGATCCGTGTCGGGTGAGGTTAGACCCATTCTTAGGTAAAGTCATCATCCTGGACGCAACGTTACCCTCAGATTTTTAATCTAGGCATCCGTTCGGAAAATGTCGCAATCGCTCACATATGCCAACTCACTTAACTTAAAAAAAGTTCAAACCACCATTCCAGATCACTGGTCCATGGAATGATGTGCCATCTCTGTGCCTGGTCTCTTAATAATTCCATATAATATTTAAAAATAATATACAGAAAATCCGAGACATTACATTCTCCCCACCTTGGGGCTTTACGTCCTCAAAAATCCAAAACAAAGGCTACTAAAAAAGATGTGGGTACTAGGCATGGATCTGAGCCTCCCGCTCCCACGTTCTCTCCTGAAGATTCTCGTGCTACCACCGAATGCGCACCAAGGGAATTGATTACCCATGAAGTATCCTCTCATGCAGATCCTCGATCTCTACCGGGTACTCAGCAATGGTCACTCCATCATCAATGTCCATCTCTCCTTAGTCGATGACGTGCGATGGGTCATGCACGTACCTCCTTAGCTGCGAAACGTGGAAGTCATCATGTACCGATGCAACTGTGGTGGTAGAGCTAGGTGGTTTTCCACCTTTCCAACTCTACACAGTATCTAGAAAGGTCCAATAAACCTCGAAGATAGACTGTTGCCCCGACCAAATCTCTGTAACCCTCATCGAGGTGAGACCCAAAGAAAGATGTGGTCTCCCTCCTCGAACTCCAGAGGTCTCCGTCGTCTGTCAGCATAAGACTTTTGTTGGATCTATGCAGTATTCATTCTATCTCGTATGATCTTAACCTTCTTGGTGGTAGCTCGTACCAACTCTGGACCCATGAGTGCTAACTCTACGGGGTCGGTCCAACAAAGTGGTGACCGGAAGGGTCTCCTATACAAAGCCTCGAAAGGTTCCATACCAATGGTGGAGTGGTAGCTGTTGTTGTACGCAAACTCCACCAGTGGTAGATGGTCCTCCCAACTTCGACCAAAGTCCAAGATACAAGCCTGAAACATATGCTCCAGAACCTGAATGGTCCTCTATGTCTGACCATCGGTCTGGAGATTGAATGCCATGCTCAAGCGTAGCTGAGTCCCAAAAGCCTCTTGCAATCCCTTTCACAATCGGGATGTGAATCGGGCATCTCAATATGAGACTATTTTCGAAGGGACATCATGTAGCCGAACTATCTCCTGCACATAGAGGTGTCCCAAGCTCTCTATGGAACATTGCTCTCGGATAGATAGGAAGTGGGCCGACTTGGTGAGTCGGTCAATGATCACCCAAATGAAATCATGCCCCTTGTAAGTTCATGGTAAGCCTGTCATGAAGTCAATCAATATTACATCCCACTTCCACTCTGGAACTTACAGGGGGTGAGCTAATCCCGCTGGAACCTGGTGCTCAGCCTTCACCTTCTGGCATGTAAGGCATTGAGAAACGAACTCTGTTACTGCCTTCTTCATGCCTGACCACCAGAACTGTCTTCAGAGATCCTGGTACATCTTTGCCACTCCAGGATGTACCACCAGGGGAGATGTATGTAACTCCCTTAGGACCTCTTCTTGCAACACTATTGGTACAACAGTGCGTCCTCTAAAAATAAGTACGTTCTCCCCACCTTGCGAATATCCATCAGGAGCATGTCCTGTGGATAACTGAGCACATAAAAACTCACACTGGACATCCCAAAGATATGCCTCCCTAACTCGCTGTAAGAGTGGAGCGGTGACAACCGTCGATTGTAGGTAAGCTGCATACTCTCTATCCATGAAGGATAACTGCAACATGGCTAACTGATCTGTCGCCTCACTCAACAGCTGCGAGCTTGACCTTATGCTAAGAGAATCTGCCACCTTGTTCCCCTTCCCAGGAGTATAGATGATATCTAAATCATAATCCTGGAGGAACACTAGACAACTCATCTATCTCAAATTCAGATATTTCTGTGATAATATGTACTTGAGGCTCTTATGGTCAGAGTATATGATAAACCACTCACCCATAAGGCAGTGTCACCACATCTTCAATGCGAAGACTACCGCTGCCAACTTGAGATCATGGGTTGCATAGTTCTGCTCATGTGGCCTAAGCTAGCATGAACCATAAGAAATCACTGCCTGTATCTGCATCAGGACACAACCATGCCCAGTTCCTGATGCGTCATAGAAAACTACGTACTCGACACCCTCCTCCGGCAACCTCAAGATTGGGGATCTCGTCAAACTATGTCTTAACCGCTCGAAATTCTGCTGGAACCTCTCTGTCCATATGAAGGGTTCCCCCTTCTTGGTCAAGGCTGTCATCTGTGCTGATATTCGGGAGAAATCAAGAATGAATCTCCGGTAATATCCTGCCAACCCAAGGAAGCTTCACACCTCCGTCACGCTCTGAGGTGGTTCCCATGCTAACACTGCCTCCACATTGGCTGGGACCATAACTACTCCATATGATGAGATGAAATTTCCTAGAAAGTGGACCTCTTGAATCCAGAACTGGCACTTCGAGAGCTTCTCATAAAGCTGGTGCTCCCGGAGTATGTCTAGAACCATCCGTAGGTGTCTCACATGCTCCTCCTCTGATGTCGAGTACACAAGGATTTCATCGATGAAGACCACTACGAAACGGTCCAATTACGGCTGGAAGATAAAGTTCATCAGTCCCATGAACACTGTAGGGGAGTTTTTCACACCTAAAGTCATCACCAAGTACTCATAGTGACCATAACGGCATCTGAATGCCGTCTTCGATATATCCTCGTCCCGTAATCGTAACTGGTGATAACCTGATTAGAGGTCAAACTTCGAGAACCATTGTGCCCCTATCAGCTGGTCGAAGAGGTTGTTGGTCCTAGGCTGTTGATACCTATTATTCATTGTCACCTGGTTCAGGCGCCAGTAATCCACACACAACCTCAAACACCCATCTGCCTTCTTGGAAAACAAGACTGGGGCCACCCAGGGTGAAACGTTGGGTCTCACGAAACCCTTGCTCTACAAATCCTCTAACTTCACACTCAGCTCGCGAAGCTCTACGAGAGCCATCCTATATTCTCGTGAGGAAATCGGTGCCATACTGGGGTGTAAGTAGATGAAGAAGTAGATTTCTAGGTGGGGAGGTAGTCCTGGAACATCTTCTGGAAAGACATCCTCGTACTCTACCACTACTCCTGGGAACTGAGAGCTCTTAACATATACTTCTCTAAGGGAAAGGTTATCCAACTCATGAGTGATCAGATGCACCCTCCTATGCATGAGACCAACCTGTAATTCCTGGGTCTCCTTTTCTCTGAAAAAAGAAAACCTCGTCTTATCACAGCGGACACACCGCACTCTTCGTCTAAAACAGTCAATCTGGGCATGGACCGAAAATAACCATTCCATACTGAGAATGACTTCGTAAGGCCTTGACGCTACCACCAAGATGTTCCAACATAAAATCTCACCTCCAAGGTCCAGATCACGTTGTCTACAAAAAATGATTGATCTTCGAGTCTCATCCCATAGGTGTCTCTAAGTGTAAGGATCGAGTCAATGGCTTTACTGAAATCTCAAGGTTTCGCACAAGACATGTGGTGATGAAGGAATGACTGGAACCTGTGTTTATAAGTACAGAAGCTAAGGTAGAGAAGACATAGATCGTACCTTGGATCATCCTTGGAACCCCTGGGTCGTACGCCTCGACTGCATGCATCTGTCCCCGCCCCTATCCCCCAGCTCCCTAAGGCTGGTGAGGACCTCCTGGGGGTGGTGGTGAAATTAAATAGAAGCATCTTCCATCTCCTGCAGCTCTCCCTGCTCCTATGCCTCGTTCGCCGCCTGGCAGGTCTGTCTGGTCCACTCTCTGCCCTTGTCTCAGTGGTTCATCCATCGCTTCCCTATCAACAGCTCGACGGGTCGGACAATCCCTAGCTAGATGTCTTCTCCCATCGCATGAGTATCACCACTTCTCCCTAGGATGATTGGATCCAGCCTGAGATCCATGGACTGTCGACTCTCTGTCCTGAGTCCTCCTCTGACGTCTCCCACATCCTGATCCCTATGTCCGACGTCAGCTCCCCGCTGTCGAAGTCTCCGGACCTGTCTGCCTACTGCTGACTGCCGGCAGCTGTCTCTGCTCCTCCAAGAATCTCTCGATCACCAAGTCTCGTTCGATCACTTAAGCATAAGTCGAAATGCATAGAGGCAAGACACTAGCTCGAATATCTCGTCGTAAACCTCGCTCGAAGTTCCAATCTCTAAAGTACGGATCCCTGACCATATCCATCGAGTACCTGGTGAGGTTGGTGAACCTAAATGAATAGTCAGATACTGTCAAACTACCCTTCTGAAGCTGAAGAAGCTCCTGGATGTGCACTTCTCTCAGTGTAACCGTAGAGAACTCCTCCCTGAAGAGTCGCTCAAACTCAGTCCATGAAAGAGTCTCCTCGTCGTGAGTCTGTGTGGTTGGACTCCACCATCGTCCCACCGAACCCTGAAGAAGACTCGATCCTAGGATCACCATCTAGTCCTTTGGTGTCCTCACTAGACGAAAAACTCTGGTCACCGCCTCAAGCCAGCCCTCAGCCGCCTGCGGGTTGGGCTCGCCTCGGAACCTGAGGGGTCTCGGTCTCTAGAACTCATGGAGCACGCTCAACCTGCGCTCCCCATCGGTTGGTACTGCAGGTACCATGGGCTTCTCCACTGGTGGTGGTATAGAAGGTGCACCACCTGGTGGAAATGCCTGGGGAACTGGTCCATGTATCGAAGCCTCGTCACTGAGGGGGTCATCCTCGTGATCGTGCTACTGAATCCTAGCGGGTATGCATCACAGAGGCATCCTGTAGGGAAACAAGATGTACCATGAGTATATCTAGATATCTGAATCAAAGGATATGGAAAACACAACCCATTCCTATATAATTCATGTACCATTATTTTATTTCCCCACAACCAGTGTTTTCATGTACCGAGTTGAGAAGCAGGTTATCAGAGTCCTGGTGTATGGATACATTGGCCGCCCGCACCAACACTGGATTCTGTGGCCTAAAATCCAAGCTCTAAAAACTTAACACTGTTGCCGCAAACCAATATCACAGACTCTTGGTCCTAAGGTAGAACCGACCACCTCTGATACCACTCTTTCACGACCCATACCAGTGGGGCCCACGCCGTGACTCCCCAAGCCCTCCTCCAATAGGCTAGGGGCTGGTGACTAGCACCGAGTAGGAATATTACTAACATGGGAGGAATTTCCTAAGTACCTATACACACGCAACCATATCCAAGTCCAAAATACTGAAATGTAAAAAACTCTAAGGAAAAAATGCATGCATACAACTAAACCCAACCAACAGAGTATGATGAAAAGTAAAGTAATGAAAGTAAACTGGTCCAGAATACAAGCTCACTAAAAACAAGAGTCTGAAAACTACAAAGTCCAACCTGTAAACACAAAGAGGTAATGGGACTACTGCTCGTAGTTGTAGGAACACCTCGGCCTATGGGGAACTCAGAAAGATATGTCCTGTCCTGGTCCGTCGTGGAATCTGTTAAAAGGTTGCACGTCTGCACAAGACACGACACATGAGGGCAAATCCCGTTCAGGGGTGAGTATAAAAATACTCAGTAGAGGACCCCAAAAAACACAAAGCAACACACAAAGGAAAAGCACAGTCAGCTCTACACAGTATATGTCTACTGAACATACAACAGAAGAACACAGTACAAATATACTCAAATCCCAAACCCATAGTCTAGGGACAAGTCACGAAACAACATACCCCCATTGGGGATTCAGTTTGAAGATTCCATGAAGCACTCATTCTAAGAGAACTCACTCCACGAGTCTAATAGCTCTGATGATGTCTGTCCGAGAAGTACTATTCTTCAGGAAAAGTCATGAGAGATAGATACACTCATTATGGGAGAACACACTCTTGAGTGGGGAAACATCACAATACACATATGAGGATCACTGTCAGGGCCTTGGAAGATACCACGACTCATCCGGATTCAATTTATAGGTAGAGGATCGATGCCCTATGGAAGTGGTCACGTCGATACCTGACTCTACATAGGGTCAATAATGGATAGAATATCTTGCTCTGGGCCTCTCAGAGGGATACCTGAATCTATCTCGGAAAGTCCTACTAAAGGGATCATATTCCTTTAGTAGAAAATATTACCTGACCTTCAGGGGAATGAGAAGAAGGGGAACTAACCCAAATGAAACATGTCCAAGATATGGTGGACGAGAAGATCAATCCATGTACTGAAAAGTACATGGCCTGTAGATAGGTCACACGTCGTGTCCTCTGACCCCGGGTACTGCCCGTGTACAACGGCCTATTTCATAAGGTTTTTCATGTGAAACACAACTGCACGACGTGTAGAAAGGATCACATGTCATGTCAAAGAATATGGGGTCCGCTCCGTGTACGTTGGCCATGTTCCCATACACAGCCTCAACCCATGTACGCCAACCCATGTAATCGGTAGATGGGGTGACCTTCGTTACTGGCCTCGCCTGGATGTGTGGTGGAGTACACAGCCGTGTACTCCACCTCGTGTCCGTGTATCCCTGGGATACACTCCGAGGCCCACGTAGCCGCCTCTTCCATGCTGCGTATAGAATACACGTCGTGTTACAAAGCTGTGTAGTTCTTCCTGTGTCTGTGTAATTCCCAAAACAAATTCTGAGCTTCGGGGAAGGTCTAACATGCCGTGTGAATGGGGTCACACGCCGTGTGATACCTGTCTAACATTCAAAACCCTAGTCGACGCTGATTCGGTCCACACGGCGTGTTCTTCGGGATACATGTCATGTATTCTGGAAGTTTCCAAAATCACAAAAATTCGTCGTCGCACCTCCCGAGCTGCCCCATTTTTCGATCCGGTCATTCGATCGCCATGGAACTCAAGGGTTTTGGTCTCCCCAACACCACTGATTTTGTTGTTTTTGGGCCTCTGATTGGTCCCGAAAACATGTAACGACCCACCTGCGCGAAGAACGCTCGAAGAACAGTATTTCCTGATCTGATCCAATTCATCGTCCGCTATCGTCGTCGCACCTCCGCTAGGTCGTTGTGATGTCGGATCTTCAATTTGGGATCGTTGCATCACAATATGGGTGTGCAACAATCCATTTTTTGTCGCCCCACGAAGAATGAGAATAACGCGCGAGAAAAGAAAGGGAGAAGAAATCCAAAAGAAAATCGAGGAACAAACCTCTTCTATCGTTCATCATGGTGTTTACCCTCTCTCGGTAGTAGGATCAAATGGAGCAGAATCAAACAATAATTTAAAATGGATTAATTCCCCGAGATCCGCCCGATAAAATCCTCCCCCAAGAACGCATGAATCTGTGGATCAACCTGTTTGTGTGTTGGTCCACATTCTTCATTTAATCCAAAATGGGGAAAAGAATAATTGAAATTACAACCCCTACCTCAAGATGGGATCGATCGATGACGAAGGGGTTGTGCTTTCGTCATCACCGAGATCCTTCAACTTTGTTTGGGCAGCGATTCACAACTTTGATTCATCGTCGTTCGTCGCCGAGAGTTTTCTCCAAAGCTCCAAGGATTCTAAATAATTTCTCTCCACCTTCTGCCAACGATCAACGTTCTATTTAACATTAAAAGGAGGGAACACATTTCAGTGTTCTGCTATGCTGAGTCGTTTTTGTTACACTGAGACATTATTGAGTCAACGTTACTGTTTCAATGTGATTATGGCATGGCATTAATTATTTGAAACAGCTGCCCCGTCATTGCGCTGCAACGGATGTTTCTAAATAAAATAAATAAACTTTGTGAATTAATTTAATTTATTTTATTTTACTAAAAACGTCCGAAAATTAAAATTTTTTCATCAACCCGTGCCGATCGAGGTTAGACATGTTCTTAAGTAAAGTCATCGTCCCTGACGCAACGATGCTCTCATATTTTTAATCTGGGAATCCATTTGGAAACTACCGCAACCGCGAACATATGCTGACTCACTTAACTTAAAAAAATTTCAAACCACCATTTCAGCTGACTGGGCCTCGGAAAGATGTGTCGTCTCCGCACCTGGTCTCGTAATAATTCCATATAATATTTAAAAATAATATACATAAAATCTGAGACATTTCATTTCTATTCGATGAGAGTCAATTATTCAATTTATAAAGTATATGGGCCTTTATAAAATCAAGAATGGCGACCCATGTAATTGAACCATCATATATGGGATTTTTATATTCTAGATTCAAAGATAAAATCAGGTTGTTATTAGTTGAATGTCAATTTTATCTTATAAAGGATTGTACCTCTATAACTTTGGAATGATAATTAATTGAACTAAACCATGATTTTTATATATATATGTGTGTGTGTGTGTTAAATTTTATGTCCTTTTATAAAATGGTTTCTTTTTTAAAGCCATGTACCATTATAAATTTGGAAGGATGGATCGTATGAATAAATATCTAATTAAAAAATAGTACCCAAGTAGGTCAATTGGGGAATGATACTTAAAAAACAAATCCTTATATTCACAACTTGACTAATGATGGTTATTTTAGTCATGTTAATTATGATATAAATTATACTCCACCCAAGTTGGTCGGTCACGAGATGATACTATTTTTTTCATGACCAATTAAGGGTGTTTTAATTTCCAGTAATGAACTATTATGGGTTTCACTTAATGAAACCGATATTAGCTTGATGGGACCACTGAATGCCGCATTTAATTTTTAAATAATGGAACCTTGTAGGTCACATTTATCCTGATGTTCGTACTACAAAACCTCAGGGGGTATTTTCTTGCTAAAATGGGTTGTTTTTTTAATGTTTACAAAGCAAATAACATGGGTTACGTATAAATTTATGGTGACAACATACTTAACCGAACCCTTATTAAATAAAAAATTAAATTTAAAACTATTTTGTTCCTTAATGATCATAGTAATAGGATATTTAAAATACTAGTTATAACATAATGGGTGTTTTCCTCTATTTCTTAGAAGAAAATATTTTTTAGCCAAGACAACTGTGAAAACATATTGTAAAATGCATTAATGGGTAAAAGGATATTTTTAGATTATTGTATATTAATGCATGGAGTCATGTAGAAAAATTGACAGTAGTGAATTCTTCTATAAAAATTACTTGATATCTCTATTATAATAACTATTTACAATTTTGAATTAATGAGAATCAGTTAAATTCCATAAAATGAAATTTTAGAAGTGTTTATTTCTTGATCACTCATGTAAGGATAGTTTATCATCATACATGTGGATGAGAATGTGGATGGTTCTCGAGGATTATATTTGACATCTTCCTAAGTTACAATTCTTATATAGGTTAGATGGTATGTCATAATGACTTTTCTATAGGTCTATCACATATGTGGTAGCTCCCTTATAACTTAAAATCATTGTTAAATGTTGTGATGAGTGGTTAGATGTGGTTCATTTTATCCCTATTAAGAATCCTAGTTGTAGAGAGAAACCCCCATGTAGATGGAAGGTAGTTCAGGAATTTAATTATTGTTAAAGGCGTGGACATCAATTAAATATCTAGTTCATAGGGTTAGGCATGACTTGAGCATGGTTGGCCACTTTTTTGGCCATGTTACCTTCCATTTAACTATGGGATATTTCATGTTTGGAATATGTGGGGCCTATTGTGTTGTTTTACTAATCATAGTATCATAGATTTTTACACATGGTTCTTGTTTATATAATAATTAATACAATAAATGGAATATATTTGGAGATATGTGGTTTCATAATACATGAATCGTGTGGTTTCAAGGTTTCCTGGAAGGAGTCATGAGTACATAAAATCTAGGTTCATAGGCCATCTCTAGAATATAGTGACATAGGCATTGTAAGATCATTATGAGTGTCATAGTTATGAGCTGATAATGGGATGTTGAGTTGTCCCTATGGTTTGTGACATCATTGTAAAATGTATTGTGTGGTGTTACTCATATGATCCATTTTAGTGTTGACTTATATGCTCGATCGTAATGATTCTCATGGAATTGACTTAGGGGAAGTGTCACATGTACATCTTATAGTGCTTATAGTTTTGTGTGATTATAAGTGACTTGTTTCCTTATAATATCATGTTGTGGTTTATAAAATCATTTTGGTTAATCCAGGGAACCAGGTTCCGTGGTGATGGCACATGTGTGATTAGATGTTTTTTTTCTCAGTAATGTGATGATTGGGACATTATTAAGGTAGGGGGTGTCACATATGTCATGGATAATGTGTACTTATAGTTATAAGGAATGTTATCTAAAAATGGTTTGGATAACTCCCAAAATATGGAATATTGGTTAATGTGTGAAATACTAAAATTGCATTTTTGAGGTAGACCATCATTTTTTAGTTAGTGGCTCATGTGTATACCCATTTTGAATGTGACTTCAGTGAGTGCTCCTACCGTAATGAGGATGATGTGCCAAGTAGCATGGTCAAATAAGACTTTATGATAAATGACCTAGACCATCATTGAATTCGGTCAAATTTTAGAATTTATATTCCTATTAACTACAGTATATGTGGCAAGCAGGGTCGAACCCACAGGGAAGGTAATTCTAGCCACTATTCTTCTAAAAACCTTCAAAAACTCCACTATTGTCTGCAGTGGAGTGGATACTCTTTTTTTCTTTCTTTTTATAAATAAGTAGAGTGATATAATATTTCAAATCATGTATCTAAACTAAATTGAAGCTAGAGACATTTTACAACAAAGAGACACAGATAAATAGTACTCTGATAAGAGAACAATCTATTAAAATGCTCGGGGAAAAATATTTATTCTACTGGTTTAAAAGTATTTCAATTCACTTAAAAGTAATTGCATAGTACCAATTTTTAAAGAACAACTCACCTCCCTCACCAGGATTTAATTCATACTAGTCAATCTATTCTAGAGTTCACCACTCCAAAATAAATCAACTGTGAACAGTTTGAAAAATGACCATAAGATGAACTCACCGTAAGTCCTGTAGTATTAAGAATTTATTATATTTTAAAAAATAAGCATTCACAATAAATCTCTCCAATTTATTGTGAAATTTTGAAATTAAATTTTGGAGGAACAATGCAATTGAATGAATTCCGTATCGATCTCGCCGATCAATACTGAATACATCTAAAGATGAAGTGAAAAAAAACATTTAAAGGTAACTAGTGGAATTTTAATTTATCCCCAAACTAAGAGGTTTAGCCTAAAATTATATCTATTACATATACTGAAACAATTAAATTAAAAAGGAGAATAATTGAATGAAAACAGAGGAAGAAAACTCCCTCTTCTATCTTGAATTGATGTTTCTCCATGCCCTCAGATCTCCAGAGAATGGCTCTCCGAGGAGTGCTCCAAGGTTCACTCTGGTTTCTTGCTCTGCTTCCGAGTGAATGATTGAATGAATTCCCCCTCTCAAATTATGTTGCAACTCTACTTTTATAACCTCCTTCATCTACTTCATGTCACCACTCACTTCCACCGACTCCAAAAAGTCCTTCACTTAAGCATCACACGTGTGCGTTTTTTCATGACTGGCACGTCGTGCTAGATTTTCCCTCATAACTAACTCCGGGTGAGTTAGTTACATGAACCTGGTCGTTATAAAGACCTCGGTATGAACTTGCAAGGTAAAGAACATCAAAACAAAGTTAAAACAATTAAAACACGAAAATAAAATAGTTGATAAAAAATAGATCACCTAACCGTTATTAGCTGGATATTTAATTTAATTAATCTAAAATTTAAATTATTAATTATTAAATACTATTATTAAGTAATTAATTAGTTAACTAATTTAATTTAATAAATTAAATAAATTTAATTTAAGTTGTGAACAAATATATCTATTAGATAATTAATGCATTAAATTAAGTCACATTATTTAAATTTATAAGTTGTTAAAATTTTAGTTCTAAACATTATATTAAATAGTTTAGTTGTAACACACTAAGATTTTATGAGATATATTATTTTTAATGTCTTCTATTATACACTACACCAAGATTATCTTGTACTATACGCAACACTGTATTAGCTTGCAGTATTTGAAACACTATTGTTGGCTCGTGTTACACACAATTTCATGTTCTTTTTGTGGAAATTATTTTACGCAACATTAAGTATAGATTTTTTTTAATGTATGAATGAAATAAGTTTTTATTATGTTATACGCAACACAAAATGGAGCTTTAACTACACTAATCCCTGACTTGGCTTGCATTACACGCAATCAAGACCTTCTTCGATAGTGTGTGTAGTACGCAATACCAAGTTTCACTAAACGAGATATTATTATAATATTATTATGAACTAGCTGTTATGAATAGTAATACACAATTTTTGAAATTTTATAAATTTTATCTTTCAAAATGGACATCATTTTTGGATTCGGAATATCGAAATTATCCTAGGGTGATTTTTTGGTATTTTTCTGAAAACTTTCAATTTTTGATGAATAGTGAAAACACTGGGTTACTATTTAAAAACCGACTTTTTATTTAAATAATTATTTATTTTATTTAAATTTATTTTAGGTCAAAATTGATACATAATACCTATATAAGTTCAATATAATTCATTTGAGTCATTTTATAATAATTTTAGATATATAAAAATTTTATTGAACTTTTCACCGTCTTTTACCCACATCCTAGGAGAACTTGAAAATTTACATAAAACATAATTTTACCGCTTCTGTGAGTGGAATTTCGAAAATCTGAGAGACGCGGTTAATATCAAGGAGTAAAATTTGGTTCAATAAGATAAAAATAATTTTTGGTGAATAGTAACTTTTTACTTTTATTTACCACGGTTAAAAGTAAATAGGGTAATTAAGGGTAAAAATGGTATTACTATTACCCTAACACATGTAATAATTCTATTGGATAAGTGTAATTCGACCAAAAACAACCTTAGGAATTAAATATTTCCATTTAGGTCCACCTAGATTTGATTAGGACATTTATTATTATTTTATTTAAAGAAGAGTTAAAATAGTTAAAATCAAATTTTAATAAATAAAACATTTTTAATATAGGGTTATACATAAGATAAATTAGACTATAAATATTAATTAGAAAGATAAAAATATTTCCTACCTAATGGTATTTTATTTATAATTTTTAGACATTAAATAATTTAATTTATTTATGACACAATGGTGATGCAGTAATTACCTAAATAATGAAATATTAAAATAATTGATATTATAAATACCCAAATAAATGTAATTTGAGACTTTTTATGAATTAAAATAATTTTATAGGGTAATATGACATGTTAGTATTGATTTAATTAACTTTTTTCGAACTAATAATTCTGTTATGATTTTCACAAAAATCAATTACCAAATAGTGTCAAAATTGACATAAAATAGTTTTTAAAACAAATATTGTATTATTTATTGTTATTATATTTATAAAAATCTAAGGTTCGGCCAAATGACTTATATAAGGTTATATATATTAATAATTAACTACTTTGGGTTCTTTTATCTTGTTATAGTAAGTTTATTAACCATGGAGTGTAAGAAAACAAGAAGACATGGTAAAAGTTAAATTATTTCACTTAGTGTTAAATCTAAATAATAAGGTTAACATAGTAACCTAAACTTGTCTAAAACCTATTAGTTGAGAGGATTTAGACACATCCCCACTTTATCTTAGAAATAAATCAATTTGGAGCTATTATAAACCGAATATGACTTTTTTATAAAATAATATTTTAAGTTTTTCCAAAGCTGCACCTCTCCTCCCTTATAAAAAGGGCACCCCTTCCCTCTTCTCTTCACACCCTTTTGCGCCTTGATGCTCAGCCAACCCACGAAAATTCCTCTTCATAACCTCTCTAGTTATATCATATAGGTTCTGGTCTTCTCAAAATACCAACTCTAGTGCCCTAAGAAGAAGTTTAAAGGAGGTGCGTCGAGGAAGAGGTAATCTCTTCTACCGACTCTTTCAAGTTTCTTTCTTCTTCTAATTCATGTCCTTTAGTTGTTTCATTATAAAGTAATAACATCAGTATTAATTATATAATTATATGTTATTATAAATATGAAACAACCCAATTTCACCTTCTATCCATCCTACGGAAAATTAAATCATCGCGCGTGCGTACGTACAGAATACCGTCTCCACGCCATGGTGTAATCAGTTTTTCCACCACCACCTTACTTGGATGGGTATAATGGTGTAAAGAATAAATATATATAATTATTATAACATCATACTGATTATAAGATATTATATCATCCACTAAAATTCTATTCAATAAATATGGGAATGATATCATCGCCCGTGCGTACGTACGGATTACCGTCTCCACGACGCGATGAGATTCATTTTCCATGTTAAAAATTCAAGAATGATTATAAAGTATATCTAATAAGTAATCATGAAATATATGAAATAATAATGCTACTTGATTTATGTATATATATATATGTATTTCATCTACTTAATTCTATTCAATTCAATAAGGAAACGAAAAACAGCATTCATGCGTACGTATGACCTACCGTCTCCATGAACGGTGTATTTATTTCCATTTATCGATATATTATATATATATATATATATTATGAATATATATTATATATAAATCATTTTTTATATTCTGGAATTAATTAATCATGATCTAAGTAATCATATTAATAATTACAAGTCAAAACACGGACGATAAATCAAATTATTTTACCCAAAACGCTGCTTTATCATGGAATTGACAAAAGAACGGGTAATATAAAGTCATAAGTGAACCATATATGATATCATAACAATTAATATGATTCTTTAATAAGTCAATGACATTATTTACATCATTATACAGGAGGTTCAGATACGTACGAAGCATATCGGACCTAAGGTAAGGGACAACTTTTCCAATCTCGTTTTTATCCGAGATTGTTTATTCGTAAGTATTTACTAGGGTTATATTTTTCATCCATGTCCCTATTTTATAAAAATGGTTTCATTTATTTTTAAAGTCCTCCTTACCCATTTTTTTCTTTTACTACATGGTGTGTAAGGAATCTTTCTTTTTTTCCACCATACGAGGTACTTTTTGACTTTTCCGGCAAAAGTACGACAATAATGTTTTTTTAAATTATACGGCATGAACGGATTTTTACGGTTTCATAAATCCTTTTCTTAATAAATCTTAATCTATAAGATTTCATAAGTATTTTCAACAAAATTCTTTTATTTTAAAATTTTATGTCATTTTGTGAAAAGAAAATGATTTTGAAGAAGAAAAGATATTTTCCTCAAGAATCCATTTCAAGTGTTTTATCAAAACTATTTTCCATCTAAGATGACATTATTCAGTATGTTTATATTTCAAATATAATGTATCTATTATTTACATGGTTTGATTTTTATTATGATGAAATTATATCCATTTCTTTTATATGGATTATGTTATGATGGGATGATGTTTATGAAACTCATTTTATTCTTTGGGTTATGATGAATGATTTATGGTTATGTTGTGGGACAAGTAAGGATGATTTCATTATGAGATGTGTGGGACCTATATATCCCTACAATGCATTAGGTAAAGATTTATATCTCATGATATAGACATGGCTGGAACGGCAAGTTAATCCAGTTCAGTGATACAGGACTGGAATGAGGAGTGAACTCGATTCAGAAAGGGACTTTGTCCACTAAGATGGTCTTGGCAGCAATGCCTTGGCTACTATGGAAATCATATCATGTGCTTAATAGTTTACCACAATTACATGTTTTATTCCCATGCTATTTTATCATGATTGATGTTCCATTATGATCTATTCCTTATTTACTGCCATGTTTTGTGTCATTGCTCAAGATTTTGATGTTTAAACATTATGTTCATGTTTTTAAGTTCAAAAGTACATGGTTTGTTTTATTCTATCCATGCTTACCCTTACTGAGCATTTGAGCTCACCCTTTATATGTTTTCTTTTTACCAGGAAATAAAGAAAAGTATTAGGTAAGAAAACAAAAGGGGAAGATCTTTATGGGAGATGTTGAAGATCTTTCACAACGATTAGAAGATTTTTTTCCATGTTTCCAAAGACACTAAACAATTACGATCCTTGAGTGTTGGTTGTTGTTATGTATTAAGTATTCCGCAAAAGTAATTTAATGTCCATGTACGTCAGGTTTCGGGTCTCTACAATTGGTATGAGAGGAAAGGTTTAGTTAACCTTTGGAAACTAGGATGCGAAAACTTTAGTGAGATCCCTATAGATATTTCTAACGTATGTCTAGGGATGTCCCTAAGTTTAAGTATAAGTATAGGTTATAGTCCTTGAATTACATTAATGATATTATAATTAAACCTAATATGTTAGATATCGAAGGTACTCCCCATTTATAATGTTGTTTTCCCTAGCATGATTTTTTCCTCTCACACTATTCTTTTCGGGTTTTAGACGATGGCTGGAACACGAAGGAACCGTGTTGATCAATGTAATGGAAAATGAAATGATTGTACTCTTGAATAAACCAATGTTATGGGAGATGGAGTGATAAATATTATTGCTATACTTACGCAAGCTATGAATCATTCTGAACTTCCGAATGAGAAGAGAAGGGAACAATATTCTATTGAGTCCTACATGAGGCAACGTCCACCTTCTTTCAAGGGGTCTTCTGATCAACTTGTTGCTGAACAATGGATCCGTACCATTGAAAAGATATTTTCCATACTTCACTGTTTGGAACATGATAAATTCATTCTAGCTGTTTACCGTTTAGAAGGTGAAGCAGACCAGTGGTGGACTCTAATTAAGAATACAAGGCCCCAAGATGAAATTGAATCCATGGAATGGGACGAGTTCGAGAACTTTTTTTTTTCAGTAAGTACTTCCCTCGTATTCTTCGAACAAGGATGGAAAAGGAGTTCCTTGAGCTTAAGAAAAAGGATGATGAATCTGTTGGTATATACGAAGAAAATTTTACAAAGCTTGCAAGGTATGCATTTGGCTTTATCATCCAACATGAAAGTAAAGTTGATCGATTCTTCAGTGGCTTAAAACCAAGTCTTCGAAGGGCATTATCTATAAGAGACTTCAGTAGCTATGAAGAAATTGTATGTTGTGCTATCAAGGTAGAAATGGAAGTTGGTGTTACATATCCATCTCATGGTTTGGACAAGAAACGAAAGATGGAGTTCAAGGAGAAATCTCAGAACAATGGTGAAAAGAAGATGAATGTTTCTTTATGCTCAAAGTGTGGAAATAAGCACGGTGGAGATTGTCTTAAAGGGACTAGAAAATGTTTTAAGTGTGGAAAAGAAGGTCATCGAGCAGTTGAGTGTCAAAGTAATGAAAAAATGGTTTCTAATGATTTGAATAAAGAAAAGACTGCAGAGAACGCACCACCAACACTTCAATGCTTCAAGTGCAATGAAATGGGGCATTATGCTAATCAATTCCCTAATCCAAGGGTTAATGATGATCGACACGAGCAACCACTTAAGGAAAAGTAAAAAAGGGAAGTCACATGTGATCACTATTGGAGATGTTGAATATGACAACGATGTGGTGGAATGATTAAGTGTTTATGTAATGGGATTCCAAAATAATGTTGTATATAGTATCGTGGAATATTGGAATATTTATGTATTGGTCTATTGTGGTTTTCAATAATTTTATGGTACCGGTAACCATGGAAAGTGATTGAGATATTTTTGGAAAGAAGATGATATGCGCATAATGAAGGGATAAGGAGAAAATGAAATGTTTGACAGTATTCATGAGCTCATGACTGATATAAGGACAAAGTTATATCATTGTTTGAGTATATAGAATTTTTGGATTTTGGTATGTGGAAAGAGTTAACTTTTGACAACATTCATGTTTTCACTAAGGTTCAATGGGTATTCATTTTTCAAGAGAATACATGATTAAGGTATTCACATGATTGGAATGTGACAAACAAGATATATGAGGGATAAATGATGGTATTCACATGGTTTTTATATGACCTTTTTTTGTAATCGTTCTCTTTATACTATGAGTTTGGAACGAAGTATTTTGGATAAGCCTAAAGATTGGAATGGATTATGTTGAACATAAGTTAGTATTGTTTAAGGCTAGAACTTTTTGATATTATTTTTGAAATGTTATAATAGTATAGTTTTAGAAAAAGGACAACCCATAGGACGGGTGACAACCTATCACGTCGGACAAGGCTGTGGGAATCGAACCCACAACTGAAGTGAAATAGGCCATCATCGCCTACCACTATCCTACAGGAAGTCCCAGGTTAGTAGAAACTAGTTTTATTTTATTAAGTGGTATGATAGATGAAGTATACGTCCATTTTAGGAACCCTATACGATTAATCTCACCATAGATGGACTTATGTATATAACTTTTTCTAACCTTATGTTTGAGACAGATGGAATGACCTATCATTCTATCGCATGATCTTCTAACACTTCACGGAAGACATATTCAACTTCATTTATTTAAGACATGAAGTGGAAATTGTTCAAGGCACGAACAACGGTGAGATTATACCGAAATAATGTAAGTATTTCTTCTAATTAAAATTCTTCAACTTTAGGGAAATGATCTTGAAAACCAAAAATGTTGTCCTAGTGACCTTATATCCGATGAATCAGATGGTACCTTAAATCATCACAAATTTATGGCTTTGTGATTGTTGGATTTTTCATAGCCATGTTCTCTATCACTCTCCATCAGAACATGATGGTTAGATTTTTCATCATTATCCATATTTTCACCTATGTTATCCTATGTGGAAACCCAGTGATTAGTTAATTTGGGCAACTATTATGTTTCATACTTTAGTTTTTAAAGATAGGTTTTGGTATTCCTTTTTACGATGTGGGTTTCTATGAAAGAAACTTTCAAGTTGTAAACCATTTATAACCCTGACGAATTTCGAGGGCGAAATTAATTTTAAGGGGGGTAGAATGTAACACACCGAGATTTTATGAGATATATTATTTTTAATGTCTTATATTATACACTACAGCAAGATTATCTTGTACTATACGCAACACTGTATTAGCTTGCAGTATACACAACACTATTCTTGGCTCGTGTTACACACAATTTCAAGTTTGTTTTGTGGAAATTATTTTACGCAACATTAAGTATAGATTTTGTTTAATGTATGGATGAAATAAGTTTTGATTATGTTATACGCAACACCAAACGGAGATTTCACTACACGCAGCCCTGACTTGGCTTGCATTACACGCAATCAAGAACTTCTTCGATAAAGTGTGTAGTACGCAATACCAAGTTTCACTAAATGATATATTATTATAATATTATTATGAACTACCCGTTATGAATAGTAATACCCAATTTTTGAAATTTTATAAATTTTATCTTTCAAAATGGACTTCATTTTTGGATTCGGAATATCGAAATTAGAATAGGGTGAATTTTTGGTATTTTTCTGAAAACTTTCAATTTTTGATGAATAGTGAAACATTGGGTTACTATTTAAAAACCGACTTTTTATTTAAATAATTATTTATTTTATTTAAATTTATTTTAGGTCAAAATTGATACATAATACCTATATAAGTTCAATATAATTCATTTGATTAATTTTATAATAATTTTAGATATATAAAAATTTTATTGAGCTTTTCACCGTCTTTTACCCACCTCCTAGGAGAATTTGAAAATTTATATAAAACTTAATTTTACCACTTCTGTAATTGGAATTTTGAAAATCTGAGAGACACGGTTAATATCAAGGAGTAAAATGTGGTTCAATAAGATAAAAATAATTTTTGGTGAATAGTAACTTTTTAACTTTTATTTACCACGGTTAAAAGTAAATAGGGTAATTATGGGTAAAAATGATATTACTATTACCCTAAAACATGTCCTAATTCTATTGGATAAATTTAATTCGACCAAAAACAACCTTAGGAATTAAATATTTCCCTTTAGGTCCACTTGGATTAGATTAGGACATTTATTATTATTTTATTTAAAGAAGAGTTAAAATAGTTAAAATTAAAGTTTAATAACTAAAACATTTTTAATATAGGGTTATACATAAGATAAATTGGACTATAAATATTCATTAGAAAGATAACAAAATTTCTTACCTAATGGTTTTTTATTTATAATTTTTAGACATTAAATAATTAAATTTATTTATGACACAATGGTGATGCAGTAATTACCTAAATAATGAAATATTAAAATAATTGATATTATAAATACCCAAATAAATGTAATTTGAGACTTTTTATGAATTACAATAATTTTCTAGATTAATATGACATGTTAGTATTGATTTAATTATCTTTTTTCGAACTAATAATTCTGTTATTATTTTCACAAAAATCAATTACCAAATAGTGTCAAAATTGACATAAAAATAGTTTTTAAAACAAATATTATATTATTTATTGTTATTATATTCCTAAAAATCTAAGGCTCGGACAAATGACTTAGATAAGGTTATATATATTAATAATTAACCACTTGGGGTTCTTTTTGCTTGTTATAGTAAGTTTATTAACCATGTAATGTAAGAAAACAATAAGACATGGTAGAAGTTAAATTATTTAACTTAGTGTTAAATCTAAATAATAAGGTTAAAATAGTAACCTAAACTTGTCTAAAACCTATTGGTTGAGATGATTTTGACACATCACCACTTTATCTTCTAAATAAATCAATTTGGAGCTATTATAAACCGAATATGACTTTATTATAAAATAATATTTTAAGTTTTTCCAAAGGTGCCCCTATCCTCCCTTATAAAAAGGGCACCCCTTACCTCTTCTCTTCACACCCTTTTGAGCCTTGAAGCTCGGCCAAACCCTAAAACTTCATCTTCTAAACATCTCTAGTTATATCATATAGGTTCTGGTCTTCTAAAAAGACCAAATCTAGTGCCCTAAGAAGAAGTTTAAAGGAGGTGCGTTGAGGAAGAGGTAATCTCTTCTACGGACTCTTTCAAGTTTATTTCTTCTTCTACTTCATCTTATTTAGTTGTTTCATTATAAAGTAATAACATCAGTATTAATTATATACTGATATGTTATTATAAATATGAAACAACCCTATTTCACCTTCTATCCATCCTATGGGAAATGAAATCACCGCGCGTGCGTACGTACGAAATACCGTCTCCACGCCGTGGTGTAATTAGTTTTTCCACCACCACCTTACTTGGATGGGTATAATGGTGTAAAGAATTAATATATATGATTATTATAACATAATACGGATTATAAGATATTATATCATCCACTACAGTTCCATTCAATAAATACGGGAATGATATCATTGCTCGTGCGTACGTACGGATTACCGTCTCCACGACGCGATGAGATTCATTTTCCATGTTAATAATTCAAGAATGATTATAAAGTATATATAATAAGTAAAAATGAAATATATGAAATAATAATGCTACTCTATTTATGTATATATATATGTATTTCATCTACTTAATTCCATTCAATTCAATAAGGAAACGAAAAACAGCATTCATGCGTACGTACGGCCTACCGTCTCCATGAACGGTGTATTTATTTCTATTTATCGATCTATTATATATATGTATATTCTGAATATATATTATATATAAATCATGTTTTATATTCTGTAATTAACTAATCATTATCTAAGTAATCATATTAATAATTACAAGTCAAAACACGGAGGATAAATGAAATGATTTTACCCAAAACGTCACTTTAACATGGAATTGACAAAAGAACGGGTAATATAAAGTCATAAGTGAACCATATATGATATCATAACAATGAATATGATTCTGTAATAAGTCAATGACATTATTTACATCATTATACAGAAGGTTAGGATACGTACGAAGCATATCGGACCTATGGTAAGGGATAACTTTTCCAATCTCGTTTTTATCCGAGATTGTTTATTCGTAAGTATTTACTAGGGTTATCTTTTTCACCCATGTACCTATTTTATAAAAATGGTTTCATGTATGTTTAAAGTCCTTATTTCCCATTTTTTACTTTTACTACATGGTGTGTAAGGAATCTTTCTTTTTTTTACCATACGAGGTACTTTTTGACTTTTCCGGAAAAAGTACGAGAATAATGTTTTTTTAACTTATACAGCATGAATGGATTTTTACGGTTTCATAATGCCTTTTCTTAATAAAGATTACTATACAAGATTTCATGACTATTTTCAAAAAAAATCCTTTTCTTTTAAAATTTTATGGCATTTTGTGAAAAGAAAATGATTTTGAAGAAGAAAGGATATTTTCCTCAATAATTCATTTCAAGTGTTTTATCAAAACTATTTTCCATCTAAGATGACATTATTCAGTATGTTTATGTTTCAAGTATAATGTATCTATTATTTACATGGTTTGATTTTTATTATGATGAAATGATATCCATTTCTTTTATATGGATTATGTTATGGTTGGATGATGTTTATGAAACCCATTTTATTCTTTGGGTTATGATGAATGATTTTTGTTTATGTTGTGGCACAAGTAAGGATGATTTCATTATGCGATGGGTGGGACCTATATCTACCTCCAATTCATTGGGTAAAGATTTATATCTCATGAGATATACATGGATGGAACGACAAGTTAATCCGGTTCAGTGATACAGGACTGGAATGAGGAGTGAACTCGATTCAGAAAGGGACTTTGTCCACTAAGATGGTCTTGGTAGCAATGTCCTGGCAACTATGGAAATAATATCACGTGCTTAATAGTTTTCCACAATTACATGTTTTATTCCCATGCAATTTTATCATGATTGATGTTCCATTATGATCTATTCATTATTTACTGCCATGTTTTATGTCATTGCTCAAGATTTTGATGTTTAAACATTATGTTCATGTTTGTAAGTTCAAATGTATATGGTTTGTTTTATTCTATCCATGCTTACCCTTACTGAGCATTTGAGATCACCCTTTATATGTTTTCTTTTCCCCAGGATATAAAGAAAAGTTTTTGGTATGAAAACAAAAGGGGAATATCTTTATGGGAGATGTTGAAGATCTTTCACAACGATTAGAAGATTTTGTTCCATGTTTCCAAAGATACTAAACTATTACGATCCTCGAGTGTTGGTTGTTGTTATGTATTATGTATTCCGCAAAATTAATGTAATGTCCATGTACGTCAGGCTTCGGGTCTCTATAGTTGGTATCAGAGGAAAGGTTTAGTTATCCTTTGGAAACTAGGATGCGAAAACTTTAGTGAGATCCCTAGAGATATTTCTAAGGTATGTCTAGGGATGTCCCTAAGGTTAAGTATAAGTATAGTTTATAGTACTAGAATTATGGTAATGATATTAGAATTAAACCAAAGATGTTAGATATCGAAGGTACCCCCCCTTTATTATGTTGTTTTCCCTAGTATGATTTTTTCCTCTCACAATATTCTTTTTGGGTTTTAGACGATGGTTGGAACCCGAAGGAACCGTGTTGATCAATGTAATGGACAATGCAATGATTGTCCTCCTGAACAAACCAATGTTATGAGAGATGGAGAGCAAAATATTACTACTATACTTACGCAAGCTATGAATCATTCTGGACTTCCGAATGAGCAGAGAAGGTAACAATATTCTATTGAGTCATTTATAAGGCAACGTCCACCTTCTTTCAATGGGTCTTCTGATCCACTTGTTGCTGAACAATGGATCAGTACCATTGAAAAGATATTTTCCATACCTCGCTGTTCGGAACATGATAAAGTCATTCTAGTTGTTTACCATTTAGAAGGTGAAGCAGACCAATGGTGGACTCTAATTAAGAATACAAGGCCCCAAGATGAAATTGAATCCATGGAATGGGACGAGTTCAAGAACTTGTTTTTCAGTAAGTACTTCCCTCGTATTCTTTGAACAAAGATGGAAAAGGAGTTCCTTGAGCTTAAGAAAAAGGATGATGAATCTGTTGGTATATACGAATCAAATTTTACAGGGCTTTCAAGGTATGCATCTGGATTTATCATCTAACCTGAAAGTAAAGTTGATCGATTCTTCAGTGGCTTAAAACCAAGTCTTCGAAGGGAATTAGCTATAAGAGACTTCAGTAGCTATGAAGAAATTGTGTTTTGTTCTATCAAGGTAGAAATAGAAGTTGTTGTTACATATCCATCTCATGGTTTGGACAAGAAATGAAATATGGAGTTCAAGGAGAAATCTCAGAACAATGGTGAAAAGAAGATGAATGTTTCTTTATGCTCAAAGTGTGGAAAGAAGCATGGTGGATATTGTCTTAAAGGTAATAGAAAATGTTTTAAGTGTGGAAAAGAAGGCTATCGAGTATCTGAGTGTCGAAGTAATGGAAAAAGGGTTGCTAATGATGTGAATAAAGAAAAGACTACAGAGAATGCACCACCAACACTTCAATGCTTCAAGTGCAACGAAATGGGGCATTATGCTAATCAATGCCCTAATCCAAGGGTTAATGATGATCGACACCAGCAACCACTTGAGGAAAAGGATAAAGGAAAGTCACATGCGATCACTATTGGCGATTTTGAATATGTCAACAATGTGGTGGAATGATTAAGTGTTTATGTAATGGGATTCCAAAATAATGTTTTATATAGTATCCTGGAATATTGGAATATTTATGTATTGGTCTATTGTGGTTTTCAATAATTTTATGGTACCGGTAACCATGGAAAGTGATTGAGATATTTTTGGAAAGAAGATGATATGTGCATAATGAAGGGATAAGGAGAAAATGAAATGTTTGATAGTATTCATGAGCTCATGACTGATATAAGGACAAAGTTATATCATGGTTTGAGTATATAGAATTTTTGGATTTTGGTATGTGGAAAGAGTTAACTTTTGACAGCATTCATGTTTTCACTAAGGTTCAATGGGTATTCATTTTTCAAGAGAATACATGATTAAGGTATTCACATTATTGGAATGTGACCAACAAGATATTTGAGGGATAAATGATGGTATTCACATGCTTTTTATATGACCTTTTTTTGTAATCGTTCTCTTTATACTATGAGTTTGGAAAGAAGTATTTTGGAAAAGCCTAAAGATTGGAATGGATTATGTTGAACATAAGTTAGTATTGTTTAAGGATAGAACTTTTTGATATTATTTTTGAAATGTTATAATAGTATAGTTTTAGAAAAAGGACAACCTGTAGGACGGGAGACAACCCATCACGTCGGACAGGGCTGTGGGAATCAAACCCACAACTGAAGTGCGATATGCCTTCATCGCCTACCACTGTCCTACAAAAAGTCCCTGGTTAGTAGAAACTAGTTTTATTTTATTATGCGGTATGATAGATGAAGTATAAGTCCATTTTTGGAACCATATACGATTAATCTCACCATAGATTGACTTATGTATATAACTTTTGCTAACCTTATGTTTGAGACAGATGGAATGACCTATCATTCTATCGCGTGATCTTCTAACACTTCATGGAAGACAAATTCAACTTCATTTATTTAAGATATGAAGAGGAAATTGTTCAAGGCGCCAACAACGGTGAGATTATACTGAAATAAAGTAAGTATTTCTTCTAATTCAAATTCTTCAACTTTAGGGAAATGATCTTGAAAACCAAAAATGTTGTCCTAGTGTCCTTATATCCGATGAATCAGATGGTACCTTAAATCATCACAAATTTATGGCTTTTTGATTGTTGGCTTTTTCATAGACATGTTCTCTACCACTCTCCATCAGAACACGATGGTTATATTTTTCTTCCATATCCATATTTTCACCTATGTTATCCTATGTGGAAACCCAGTGATTAGTTAATTTGGGTAACTGTTACGTTTCATACTTTAGTTTTTAAAGATAAGTTTTGGTATTCCTTTTTACGATGTGGGTTTCTATGAAAGAAACTTTGAAGTTGTAAACCATTTATAACCCCGACGAATTTCGAGGGCGAAATTTATTTTAAGGGGGGTAGAATGAAACACACCGAGATTTTATGAGATATATTATTTTTAATGTCTTCTATTATAAACTACACCAAGATTATCTTGTACTATACGAAACACCGTATTAGGTTGTAGTATACGCAACACTATTCTTGGCTCGTGTTACACACAATTTCAAGTTCGTTTTGTGGAAATTATTTTACGCAACATTAAGTATAGATTTTGTTTATTGTACGAATGAAATAAGTTTTGATTATGTTATAGCAACATCAAATGGAGATTTCACTACACGCAGCCCTAACTTGGCTTTCATTACACACAATCAAGACCTTCTTCGATAGCGTGTGTAGTACACAATACCAAGTTTCACTAAATGAAATATTATTATAATATTATTATGAACTAGCCGTTAAGAATAGTAATACCCACTTTTTGAAATTTTATAAATTTTATCTTTCAAAATGGACTTCATTTTTGGATTCGGAATATCAAAATTAGCCTAGGGTGAATTTTTTGTATTTTTCTGAAAACATTCAATTTTTTATGAATAGTGAAAACACTGGGTTACTATTTAAAAACTGACTTTTTATTTAAATAATTATTTATTTTATTTAAATTTATTTTAGGTCAAAATTTATACATAATACCTATATAAGTTCAATATAATTCATTTGAGTCATTTAATAATAATTTTAGATATATAAAAATTTTGTTGAAATTTTCTCCGTCTTTTACCCACCTCCTAGGAGAATTTAAAAATTTACATAAAACATAATTTTACCAATTCTGTGAGTGGAATTTTGAAAATCCGAGAGACATGGTTAATACCAAGGAGTAAAATGTGGTTCAATAAGATAAAAATAATTTTTTGTGAATAGTAACTTTTTACTTTTATTTACCACGGTTAAAAGTAAATAGGGTAATTAAGGGTAAAAATGATATTACTATTACCCTAACACATGTCCTCATTCTATTGGATAAGTGTAATTCGACCAAAAACAACCTTAGGAATTAAATATTTCTCTTTAGGTCCCCTTGGATTAGATTAGGACATTTGTTGTTATTTTATTTAAAGAAGAGTTTAAATATTTAAAATCAAAGTTTAATAACTAAAACATTTTTAATATAGGGTTATAAATAAGATACATTAGACTATAAATATTAATTAGAAATCTAAAAATATTTCCTACCTAATGGTATTTTATTTATAATTTTTATACATTAAATAATTTAATTTATTTATGACACAATGGTGATGCAGTAATTACCTAAATAATGAAATATTAAAATAATTGATATTATAAATACCCAAATAAATGTAATTTGAGACTTTTTATGAATTACACTAATTTTCTAGGTTAATATGATATGTTAGTATTGATTTAATTAAATTTTTTCGAACTAATAATTCTGTTATGATTTTCACAAATATCAATTACCAAATAGTGTCAAAATTGACATAAAATAGTTTTTTAAAAAAATATTATATTATTTATTGTTATTATATTCCTAAAAATTTAATGTTCGGCCAAATGAATTATATAAGGTTATATATATTAATAATGAACCACTTGGGGTTTGTTTGTCCTGTTATAATAAGTTTATTAACCATGTAGTGTAAGAAAACAAGAAGACACGGTAAAAGTTAAATTATTTAACTTTGTGTTAAATCTAAATAATAAGGTTAAAATAGTAACCTAAACTTGTCTAAAACCTATTGGTTGAGATGATTTCAACACATCCCCGCTTTAGATTCTAAATAAATCAATTTGGAGCTATTATAAATCTAATATGGCTTTATTATAAAATAATATTTTAAGTTTTTCCAAAGGTGCCCCTCTCCTCCCTTATAAAAAGGGCACCCCTTCCCTCTTCTCTTCACACCCTTTTGAGTATTGAAGCTCGGAAAAACCCTGAAAATTACCCTTCTCAACCTCTCTATTTATATCATAGAGGTTCTGGTCTTCTGAAAAGACCAACTCTAGTTCCCTAAGTAGAAGTTTAAAGGAGGTGCGTCGAGGAAGAGTTAATCTCTTCTACCAACTCTTTCAAGTTTCTTTCTTCTTCTACTTACTCTTCTTTAGTTGTTTCATTATAAAGTAATAACATAAGTATTAATTATATAATTATATGTTATTATAAATATGAAACAACCCTATTTCACCTTCTATCCGTCCTACAGAAAATGAAATCATCGCGCCTGCGTACGTACGGAATACCGTCTCCACGCCGTGGTGTAATCAGTTTTTCCACCACCACCTTACATGGATGGGTATAATGGTGTAAAGAATAACTATATATGATTATTATAAAATCATACTGATTATAAGATATTATATCATCCACTAAAATTCCATTCAACAAATATGGGAATGATATCATCGCTCGTGCGTACGTACGGATTACTGTCTCCACGACGTGATGAGATTCATTTTCCATGTTAACAATTCAAGAATGATTATGAAGTATATATAATAAGTAATCATGACATATATGACATAATAATGCTACTTTATTTATGTATATATATATGTATGTCATCTACTTAATTTCATTCAATTCTATAAGGAAACGAAAAACAACGTTCATGAGTACGTACGACCTACCATCTCCATGAACGGTGTATTTATTTCCATTTATCGATCTATTATATATATGTATATTCTGAATATATATTATATATAAATCATGTTTTATATTCTGGAATTAATTAATCATGATCTAAGTAATCATATTAATAATTACAAGTCAAAACACGGATGATAAATGAAATGATTTTACCCAAAACGCTGCTTTAACATGGAATTGACAAAAGAACGGGTAATATAAAGTCATAAGTGAACCATATATGATATCATAATAATTAATATGATTCTGTAATAAGTCAATGACATTATTTACATCATTATATAGGATGTTTGGAGACGTACGAAGCATATCGGACCTAAGGTAAGGGATAACTTTTCCAATCTCGTTTTTATCCGAGATTGTTTATTCGTAAGTATTTAATGGGGTTATATTTTTCATCCATGTCCCTGTTTTATAAAAATGGTTTCATGTATGTTTAAAGTCCTCCTTACCCATTTTTTACTTTTACTACATGGTGTGTAGGAAATCTTTCTTTTTTTCACCATACGAGGTACTTTTTGACTTTTCCGGCAAAAGTGTGAGAATAATGTTTTTTAACTTATACGGCATGAACGGATTTTTACGGTTTCATAATGAATTTTCTTAATAAATATTACTCTACAATATTTCATGACTATTTTGAACAAAATCCTTTTCTTTTAAAATATTATGGCATTTTGTGAAAAGAAAATTATTTTGAAGAAGAAATGATATTTTCCTCAAGAATTCATTTCAAGTGTTTTATCAAAACTATTTTCCATCTATGGTGACATTATTCATTATGGTTATGTTTCAAGTATAATGTCTCTATTGTTTGCATGGTTTGATTTTTATTATGATGAAATGATATCCATTTCTTTTATATGGATTATGTTCTGATGGGATGATGTTTATGAAACCCATTTTATTCTTTGGATTATGATGAATGATTTATGTTTATGTTGTGGCACAAGTAAGGATGATTTCATTATGACATGGGTGGGAACTATATCTCCCTCCAATGAATTGGTTAAAGATTTATATCTCATGAGATAGACATGGTTGGAACGGAAAGTTAATCTGGTTCAGTGATACAGGACTGGAATGAGGAGTGAACTCGATTCAGAAAATGACTTTGTCCACGAAGATGGTCTTGGCAGCAATGCCTTGGCTACTATAGAAATCATATCATGTGCTTAATAGTTTTTCACAGTTACATGTTTTATTCCCATGCTATTTTATCATGATTGATGTTCCATTATGATCTATTCCTTATTTACTGCCATGTTTTATGTCATTGCTCAAGATTTTGATGTTTAAACATTATGTTCATTTTTTTAAGTTCAAATGTATATGGTTTGCTTTATTCTATCCATGCTTACCCTTACTGAGCATTTGATCTCACCCTTTATATGTTTTCTTTTCCCCAGGATATAAAGAAAAGTTTTAGGTAAGAAAACAAAAGGGGAAGATCTTTATGGGAGATGTTGAAGATCTTTCACAACGATTAGAAGATTTTGTTCTATGTTTCCAAAGACACTAAACTATTACGATCCTTGAGTGTTGGTTGTTTTTATTTATTAAGTATTCCACGAAAGTAATGTAATGTCTATGTACGTCATGCTTTGGGTCTCTACATTAGTTTGTTAACTAATAAAGTCAAAAATAATTATTAAATTAATTATTATTTTCAATATTTAATTGTTAACTTATTAAATATTTTATTTTATTCTAATTTTATAAATTATTATTGGTATTTTATTTTATATATTATATTAAAAATTACTTATTTAATATGAAACATTAAATAATATTTTATTTAAACTAAAATTAGAAGGTTAAATAATTATGTTTAATAAATTTTAAAGTTAATTAGATTTATAATTGTGTTTTGTTGAATATCTTATGTTAATTTATTTATTTACAATTAAATTTTAATAATTTAATTAGTAATTTTAATTAATTTTTTATTTTAATTTACTAATTATTTTTTTTAAACTCAGCCCCCCCCATTATTTCGGCACACAACAAAAAAAGGGGAGTCTTCGGCTCGTGTTCAGAACTGCAACACAAGGAGCTCGATCAGGGGTTTCTTCCCACTAAGACCGGTGAAAGCCTCCAAGCACCGGCACAGCAGTGGAGCACTTCTCCTAGAACAGCGACGTACCATGGCTCATGTTGAATCTTCTTTGGTGAACTCAGATATGAGGTTGTAGATCTGATTTGGAGGCAACTTGATAGCGGCGGTGACAACTTCTAGCAGTGGCCAGTGGTGGCGTGGCTCCTCAGCGGTGTCTCCGTTCATCTCCTATGGTGGCTTAAGAATTCAAAATTGGTTCAGAGCAATGATATATTCAATTTCCAGATCTATAAATATCTTAATTAAATTTAGATTAAACTTTTTAAGGAGTTCGAAAATCTCATATTATACTGCTATTCTGATTTGCTTCGGTAAAATACCTCGATCTAAATTTCATATCTGTAGAATGTTGAATTGATTCGCGAAACCCTGGTTTGAGTCTATAAATTTGTTCTCTGAGAAGGATTGTGTGTTTGGGTTTCAGGGAAGATCCATAGGTAGCAGGATGGAAGAGTGAAATGGGTGAGATCGCCAAATTCGGACCAGACTGCACTAGAAAGCGTGGTAGGAATGAGCTTCGAGATCACCGATGGAAGGAGAAACACTACTGAAACATGGTTGAGGTTGTGCTGGCAATGCTATGAAACCGAAATATTGATGGACGAAAAAAAGGATTGATAGTAAGACAGAGATGTGAGAGACTGATATTAGTATTGTAAATAGGTAGAGGCACCGATGTTAAAATAAATGAGTGACCAATATAGATGAAACAATGTTAGTTGAAAAGGTCCACTGCGCATCGGTGTGAGGATGCAGGAAAAAAAATGGGGTATCAGTTTGTGCTGTGAAACAGATGGCAGGATTGGATCGATGAGTCAATAACTCATAGATAGAATAAATAAAGATCGGTCGCGGGAAAGACACAATAAAAGAAAAAGATCGATGAGTGAGGATTGCAGGGGATCGGTGTCACAAGACATCAATGACACCGATAGTTAAAAAAAGTATTCGTGAGTGCCTGAGACACCAATAAAAGAAGAAAAGGATCAGTGCATTGCGGCAAATAATAAGATACCGATAGAAGAAAAATAAAGAAAACGAGTTACCTATAATTAAAATAAAGAGTAATCGGTGTGACATGAAACCGATGGGACAAAATAACGACTCACCGATAATTTAAAAAATAATAAGTAATCAGCGCGATGTAAAACCAATGATGATTTGGGATATCGGTGAGTCAGTGAATCACTGATGAAATTAGAGACCGGAACTGATGTGCAGTGATCGATGAGTCAATACACACTAATAGTTATAAAAAAACTTCAGTGTGACAGGGGATCAGTGAGACTTTAGTGTGACAGGGGGTCGGTGAGTTGCAGACAGCGAGTCGCGAAATCGCCGCATCGCGACATCGGTGTGTCACTCACCGATAGTACAAATTAAAACATTAACAATAAAAATGAATTTAAAACAAATAATAAAATGAATAGAAAATTATTTAATTAAACAAAATTCAAATTAACTAAATTTTTAAAGACTAATTTATTTACTATAACTAAAATATAACTAAATTATTTAACAAACTAAAAATAAAAGTAACTTAACTATTAACTAAGAATATAAATATTAAGATTAATTAAATATATCTAAATAGAAGCAAAAAACTTAAAAAGAACTATCTGCAAACATGAAAATAAAATAACTAGAATTAACCAAAGGTTTTTAACAAATAATTTAATTAGTTAAAGAATAAAATTAAAATTTTTAAAAAAAAATTAAGAACACATTATTTTAATCTATGACTTAAATTGTTAACATATTTATTTAACTGAATAATTAAACTAGTTAATTAATAAAGAATTTATTTATTTAAATAAATCTAATTTAAAGGGTAATGTTTTAAATTTAAAACTAAATTAGATAAATGCAAATAATATTGAACAATTAATTAAATAACAGTCATTTAAAATTATTAAAAATTAAACCAAATTAAGATTATTAATCTAAAAATTAATTTAATATAATTAGAATAATTAGGATGACTAAATTATCTATTTAAAAGACTAAATTCACAAATTTAATTATAAAAAGTGATTAAATAATATATTTAGTAATAAAATTACAAAAAAATCCATTATTTATTAAAAAGTGTTAAAATAAGAAATTAAATTTTTAAAAATTAAATAAAAAATGTGGCAAAACTATTTAAAATAGAGCCACATCAAATTCCCCCACACTGAAGCATTGTTTGTCCTCAAACAATCCCATGTTTTATTTTCTTTGAAAAACAATAAAGTGTTTATTATTTAGCTTAAATTGTAACATGTCCAGCCATTTGAAAACAGAGGACTGAAAATTGATTTAGGCTTTAGAAAATAAATATTCAGATCAAGTCTTGCCTAAAACAAATACTCAAGGGTAATTAAGATAGCAAAGAACATCCATCAAAGAAGATGTCATGCCTTATATGTAAACCTACTTAAGGATTTATTTCAAACCAGGATCAAATTATAAATTCGAAAATGACATGAAGTAAAATATAAATAGAATTAATACCTTAACCGAGGAGCTTGGTAATTTGATTTTTCACCTAGGTTCCAAAAAAAATATTTTTTATTCACCTTATTGAAACAATCTAAATGATTTACATATAAACCAATTGTCCACTTCTTCATTTGGAATTCATCATTCCCCTCACCCTAATGAACTCATTTTTGACCCTAGTCACTTTATTTTATTTTTCCCAAGCCATGTATCATTATGCGGAGCACTGTGAAATGAACTTATTTAAGGTGTACAGAGGGCTTATAGTAAACAAAAACGCACCCAACATCTAGGGTCTCAGAGATTCATTGTGGGATTCAAGATACCCAAACTACTCCAGTTCCAAAATATTTTTATGAAAACCATTTACACTGTCTCATTAAGGCAATTACTTTAATAATTAAAAGGAAATGAGTTCCCTAGAATCAAGATCAAACTTCCAGTTCCAAAATTTGTGATCATAACTCCAAAAACATGTAACCCAAATCACTTTCAAAGATAGTCCCTAAACCAAGATATCCATTCAATGCACTACTTAACTACCAAAGATATATTGTCTATAGGCAATAACCATTTGAAAATCAATGTAAAGCCTAAAATTGTGCAAGAATTTCGAAAAATATTACCCTTTTTTTGACAAAACGTTTTAAGTTGCAGTGGGAATTGATGAGCTTACATTTAAGCACAGTTCAGCACAGTAAAGAATTGACCCCCTCCCCCACACTTAAAACCCAACTTTGTCCCAAAAGTTGACTTCTAAATTGGAGAAGAAAAATTTGGCATTTTAAGTTCAAAACGGATTTTCAATAGAGTAGATTTATGACATGTTTTAAGGGTCTCTTTGAAGTTTCAAAATTAATGTTTGCCACAAAAATTAATTTAAAGAAAGTTCACATCTAGGTACACGCATTAACACTAAATCTAGTGACATAGATTTTCCATTCAATTCAAGAATTACCATGTAATTTGTGGGTGCACAATGAACTGAGTGTAAGCATTTTAAAAGATTAAATTTAATAATATGTTCAATAGAGCAGAAAATTGAATGCTAGAACACTCTAACCTAAAGCAGATTTAATACAAAAAAATTTCAACCTGCACGTACCCCCCCCCCCCACACTTAGTTTCAAGTAGTGAGAAGATTTAAATACAAATGAAACTTAGTTTTTAGTAGTAAAATACATGCAGATTTGTTTATATTTACATATTTTCATACAAAAAAATTTAATTCCAATACGAGCAGAATTTTAAACATATATAGAATTTTTATAACAGTAGAACGACATGAAGCAGAATTTAATTTTTAGATGAACTTTCAGCTTGAGTTTCAGGTGAAAAATTCAGATTTAGATCATTTTCATGGATTTTATGTAAATTTATAGCATGTGAACAAAGAAGATTTTTATTTCCAGATTGAATAAGATTTTAATTTTGGGAATTTTCAAGGTCTTTTTTAGCAGCAGTTTGAGTATTAAGTCCACTTCTAGTGAAAACAGCCATAGAATTCTCTCTAGGGTTAAGTTCAGTGGTACTAGGAAGTCTACCTTTTTCTTTAGATGAAAAATCCCTAGCAAGTTGGCCAAGTTGTGTTTTCATGTTTTGTGTTCTAACATTAGTTTTCATTTTATCTGAATCATATTGATTTTGATGTTTGGATAGATGAGTAAATATTAGATCAAGATTACAAGACATTTGATTATCATTGTTTCCTTGTACATTTGAAGACTCACCCCTTTGTTGATTTTTAAAGTTCGGTCTTGGTTGGTTAGAGAAATTAGGGGTAGTGGATTGTTTAATTAAGCCTCGATCTTTCTAGGATAAATTGGGATGGTTCCTATAGCCTTGATTGTAGTTGTTTGAAAATGGATCTTCTTTAGAAGGCATCCTAGGACCATAGTTTACAAAGTTTGAGTTTTCTTATTGTTGGCCTGACATATCAAAATTAGGACAGAAGTTTTCAGTACGCCCAAACATACCACACTGGACACACTGTTCCCTTAAAGATTGGTTGGGATTTTGACAGCCAAGTTGGTTAATAGTATGTTTTGAATTTTGGTTCATTAAGGATTGAAGTTGGTTGGTGATTTCAGCCAGTTGATCTTGAGTTTAATTCATTGAACCAGTGCTTGAATTAACATTTCTATTGACTTTTTCCTTCTTGAATTTTTATATTGAGAGTTCAGAGAAAGATTATTAAAAATTTGTCTAAGTTCTTCATCTATCTTATCATTGTAATTTCTCCCAGAATCTTGGTCTACTAGATTCTATCCAGAGGATGACAACCCTTCATAGAAGGTATCCATGAGAAGGTGAGATGGAAGTTGATGATGAGGACACTACCTAAGCAGATCCCTGAATCTATCCCAGGCTTCATGAAACATTTCTCCATCCTCTTGATAGAAACTAGTTATTTTAGTTCTAAGTTCACCTTTAAGTCTTTGGGGATAAAATTTCATAATGAAATAATTATACACTTGATCCCAATTTTCAAAGATATTCTCATCTAGACACAGAAACCAATTCCTAGCATTAAATTTAAGGAAAAAGGGAAAGACTCTCATTCTTAGATCATTTTCTATGAGTCCTAGAGGAGGTAATTGCTGCACAGTGTTATAAAAATCTATAATTAAGGCCAGAGAGTCCTCATTAGAGAGCTCATTAAATGAAAGCAACAGTGAAATGCGTGACTGTTTAATTTCAAAGTTTCTGGCTCTCGGACTAAGTCTAATGGAAGATGGATTACTTGAAACATGAGGGAGATGGAAATCCATCATCCTAGGCCTTTAATTTTAATATAAGAGTTATGGTTGATTTTGATAGTTTTTAGGTGCAGGAACTCTATTATCTAAGTTTTCTATTTCATTTTTTTTTCTTTATTATAAGAGCAGTCAAATGTTTGTCTATTTCAAGATTTAGGGGCTCTAAACTACTAGAAGAGGTTCTTGTGATCATACAAATTATATTAACAATTCAAGTAACAAAACAGTAGAACCAAAAAGGAACTCAATCAATACAAAAAATAGTATAAATTCAGTAGAAAGTGAAACAGATTTCTTTTTACAATTTTCAAAATTTTCAATTTTTTAAAGATTTTTATATATGTGATTTTTTTAGTGTTTTGTTTTTAGAATTAATGGATCATGCCTTACCTGGAAATGGCGCAAAAAACTTGACCTATAACGTAATTGAATTCGGTAAAAGTTTAAAATTTATATTCCTACTAACTACAGTATATGTGGCAAGCAAGGCCAAACCCACAGGGAAGACAATTCTAACCACTATTCTTCTTAAAAACCTTCAAAAACTCCATTGTTGTCTGCAGTGGAGTGGACAATATTTTTTTCTTTTTTTTATAAAGTAGTAGAGTGAAAGAATATTTCAAAGCATGTATCTAAACTAAATTGAATCTATAGATATTTGAAAACAAAGAGACATAGAGAAATAGTACGCTGATAAGAGAATAATCTATTAAAGTGCTCGGGGAAAAATCTCCATTCTACTGGTTTAAAAGTATTTCAATTCACATAAAAGTTATTTTAGAGTACCAACTTTTAAAGAATGACTCACCTCCCTCACCAAGAGTTAAGTAACACTAGTCAATCTATTATAGAGTTCGCCACTCCAAAATAAATCAATTGTGAACAGTTTGAAAAATGACCACAAGATGAACTCACCGTAAGTCCTGTAGTCTTAAGAATTTATTATCTTTTTTAAAAAAATTATTCACAATCAATCTCGCGAATTGATTGTGAAATTTTGAAATTAAATTTTGGAGGAACAATGCAATTGAATGAATTCAGTATCAATCTCTCCGATCAATACTGAATACATCTAAAGATGAAGTGAAAAAGAACATTTAAAGGTAACCAGTGGAACTTAAATTTATCCCTGAACTAAAAGGTTTTGCCTAACATTATCTCTATTATGTATAATGAAACAATTCAATTGCAAAGGATAATAATTGAAAGAAAACAAAGGAAGAAAACTCCCTATGATGTCTTGAATTTTTGGGGCTCTAGGCCCTCGGATCTCCAGAGAATGGCTCTCCGAGGAGTGCTCCAAGGTTCGCTCCAGGTTCTTTCTCTGCTTCCGAGTGAATGATTGAATGAATTACCGCTCTCAAATTATGTTGCAACTCTGTTTTTATAACCTCCTTCATCTACTGCATGTCACCACTCGAATCCACTGACTCCAAAAAGTCCTTCACTTAAGCATCGCACATGTACGTTTTTTCGCGACTGGCACGTCGCGCTAGATTTTCCCTTGTAACTAACTCCGGGTGAGTTAGTTGCATGAACCTAGATGCTATAAAGACCTTGGTATGAACCTTAAAGGTAAATAACATCAAAACAAAGTTAAAGCTATTAAAACACAAAAATAAAATAGTTGATAAAAAAATAGATCACCTAACCGTTATTAGCTGGATATTTAATTTAATTAATCTAAAAATTAAATTATTAATTATTAAATACTATTATTAATTAATTAAGTAGTTAACTAATTTAATTTAATAAATTAAATAAAGTTAATTTAAGTTGTCAACAAAGATATATATTAGATAATTAATGCATTAAATTAAGTTACATTATTTAAATTTATAAGTTGTTAAAATTTTAGTTCTAAACGTTATATTAAATAGTTTAGTTGATTATCTAATAAAGTCGAAAATAATTATTAAATTAATTATTATTTTGAATATTTAATTGTTAACTTATTAAATATTTTATTTTATTCTACTTTTATAAATTATTATTGGTATTTTTTAATATATTCTATTAAAAATTACTTATTTAATATGAAAAATTAAATAATATTTTATTTAAACTAAAATTATAAGGTTAAATAATTAAGTTTAATAATTTTTAAAGTTAATTAGATCTATAATTGCATTTTATTGAATATCTTATGTAAATTTATTTATTTAAAATTAATGTTTAATAATTTAATTAGTTATTTTAATTAAGTTTTTATTTTAATTTACTAATTATTATTTTTAAACTCATTCTTCTCCAAAGGTTCCCCTCTCCTCCCTTATAAAAAGGGCACCCCTTCCCTCTTCTCTTCACACCCTTTTGAGCCTTGAAGCTCAGAAAAACCCTGAAAATTCCTCTTCTCAACCTCTCTGTTTATATCATAGAGGTTCTGGTCTTCTGAAAAGACCAACTCTAGTGCCCTAAGAAGAAGTTTAAAGGAGGTGCGTCGAGGAAGAGTTAATCTCTTCTACCGACTCTTTCAAGTTTCTTTCTTCTTCTACATACTCTTCTTTAGTTGTTTCATTATAAAGTAATAACATAAGTATTAATTATATAATGATATGTTATTATAAATATAAAACAACCCTATTTCACCTTCTATCCATCCTACATAAAACGAAATCATCGTGCGTGCGTACGTACGGAATACCGTCTCCACGCCGTGGTGTAATCATTTTTTCCACCACCCCCTTACTTGGATGGGTATAATGGTGCAAAGAATAACTATATATGATTATTATAAAATCATACTGATTATAATATATTATATCATCCACTAAAATTCCATTTAACAAATATGGGAACGATATCATCACTCGTGCGTACGTACGGATTACTGTCTCCACGACGCGATGAGATTCGTTTTCCATGTTAACAATTCAAGAATGATTATAAAGTATATATAATAAGTAATCATGAAATATATGACATAATAATTCTACTTGATTTATGTATATATATATGTATGTCATCTACTTAATTTCATTCAATTCAATAAAGAAACGAAAAACAACGTTCATGCGTACGTACGGCCTACCGTCTCCATGAACGGTGTATTTATTTCCATTTATCGATCTATTATATATATGTATATTCTGAATATATATATATATATATATATCATGTTTTATATTCTGGAATTAATTAATCATGATCTAAGTAATCATATTAATAATTACAAGTCAAAATACGGACGATAAATGAAATGATTTTACCCAAAACACTGCTTTAACATGGAATTGACAAAAGAACGGGTAATATAAAGTCATAAGTGAACCATATATGATATCATAACAATGAATATGATTCTGTAATAAGTCAATGACATTATTTACATCATTATATAGGATGTTCGGATACGTACGAAGCATATCGGACCTAAGGTAAGGGATAACATTTCCAATCTTGTTTTTATCCGAGATTGTTTATTCGTAAGTATTTACTGGGGTTATATTTTTCATCCATGTCCCTATTTTATAAAAATGGTTTCATGTATGTTTAAAGTCCTCCTTACCCATTTTTGACTTTTACTACATGGTGTGTAGGAAATCTTTCTTTTTTCACCATACGAGGTACTTTTTGACTTTTCCGGCAAAAGTATGAGAATAATGTTTTTTTAACTTATACGGCATGAACGGATTCTTACGGTTTCATAATGCCTTTTCTTAATAAAGATTACTCTATAATATTTCATGACTATTTTTCAACAAAATCCTTTTCTTTTAAAATATTATGCCATTTTGTGAAAAGAAAATGATTTTGAAGAAGAAATGATATTTTCCTCAAGAATTCATTTCAAGTGTTTTATCAAAACTATTTTCCATCTAAGATGACATTATTCAGTTTGGTTATGTTTCAAGTATAATGTCTCTATTGTTTACATGGTTTGATTTTTATTATGATGAAATGATATCCATTTCTTTTATATGGATTATGTTCTGATGGGATGATGTTTATGAAACCCATTTTATTCTTTGGGTTATGATGAATGATTTATGTTTATGTTGTGGCACAAGTAAGGATGATTTCATTATGAGATGGGTGGGACCTATATCTCCCTCCAATGCATTAGGTAAAGATTTATATCTCATGAGATAGACATGGTTGGAATGGCAAGTTAATCTAGTTCAGTGATACAGGACTGGAACGAGGAGTGAACTCGATTCAGAAAAGGACTTTGTCCACTAAGATGGTCTTGGCAGCAATGCCTTGGCTACTATGGAAATAATATCATGTGCTTAATAGTTTGACACAATTACATGTTTTATTCCCATGCTATTTTATCATGATTGATGTTCCATTATGATGTATTCCTTATTTACTGCCATGTTTTATGTCATTGCTCAAGATTTTGATGTTTAAACATTATGTTCATTTTTTTAAGTTCAAATGTATATGGTTTGTTTTATTCTATCCATGCTTACCCTTACTGAGCATTTGAGCTCACCCTTTATATGTTTTCTTTTTCCCAGGATATAAAGAAAAGTTTTAGGTAAGAAAACAAAAGGGGAAGATCTTTATCGGAGATGTTGAAGATCTTTCACAACGATTAGAAGATTTTGTTCCATGTTTCCAAAGACACTAAACTATTACGATCCTTGAGTGTTGGTTGTTGTTATGTATTAAGTATTCCACGAAAGTAATGTAATGTCTATGTACGTCATGCTTTGGGTCTCTACATTAGTTTATTAACTAATAAAGTCAAAAATACTTATTAAATTAATAATTATTTTCAATATTTAATTGTTAACTTATTAAATATTTTATTTTATTCTAATTTTATAAATTATTATTGGTATTTTATTTTATATATTCTATTAAAAATTACTTATTTAATATGAAACATTAAATAATATTTTATTTAAACTAAAATTAGAAGGTTAAATAATTATGTTTAATAAATTTTAAAGTTAATTAGATTTATAATTGAGTTTTGTTGAATATCTTATGTTAATTTATTTATTTTCAATTAAAGTTTAATAATTTAATTAGTAATTTTAATTAATTTTTTATTTTAATTTACTAATTATTATTTTTAAACTCAGCCCCCCCCCCCCCCCGTTATTTCGGCACACAACAAAAAAAGGGGAGTCTTCGGCTCGTGTTCAGCGCTGCAACACAAGGAGCTCGATCAGGGGTTTCTTCCCACTGAGACCGGCGACAGCCTCCAAGCACCGGCACAATAGTGGAGCACTTCTCCTCGAATAGCGGCGTACCATGGCTCATGTTGAATCTTCTTCGGTGAACTCGGATCTGAGGTTGTAGATCTGATTTGGAGAAAACCCGATAGCGGCGGTGACAGCTTCTAGCAGTGGCCAGTGGTGGCGTGGCTCCTCAGCGGTGTCTCCGTTCATCTCCTATGGTGGCTTAAGAATTCCAAAGCAGTTCAGAGAAACGAGAGATTCAATTTCCAGATCTATGACTATCTTAATTAAATTTAGATTAAACTTTTTAAGGAGTTTGAAAATCTCATATTATACTGCTATTCTGATTTGCTTCGGTAAAATACCTCGATCTAAATTTCATATCTGTAGAATGTTGAATTGATTCGCGAAACCCTGGTTTGAGTCTACAAATTTATTCTATGAGAAGGATTGTGTGTTTGGGTTTCAGGGAAGATCCATAGGTAGCAGTATGGAAGAGTGAAATGTGTGAGATCGTCAAATTCGGACCAGACTGCAGCAGAAAGCGCGGTAGGAATGAGCTTCGAGATCACCGATGGTAGGAGCAACACTACTGAAACAAGGTTGAGGTTGTGCTGGCAATGCTATGAAACCGAAATATTGATGGACGGAAAAAAGGATTGATAGTAAGACGGAGATGTGAGAGACTGATATTAGTATTGTAAAGAGGTAGTGGCACCGATGTTAAAATAAATGAGTGACCAATATAGACGAAACAACGTTAGTTGAAAAGGTCCACTGCGCATCGGTGTGAGGATGCGGGAAAAAATGGGGTATCAGTTTGTGCCATGAAACCGATGGGAGGATTGGATCGGTGAGTCAATAAATCACCGATAGAATAAATAAAGATCGGTCGCGGGAAAGACACGATAAAAGAAAAAGATCGGTGAGTGAGGATTGCAGGGGATCGGTGTCACAAGACATCAATGACACCGATAGTTAAAAAAAGTATTCGTGAGTGTGTGAGACACTAATAAAAGAAGAAAAGGATCGGTGCATCGCGGAAAATAATAAGATACTGATAGAAGAAAAATAAAGAAAATGAGTCACCGATAATTAAAATAAAGAGTAATCGGTGTGGCATGAAACCGATGAGAGAAAATAACGACTCACCGATAATTTAAAAAATAATAAGTAATCGGCGCGATGTAAAACCAATGATGATTTGGGATATCGGTGAGTCAGTGACTCACTGATGAAATTAGAGATCGGAACTGACGTGCAGTGATCGATGAGTCAATACTCACTGATAGTTATAAAAAAAACTTTAGTGTGACAGGGGATCGGTGAGACTTTAGTGTGACAGGGGATCGGTGAGTTGCAGACAGCGAGTCGCGAAATCGACGCATCGTGACATCGGTGTGTCGCTCATCGATAGTACAAATTAAAACGTTAACAATAAAAATGAATTTAAAACAAATAATAAAATGAATATAAAATTATTTAATTAAACAAAATTCAAATTAACTAAATTGTTAAAGACTAATTAATTTACTATAACTAAAATATAACTAACTTATTTAACAAACTAAAAATAAAAGTAACTTAACTATTAACTAAGAATATAAATATTAAGATTAATTAAATATATCTAAATAGAAGAAAAAAACTTACAAAGAACTATCTGGAAACATGAAAATAAAATAACTAGAATTAACCAAAGGTTTTTAACAAATAATTTAATTAGTTAAAGGATAAAATTAAAATTTAAAAAAAATTAAGAACACATTATTTTAAACTATGACTTAAATTGTTAACTTATTTATTTAACTGAATAATTAAACTAGTTAATTAATAAAGAATTAATTTATTTAAATAAATCTAATTTAAAGGGTAATGTTTTAAATTTAAAACTAAATTAGATAAATGAAAATAATATTGAACAATTAATTAAATAACAGTCATTTAAAATTATTAAAAAGTAAACCAAATTAAGATTATTAATCTAAAAAGTAATTTAATATAATTAGAATAATTAGGATGACTAAATTATCTATTTAAAAGACTAAAATCACAAATTTAATTATAAAAAGTGATTAAATAATAGATTTAGTAATAAAATTACAAAAAAATCCATTATTTATTAAAAAGTGTTAAAATAAGAAATTAAATTTTTAAAAATTAAATAAAAAATGTGGCAAAACTATTTAAAAATAGAGCCACATCAAATTCCCCCAAACTGAAGCATTGTTTGTCCTCAAACAATCCCATGTTTTATTTTCTTTGAAAAACAATAAAGTGTTTATTATTTAGCTTAAATTGTAACATGTACAGCCATTTGAAAACAGAGGACTGAAAATTGATTTAGGCTTTAGAAAATAAATATTCAGATCAAGTCTTGCCTAAAACAAATACTCAAGGGTAATTAAGATTGCAAAGAACATCCATCAAAGAAGATGTCATGCCTTATATGTGAACCTACTTAAGGATTTATTTCAAACCAGGATCAAATTCTAAATTCAAAAATGACATGAAGTAAAATATAAATAGAATTAATACCTTAACCGAGGAGCTTTGTACATTGATTTTTCACCTAGGTTCCAAAAAAAATATTTTTTTATTCACCTTATTGAAACAATCTAAATGATTTACATATAAACCAATTTTCCCCTTCTTCATTTGGCATTCATCATTCCCCTTACCCTAATGAACTCATTTTTGACCCTAGTCACTTTATTTTATTTTTCCCAAGCCATGTATCATTATGCGGAGCACTGTGAAATGCACTTATTCAAGGTGTACAGAGGGCTTATAGTAAACAGAAACACACCCAACATCTAGGGTCTCAGAGATTCACTGTGGGATTCAAGATACCCAAACTACTCCAGTTCTAAAATATTTTTATGAAAACCATTTACACTGTCTCATTAAGGCAATTACTTTAATAATTAAAAGGAAATGAGTTCCCTAGAATCAAGATCAAACTTCCAGTTCCAAAATTTGTGATCATAACTCCAAAAACATGTAACCCAAATCACTTTCAAAGATAGTCCCTAAACCAAGATATCCATTCAATGCACAACTTAACTACCAAAGATATATTGTCTATAGGCAATAACCATTTGAAAAGCATTGTAAAGCCTAAAATTGTGCAAGAATTTTGAAAAATATTTCCCTTTTTTTTTACAAAACGTTTTAAGTTGTAGTGGGAATTGATGAGCTTACATTAAAGCACAGTTTAGCACAGTCAAGAATTGACCCCCTCCCCCACACTTAAAACCCAACTTTGTCCCCAAAGTTGACTTCTAAAGTGGAGAAGAACAATTTGGCATTTTAAGTTCAAAACAGAATTTCAATAGAGTAGATTTATGACATGTTTTAAGGGTCTCTTTGAAGTTCAAAAATTATTGTTTGCCACAAAAATTAATTTAAAGCAAGTTCACATCTAGGTACACGCATTAACACTAAATCTAGTGACATAGATTTTCCATTCAGTTCAAGAATTACCATGTAATTTGTGGGTGCACAATGAACTCAGTGTAAGCATTTTATAAGATTAAATTTAATAATATGTTCAATAGAGCAGAAAATTGAATGCTAGAACACTCCAACCTAAAGCAAATTTAATACAAAAAAATTTCAGCCTGCACATACCCCCCACACTTAGTTTCAAGCAGTGAGAAGATTTAAATACAAATGAAACTCAGTTTTTAGTAGTGAAATACATGCAGATTTGTTTATATTTACATATTTGCATACAGAAAATTTTCATTCCAATACGAGCAGAATTTTAAACATATATAGAATTTTTATAACACTAGAACGACATGAAGCAGAATGTAATTTTTAGATGAACTTTCAGCTTGAGTTTCGGGTGAAAAATTCAGATTTAGATCATTTTCATGGATTTTATGTGAATTTCTAGCTTGTGAACAAAGAAGATTTTTATTTCCAGATTGAATAAGATTTTCATTTTGGGAATTTTCAAGGTCTTTTTTAGCTGCAGTTTGAGTATTAAGTCCACTTCTAGTGACAACAGCCATAGAATTCTCTCTAGGGTTAAGTTCAGTGGTACTAGGAAGTCTACCTTTTTCTCTAGATGAAAAATCCCTAGCAAGTTGGCCAAGTTGTGTTTTCATGTTTTGCGTTCTAACATTAGTTTTCATTTTATTTGAATCATATTGATTTTGATGTTTGGATAGATGAGTCAAGATTAGATCAAGATTAGAAGACATTTGATTATCATTGTTTCCTTGTACATTTGAAGACTCACCCCTTGGTTTATTTTGAAAGTTCGGTCTTGGTTGGTTAGAGAAATTAGGGGTAGTGGATTGTTTAATTAAGCCTTGATCTTTCTAGGATAAATTGGGATGGTTCCTATAGCCTTGATTGTAGTTTTTTGAAAATGGATCTTCTTTAGAAGGCATCCTAGGACCATAGTTTACAAAGTTTGAATTTTCTTATTGTTGGGCTGGCATATCAAAATTAGGACATAAGTTTTCAGTATGCCCAAACATACAACACTGGACACACTGTTACCTTAAAGATTGGTTGGGATTTTGAAAGCCAAGTTGGTTAATGGTTTGTTTTGAATTTTGGTTCATTAAGGATTGAAGTTGGTTGGTGATTTCATCCAGTTGATCTTGAGTTTCATTCATTGAACCAGTGCTTGAATTAACATTTCTATTGACTTTTTCCTTCTTGAATTTTTATGTTGAGAGTTCAGAGAAAGATTATTAAAAATTTGTCTAAGTTCTTCATCTGTCTTATCATTGTAATTTCTCCCAGAATCTTGCTCTACTAGATTCTATCCAGAGGATAACAGCCCTTCATAGAAGGTATCCATGAGAAGGTGAGATGGGAGTTGATGATGAGGACACTACCTAAGCAGATCCCTGAATCTATCCCAGGATTCATGAAACATTTCTCCATCCTCTTGATAGAAACTAGTTATTTTAGTTCTAAGTTCACCTTTAAGTATTTGGGGATAAAATTTCATAATGAAATAATTATACACTTGATCCCAATTTTCAAAGATATTCTCATCTAGACACAGAAACCAATTCCTAGCATTACATTTAAGGAAAAAGGGAAAGACTCTCATTCTTAGCTCATTTTCTATGAGTCCTAGAAGAGGTAATTGCTGCACAGTGTTATAAAAATCTATAATTAAGGCCAGAGAGTCCTCATTAGAGAGCTCATTAAATGTAGGCAAGAGTGAAATGTGTGACTGTTTAATTTCAAAGTGGCTGGCTCTCGGACTAAGTCTAATGGAAGATGGATTACTTAAAACATGAGGGAGCTGGAACTCCATCATCCTAGGCCTTTAATTTTAATCTAAGATTAATGGTTGATTTTGATAGTTTTTAGGTGCAGGAACTCTATTATCTAAGTTTTCCATTTCAATTTTGTTTTTCTTTATTATAAGAGCAGTCAAATGTTTGTCTATTTCAAGATTTAGGGGCTCTAAACTACTAGAAGAGGTTCTTGTGCTCATACAATTTATATTAACAATTCAAGTAACAAAACAGTAGAACCAAAAAGGAACTCAATCAATACAAAACATATTAGAAATTTAGTAGAAAGTGAAACATATTTCTTTTTACAATTTTCAAAAAATTTAATTTTTTAAAGATTTTTATATATGTGATTTTTTAGTGTTTTGTTTTTAGAATTAATGGATCGTGCCTTCCCCGGAAATGGAGCAAAAAACTTGACCTAGAACGTCGTTGAATTAGGTAAAAGTTTAAAATTTATATTCCTACTAACTACAGTATATGTGGCAAGCAAGGTCGAACCCACAAGGAAGACAATTCTAACCACTATTCTTCTTAAAAACCTTCAAAAACTCCATTGTTGTCTGCAGTGGAGTGGACAATATTTTTTTCTTTTTTTTATAAAGTAGTAGAGTGACAGAATATTTCAAAGCATGTATCTAAACTAAATTGAATCTAGAGATATTTGAAAACAAAGAGACATAGAGAAATAGTACGCTGATAAGAGAACAATCTATTAAAGTGCTCGGGGAAAAATCTCTATTCTACTGGTTTAAAAGTATTTCAATTCACATAAAAGTTATTTTAGAGTACCAACTTTTAAAGAATGACTCACCTCCCTCACCAAGAGTTAAGTAACACTAGTCAATCTATTATAGAGTTCGCCACTCCAAAATAAATCAATTGTGAACAGTTTGAAAAATGACCACAAGATGAACTCACCGTAAGTCCTATAGTCTTAAGAATTTATTATCTTTTTTAAAAAAATTATTCACAATCAATCTCGCGAATTGATTGTGAAATTTTGAAATTAAATTTTGGAGGAACAATGCAATTGAATGAATTCAGTATCAATCTCTCCGATCAATACTGAATACATCTAAAGATGAAGTGAAAAAGAACATTTAAAGGTAACCAGTGGAACTTAAATTTATCCCTGAACTAAAAGGTTTTGCCTAACATTATCTCTATTATGTATACTGAAACAATTCAATTGAAAAGGATAATAATTGAAAGAAAACAGAGGAAGAAAACTCCCTCTGATATCTTGAATTGTTGCGGCTCTAGGCCCTCGGATCTCCAGAGAATGGCTCTCCGAGGAGTGCTCCAAGGTTCGCTCCCGGTTCTTTCTCTGCTTCCGAGTGAATGATTGAATGAATTCCCGCTCTCAAATTATGTTGCAACTCTATTTTTATAACCTCCTTCATCTACTGCATGTCACCACTCACTTCCACTGACTCCAAAAAGTCCTTCACTTAAGCATTGCACGTGTATGTTTTTTCGCGACTGGCACGTCGCGCTAGATTTTCCTTCGTAACTAACTCTGGGTGAGTTAGTTGCATGAAACTAGACGCTATAAAGACCTTGGTATGTACCTTAAAGGTAAAGAACATAAAAACAAAGTTAAAGCTATTAAAACACAAAAATAAAACAGTTGATAAAAAAAATAGATCACCTAACCGTTATTAGCTAGATATTTAATTTAATTAATCTAAAAATTAAATTATTAATTATTAAATACTATTATTAAGTAATTAAGTAGTTAACTAATTTAATTTAATAAATTAAATAAAGTTAATTTAAGCTGTGAACAAAGATATATATTAGATAATTAATGCATTAAATTAAGTTACATTATTTAAATTTATAAGTTGTTAAAATTTTAGTTCTAAACATTATATTAAATAGTTTAGTTGATTAACTAATAAAGTCAAAAATAATTATTAAATTAATTATTATTTTGAATATTTAATTGTTAACTTATTAAATATTTTATTTTATTCTAATTTTATAAATTATTATTGGTATTTTTTAATATATTCTATTAAAAATTAAATATTTAATATGAAAAATTAAATAATATTTTATTTAAACTAAATTTAGATGGTTAAATAATTAATTTTAATAATGTTTAAAGTTAATTAGATTTATAATTGCATTTTATTGAATATCTTATGTAAATTTATTTATTTAAAATTAATGTTTAATAATTTAATTAGTTATTTTAATTAAGTTTTTATTTTAATTTACTAATTATTGTTTTTAAACTCATTATTCTCCGCCCCCCCCCCCCCCCCGTTATTTCAGCGCACAACAAAAAAGGGGAGTCTTCGGCCCCTGTTCAGCGCTGCAACACAAGGAGCTCGATCAATGGTTTCTTCCCGCTGAGACCGACGACAAACTCCAAGCACCGGCACAGCAGTGGAGCACTTCTCCTCGAACAGCGGTGCACCATGGCTCAGGTTGAATCTTCTTCGGTGAACTCAGATATGAGGTTTTAGATCTGATTTGGAGGTGACTCGATAGCGGTGGTGATGGCTTCCAGCAGCGGCCAGTGGTGGCGTGACTCCTCAGAGATGTCGCGGTTCATCACCTACGGCGGCTTAAGAATTCCAAAGCGGTTCAGAGCAATGAGAGATTCAATTTCCAGATCTATGATTATCTTAATTAAATTTAGATTAAACTTTTGAAGGAGTTCGAAGATCTCATATTATACTTCTATTCTGATTTTCTTTGGTAATATACCTCGATCTAAATTTCATATCTGTAGAATGTTGAATTGATTCGCAAAACCCTAGTTTGAGTCTACAAATTTGTTCTGTGAGAAGGATTGTGTGTTTGGGTTGCATGGAAGATCCATAGGTAGCAGGATGGAAGAGTGAAAGGAGTGCTATGGACAAATTTGGACCAGACAGCAGTAGAAAGTGCGGTAGGAATGAGCTTCGAGATCACCGATGGAAGGGGCAACACTGCTGAAACAGGGTTGAGGTTGTGCTGGCAACGCTGTGAAACTAAAATATCGAGGGAGGAAAAGAAAAGGACCGGTAGCAAGACGGAGATGTGAGAGACCGATAGTAGTATTGTAAATAGAGAGAGGCACCGATGTTAAAATAAATGAGTGACCAAAAGTTAAATAATAGACCAAACACTGTTAGTTGAAAAGGTCCACTGCGCATCGGTGCGAGGATGCGGGGAAAAAATGGGGTATCAGTGTGTGCCAAGAAACCGATAGGAGGATTATCACCGATAGAATAAGTAAAGATCGATCACAGGAAATACAAGATAAAAGAAAAAGATCAGTGAGTGAGGATTGCAGGGGAGATGACACCGATAGTTAAAAAAAAGTATCCGTGAGTGCATGAGACACCGATAAAAGAAGAAAAGGATCGGTGCGTCCGGACAAATAATAAGATACCGATAGAAGAAAAATAAAGAAAATGAGTCACCAATAATTAAAATAAAGAGTAATCGGTGTGACATGAAACTGATGGAAGAAAATAATTACTCATCGATAATTAAAATAATAATAAGCAATTGGCGCCACGTGAAACCGATGATGATTTGGGATATCGGTGAGTCAGTGACTCACCGATTAAATGAGAGACCAAAACTGATGTGCAATGATCGGTGAGTCAAGACTCACTAATAGTTATAAAAAACTTTGGCGTGACAGGGGATCGGTGAGTTTCAAACAGTGAGTCGCAAAATCGGCGCGTCGCGACATCGGTTTGTCACTCACCGATAGTACAAATTAAAATGTCAACAATAAAAATAAATTTAAAACAAATAATAAAATGAATAGAACATTATTTAATTAAACAAAAGTCAAATTAACTAAATTGTTAAAGATTAATTAATTGACTATAACTAAAATATAACTAAATTATTTAACAAACTAAAAAAAAGTAACTTAACTATTAACTAAGAATATACACATTAAGATTAATTAAATATATCTAAATAGAAGAAAACACTTACAAAGAACTATCTGCAAACATGAAAATAAAAGAATTAGAATTAACCAAAGGTTTTGAAAAACTAATTTAATTAGTTAAATGACAAAATTAAAACTTAAAGGAAAAACAATTAAGAACACATTATTTTAAACTATGACTTAAATTGCTAACTTATTTATTTAACTGAATAATTAAACTAGTTAATTAATAAAGAATTAATTTATTTAAATAAATCTAATTTAAAGGGTAATGTTTGAAATTAAAAACTAAATTAGATTAATTCAAATAACAATGAACAATTAATTAAATATTATATCATTTAAAATTATTAAAAAGTAAACCAAATTAAGATTATTAATCTAAAAAGTAATTTAATATAATTAGAATAATTAGGATGACTAAATTAGCTATTTAAAAGACTAAAATCACAAATTTAATTATGAAAAGAGATTAAATAATAGATTTAGTAATAAAATTACAAAAATGCCATTATTTATTAAAAAGTGTTAAAATAAGTAATTAAATTGTTAAAAATTAAATAAAAGATGTGGCAAAACTATGTAAAAATAGTGCCACATCTATAAACAACTCTTGGCTTCTTGGCTGGGTTTTTAATTGGGTAGTATGGGATTATACACTCGTTATCCTAAGTGAGATTTGAAGGTACACACTAGTTGCTTGGAGTACCTTTTAAATAACAAGTTGGTGAGTGGTTGTGTGTTATCTAAGGATTGATGGTTTAAATTTAACCCTTTTGGGTATAGATATATAGAGCTTGAGTAAATTAAAGGTAATTAATGTGATGAGGGCTATCCTAATATTAAATTGGGCACCATATGATGGTTGACCTGTGGTTATACCTGGACAGTTAGGGTTAGGATACATGTTGTTAGGTGTTGTCCAAGGCTATTATAGCTTATTCTCAATGAGTCCATGGATTAAAAAGATCAATACATGCCTCTCAATAGTAATCTCTGTGTACTTCTTACTTAGAGCAAATCATTACCACTATCTTTACTTCATACTTAGTATGCTAAGAGAGCATCAGTTATATGTTAGGCTAAGAAAAGAAAACCATATGTCTTTCTTGGGTTGATTTGAGGGAATCCCTTGGATCATGATCAAGGAGTGGTATAGAGACTTTATTATAATGTGGATTCCCACACTATTTAGTAGTGTAGTGACCCTATTGATAGAAGGGTCGATAAAATGCAAGATCAGACATTAGATTTTCATTAGGGGAACTTGTATGACATTAAATAAAAAGTAACTTTATATGGGTTGATCACTAGACATCCTCAGAATACATATATGGGATTCAGTGGATGTGCTCGAAATGAATACAAGGTGCCTTGGGAGAAGTTATCTTGTTTCAGTTTGAAATTAAATATCTATCTAAGATGTGAATTTTCTAGAATAATATGTTGGAGGTTTTCAACATGATATCTTTTGAGAAGTAATATTTAGCTATTGGGAAACTACTTTAGACACACCACGAGTTGGGATGGGTGTCGTGGAATGGGTCGTTTGGGCTTTCTACCAAGGCAAAAGGGTCCAATTTTGGGTTAGGTATATCATAACATGACTTTTATTGTCAATATTAGAATTAATTTATTGTCCTATCTTGTAATTATAAAAATAATTTAGAGAAAAGTGACAAGATCATTGTTAGAATCTTATATGCATGCTTCTGTAGGCAGTTCTATTAGTTCAGGTGTCTTGACAAGAAATGTTCTAACCATAGTATATGACCTAAAGTGCGTATCGCCTTTTCCCTCATGATAACTGAAATGATTATAGGACCGTGTATTGGGTTTTAAAGGATCGGGTATGATGCTTCTTGATGTTCAAAATTGGTTACGACTATAGGATTGACAATTGGTGGCTTAAGTACAATATGTTTAAAATGAATCCTGGAGGTAGGTTGGGTATTTAGAAATGAAACGTAGCCAACTGAGTTGGAATGCATGACTAAGGTAGGATAGAAATTTTTTTCATTATTCCCTAAGGATTCTTGGGGATGATACATTCTATGGTGGGGAGGTTGTAATATCTTATGTTTTGTATCGATTCATAAATTCAAGAGGAATGTGAGTTTTGTGTTTGGTTGATGAGAAAAGTTTTAATATGATATTCCAAATTTAAATCCATGAGTTTGAAAAAATTAATGTGTAATTTTTTGGATGTGTTTGAAGGTACGAGAGGAGTCTTGGATGTTCAGATGCATTTCAGAAGTGCCGAGATACAAAAGATAAATTCAGGTGAAGTTGATAAGGGCATAGGGTTTTTTTGAAAACCTACAACCATCAAGGGAAAATTGTGAAGACCTGTAAAGGGTGTTACATATTTTTTTAAAAACATTCAAACCATGAAAAATTCCAGTGAATAATTTGTAGTAGAGTTACAAAGATGATCCACAGAGGCTGCAAATTGATTGAAAAAACCGTGCAGCTCGCAGTGTGCCTTAGACAGTAGCACAACATGGTTTTCCAATCTGTGCAACCAAACCATTCAACTCACTAAACATCTATAAATTATGATTTTACTCCTCCAAAATTATTTTCTTTTCTCCCTCCTTATTCCCAATTTTATCCCACACAAAATTGGTTCTCGATATCCCCTCTCCTCCTCTTCATGGTCTTCATGGTTCTCCCTCATATGTGCTCCAATTAAAGTATTGTTCATGATGTTGGATACCTAGTTTTGAGTCTATGAATCCTCTTATAACATTTTATTAATTTTATTCTTTCATTGAAATTATATCATGGTATGAACTAATATTATGTAATTTCAAGTTTTTTTTTCAATTCATCCAATTTCAATCACTCCAGCTTGAATTAATGTCCGATATTGGATGAGTGAACGATACTAAACACGATTTATGTGGTCTAGTTTCCTTTCCCTAATGTCTCATTGATATATAAATAATTTTCATTTTATGTACAATATAATTTTTATTCATTTATCCTAAATGATTAAATTACTCTAATTAATTTACAAAGGCCTTATTAATACATGGTTGGACACCAATTATGTGGCTAGAGGTCAATGAATTCATCCCAAACCACCTCCCAAGGAGGGTTCTTTATCATGTTAGTTGTTTTTCCCTTACCCTATTACTAAACAACCATTGGTTTTTTTAAATGTCCCTTGAGTTTCAACGAGTCATTCCTCAAGGACTTGATTAAACTGGAATGAATAAATTTGTGTGGAAAACAATCTTCGGTTTTCTAATAAAACAAACTTTTGAGGTGTGCTCTCATATCTATTAAAAAAGAGATATTTTTAAATATTATTAACCGATTTTATGTCATGGGTGAATCCCATAGTTTTTTCATTTAATTATAAAAGAAATGGTTTTATTCTTATTTATAAATTAATGGGTACTTTCATTTTACTAGTTAATTAAAGAATAAATTGAAATTAATGTAATGTTAAATGGTCGAATTCCACTACCTATCCTCATTTTCATTTATAAAATAAATGCTAAATGGAATAAAGGTTCCCTATTCATTGACTTTTTTCCTTTTTATGAGTGGTCAAGCATTTTACAACCTTTATTTCATCAGGTAATACCTTGATTACTCAAAATACTTCACCATGATTCATTGGGTTGGTTTCTAAGGGAAACACCCACCTTTTTTCTAGGTTATATCATATATGTGAATGCCTCAGTGTGTCCTAGATGATTCAATAGATCTCTCTAATAAAAATATTAGAATTCCTTCGATATACTCCCTGGAATCATACTGATTTCCTCGAACACAGGATTCAAAGCGTAACCTACTAGGGATCCAAATCATGATTAGTTTGAGATTACTTGGGAGATTACTCCCTAGAATTAGTTAAAACTTATTATGGTGGAATAAAAATAATTTATCATATAGATTACACATAGAATCCTATATCCATAATTTGTGAGTCATTACTATGAGTTGGCTCAAGCATCATCATTCAACGATGCCTCAGTTACATTGTGGATCCCTTTTTTTCACCATCTTTATATTTGGTAGAAACTTATTTTTACAAGATTCTTACAGAAATGTTTTCCCAAAAATAAAACATGATACTTATGATATTACCTCTATGTGGATTCTTGGGAACTAATTCATGTTTCCCCTTTGGTGCATGTATATCTCTGCATACATACTCCCTTATTTTCTTATATATACATAATGGCATATTTAAAATAACTTCTACTTAGGATTAAGTAGGTATGATTAGTCATGTGTCCTTGATGAACCTGAGTAAACTTGGTTATTTTTATTCATTTACCGCATTAACTTAATTTTTATATATCATTACAATAATTTATGTATATTTATGGACTAAAATTCATTATATGTTGTTGGAGGTGTCCTACTGAGTATATATGAAACCCTATTTAGGCCTCCATTTGGTACCCGAACATATATTTTCTGATAGTAGGATAGGACCTTGGATTGTGCTCTATGTTGTTTCTCATTTATATACAATAAATTGAAATGGGATCTTGGGAGTAGCAGATACGTATTTACTTAGGTTGATGTCTAGAGTTAGAGTCTATTTATTTATTCTTTTGTCAGTCAATCTGTGTATATTGTTCCACCTGTTGTACATCTATTGCAAATAAATTGAAGAATTTTAATGAATGATTACTAAATAATTATTTATCTATTTTAAATTATGATTTTATTTTATCTTTATTTATATGTATTTATTCAGCTGTAATTATTATAGTTTTAGAGGGTATGTTCTCCCCACTATTCTACCTTTATACCCTCATTTCTTGTCGGAAAACTCTAACATACTGGGTGGCATGCGTGAGGTCATGTAGATCAATGGATTGGGGCACTGTATCAGTGGTTTACAAGTTGGGGTGTTACACCCTATGGAGGTTATTGATATTATTATATACCCATTAACTCTTATTCATTGGCTGTGAAAAATTGACTATTTGTTTTGAGGGTGCAGGAGGTGAGGTGTGGGTTATTTACAAATAACTTTTACTTGTAAACTATTATTATTAATTTTCCACCTTTACTTAATATATTTAATGGTATATAATAGTTTACCAATAAATGGTCAGGATAAGTGAAATCTATAGTGTAGAATGTGTATTGAGTGTAGAATGTTTCCGACTACATCGATTCAGTTATGTCGAATAGCATAGCTGGATAGATGGTGGCCCATGAGTGTGGTGTGTGCCGAGGAATTTATATCCTTGGATTGTTTGACAAGACTACCAAGGTAATGTAAAATCACTTATTGGTTTACCTAGATTCCTTTTCACATATTTAGTCTAAGAATATGATTCTAGTTAATATTCATATGATTATTAGATATGTTTCAGAATTTCTTATAGTGTTTTACTTTAAAACTATATTTTTATCCCCTACACATTGTGTATTTATTGGAACAAATGATCTAGTTGTGTGTCTAAGAATGATTTATTATTGGGTTCAATTTTTGTTTATTATAATTATGGTTATTTTTAAATTTAAATTTATTTGTGAAATTATGTGGAATGTGGGACTTGAAATAAAAGTGGGGTGTTTTTTGAGAAGGTAAATTTTAGAAATGATTCAATGAATTGGAAATGGATTTGGTTTTTTCTCATGGATTATTAAGGAAGGATCCTAATTTATTAATATAATTTTTTTTAGAAAAATGTTTTTGGTTTTTCCCTTCTATTTAAATTCATGCATAACATTTTATAATAATTTAAGTATGAAATGATATTTCATTTTTTCTAAACATATTCTGAAAAAATATATTCTAAATTTTTATTTCATATTAAAATTAACGAAATGAAATTTTGGAAAGAAAAGTCTTGAAATACATGATGAAATCAAACAAGGATCATTTTACTGAAACCATGGATACACCATTTAGTGTATGTGTGTAACATACCAAGATTTTATGAAAAAAATTGAATTAATTTAATCTTTTAGATATTTTTTCATTTCACAAAACACTGGATATGGATTTTGTTATATGAATTCTCTATGTTTGGGTTGAGTTATATGCAACACCAATTTAATCTTAAATTATACGAAACACTTAGATTTTCTTGTGGTACACACAACACTATGTTTGGTTTTTATTATACACAATAATGAGTCCCTTCCATAGCTTGTATTATACTCAAGGACGAGTTTTAACAAAATAGAATATACTATTAATAATATTATTAAAATGTTATTATATCTACCACCTTGACCTTGGAATGGAAGATACAGTTAATATTAACTAATTTTAAAAATATTTTCTAAAAATTTATAAAAAATGAATCCTTTTCTATAAATTAGCATAAGAGAATGTAATAACTATTTTAAAATAAAGAAATTTCTTTTCTAAGAAAACTATTTTGTCTATATAAAAACACAATTTTATCTCAATAAATTAAAAAATAAATTTTGATGAATGTTTTTAATAAGATTTATATATTATATATTCAATAAGTTTTTTTGATACTCATCCAATAGATTTAATAGGTATAAGAAAAGAATAAATCCAATTTTATGAAAAAATATGTATTTTTTTAAAAGGTAATTTTACCACCTTTTAATGGAAAAAATGTTTTAAAAATAAATTTTGACACTTTTATATTTTTTAATTTTAAAAAATAAACAATATTTTTTGAAGAGGAATATAAAATTTACTTTGGGTAATTTTTTGGTACTTTTCTGAGAAGTTTCATTTTTGAAGAATAATGAAAAACACTAAAATTAAATTTAAAACAGATTTTTCATCTAATTTATTTCTGTAGTGAAATTATATTTTAATTTTTTTAAAGAATACATATATCAATTATAGGTCAATTAATCCAATTTAGTTAATTGTAACTAATTTCACATTGTAATTGGATATAAAAGCATTTCAAAATTTTTATACCTTTCTCTTTAAAAACATTTCGTCTCATCCCTTATGCAGGAATAATTTTAAATTAATTTTAGCCACATTTGTAATTAGAATTTGGAAAAATGGATTCCATATTTTTAATCAGAATAACTTATAATATATAATATTTTCAACTTAATTTTTGACCAAAGTTATTATTGAATGTAATTAAAATTAATTACATTGATTAAGGTAAAAATGAGTTTACTTAGTGGTTAAACATTAATATTAAAGGAAAAAATGGTCTATAAACTTTTAAAAAGGCCATTTTATTGATATATTTATACTATTTACCTAATTTTATCTAAAATGGAAAATTATTTTAGGGACATAATGCAAGGGATACCTGTCACGACCCCCCCCACAAAGTGTACCCCTCCTAGGCCAGTAATGTGAGAAGAGAGATAATGACCCCCGAGTCCCACCTCCAGTAGGCCCCGGGTTGGCGACTAGCACCAAGGGTATAATAACACAAAAAATGGGAGGCATTACCCTCTAAGAGAACACATGCGGAAGAAAGAGATAAGACAGACACCAGTCAACTCCAACTCAGAACTGGAAATACAAAAGAAACCCAAGTTCACAAATGTAATGTCATGAAAAAGTACTAGTGCTGAAAGGGGAAACTACAAGTACCCAAAAGAAAAGAAAAGACAACAGCAACTACAAGCCCGAACAACTCCTGCAACCATAAGATAGTAGTAACCAGCCTGATCTCCAACCTGCTCCAAGTGACCTGAAAAACAGTTTATATATACGTAGGGTGAGTATAACAGTATACTCAGTAGGATCCTCCCCGAAGCCTCTCGTGCAAAAGTAAAGAAAGCATGCTAAAGCACAGTGAACAACAAGTGAAACTAACTCGTCACCTAAACGGGTATACTAAGTTCCCAACCTCACCATGACTAATCTCACCAAGTAATGCATACAAGAATATATCTTATAATAAAGAATATAAAGGGTACCCCGCTACTACTTCCACACTGGTTTACCGCTTTTCCCCAATAACATACGTCCTCTGCATCTCTCTCCAAAGGCTTGCCCGCAGACATCTGGGCTAAGCTCCACAATCTGCACCTCGTGCACCATAAAGGCTTGCCCGCAGACACCTGGGCTAAGCACCACACCATCCTCACAACCAAAAGTAACCAGGTAGGTTCTGGAAGCCACCACAGCCCGCATAACGTATATCATACGTTGGGTATTATACCTCAAGCCATTATAGCCCATACATCGAGTAGGGATCCTCAAGCCATCACAACCTATACACGTTACACCTATAGTAGTCCATAAGATATTATATCCAGAATATATGTGTGTGAAATAACCACAAGCCATTACATCCCTCTACACACATATATGGGGAAAATAACTGTTATGTCTGTTGTCACATGTATCTACCAAGAGAAGAGAGCGGGGCCAAAGGGGGTAGTCAGCCATTTGTCCTCCCACCAGAATGTTGGGGAAAACACCCCCCCAGGGCTCAGAATCCCCAGGGTGTCAGTTTCCCTTACTGACAGGGTGGAGTAGCATATAGAAACATAAAATGTACAGAATATATTATACTCACAACCACACTATGGGCGTAACCTAGTCTTAGTCTCAACTGTAGCTAACGTCTCTCAGATTTCGGGCTGCTATTTCTAAGACTAGGTATCCTATTAGCACACAACCAATTAAATAACTTTATTAGATTCCTTTATTCCCTTTTTATCAACTCCACTTTACATTAATTAATTCTTTACACATTAATTAACCTTGAAAAATTCCTCATTAAATTTCATTAGCATCACCCCCAATGCCAATTGTTCCTTCAAAAGATTACTACCTCAGCATTATGTTTGAGCAAACACCAACCCCATGGATTATCACCATTTAATCAATATTTCATTATAGAATTACTTTCCCATATTCCCAGGCATTCTAAAAAATCATCCCATGCTACTAACCACAAGGGGGATCAACACGGTGAGTAGATATACTACCCGTAGAGTCTTTTCCACCTATAGCAAGAGCGTAGACCCATTCTCCCTCGAGAGGCTAAAAATGGAAAGCACGTGGCATACTCCACGTGTCTTCACCTCTTTTAGAAGAAGGGTATGAAAAACCAGCTGCCTTGAGCAGTGGGGAAAATTAAAGAAGTTAAAAAACCAATCAAACCACCAAACATTCAGCTAACACATCCACCCCATACCATCATCCCCGGTGTCCTCCCCGACACCCTCATGCATAAACCGACGCATCTCTCCACCCTAGGTGCCATCCACTACCACAACCACAAGGACTCCCTGCCTCCACATATCACAACACCCCTCCAGGGTCACATCACAGCACAAGCAGTAGGAAATCAAACATCACATCAAATTTGGGCTCTTGGCCCGTTAACAAGGCATCCAACCTTCATTCATAATGAGCACTCATGGCTCCAAACCACAAGGCATTTGGACTTACAAGCAAGAGGGTAACTCAGAATCCTATCAGGCATTATATTTTATCAACAACAAGTTCTTTAATCCCTATTTAGTTAACCAGTTCACTATTGGTAGGTTCCAACTATGGGAAACCTAACCAAAAATCTATCATAGCCACCACAATTTAATTAAATAATTAACTTGACATGCCTTTAAACAAAAAGCACCAATAAAAACAACCAGATTCATTCACATGCCTCTTTATCTTTAGCCAATTAATTATCAATTAATTCTGGATTTAAGTTCTTTATCAATTCATCAAGAACAACATGCTAACAAGCAAGACATAGATATCACACTATCTAGAAAATCAAGAGGCAAACCGTTATCACGGTACAAAGCAGCACATGCGATCAAACCAATTCTTTTAATCCGGTTCAAGTATTTAATTAGGTCAATTTCACTGTGATCCAAAGGGATAAATCATGCTAACTCTACGATTGCACATAAACAAAAAGAGAAGCCACGAATCCCCTACCTTAATAGTTCTTGACGTTCTTTATCCACACAACGGGTCACGATCCTTCTCTCGCAACAACTGCATCCCCCCAAGGATGTCACAGTACGACAACACCAACCAAAACCCAAGAAAAACCCATTAGAATCTTGGAGATTACATGGTATAATATGGAAGGGAGAAACATGAGAAGATGATCCCCAAAGGAACATCGATAAAACATACCTTATATGGAAGATTCACCGACACAACTCAGTTGCATCCAAAACAGAGCGGAACCAATCGGAGGAGTAGGGTTTGATTGTGAAACTCCTATGGGAAGGATTGAAAGGTGCTAGTGTCTCATAGCCAAGAACAAAGAGGAAGAATAAGGGAGGATGAATCTTGTCCCCTTTGAAGATTTAATGGGGCGACGGTTTAAGATCCGCTTAATTCTCCATTAAAAACGGATCGCATTAACCCACGCGGTTTGACCATGTAAAACATTCCAAGCCTTAGGAATAATTAATATATGATTTATGTTCTTTTAATCAGCCTTAAGAGTCCTTAAAATAAGGCTTTAAATGTATTTTCCATCAAAGGAAACGTCAAAAGGGGCAAAACTGTAGGAATCTAGAAACACTATTCACCTACCGTTACTGTACACCTACCAATCTGTGCTACCGATCCGTGCTACCGATCTGTGCTACCATTATGTGCTATTGATCTGTGCTACCAATCTATGCTACCGATCTATGAAACACTGTACACCTACCATTACTGTTCATAAAACTGGAAACACTATTCACATAACTGGAAAATTTGCAAAGTGTTGGGGATAAGTCACCTTGACTTCCCGAAACACCTCCAACACCACATTTTCATAAAGTAATGGACCGGAGAGGTCCGGGCCATTACATCAGATACCTCTCAAAACATTCTCATCCTCGAGAATTTAAAACCAACCAAAGGAAAAGAGGGGTCCGAACAACCATCCTGTAAGATACCTCTCAGGGGAAAACCACCCTGAGTTGTTCTAAAGCTGGGACAAAACCATGACATCCAAGAGCAAGGGGAAAAACAATCCATATCCAAAAAATTTAAGCATAACATCACATCAAAGGTACATAAAAGAAAGGATCAAATAAAACTCAACACAATAACATAAAATAGCTCTGGGTACTGGACACACATCTGTGACTCACGCTCCCAGGTACTCTCCTCCATGCCACCGTGTCACCACAATAAATGAACTAAGGGGATAGAACACCCACACAACACCTTCTCCTTGCGGTCTTGGATCTCCATAGGTTTCTCCTCGAAGGTTGCATCATCATCAACATCGATCTCTCCCCAATCGATGATGTGAGAGTCATCACGAAGATAACGACGGAGTTGTGATACATGGAAAACATCATGTATCCGACTCATCTATGGGGGAAGTGCTACTCGATATGCCACAGCTCCAACATGAGCTAACACCTCAAAAGGCCCAACAAACCGGGGAGAAAGCTTTCTTCCACGACCAATCCTTCGCTTCCCACAACAGGGAGTCACCTTAAGAAACACATGATCCCCAACATTAAACTCTAAGGGTCTCATTCTTTGATCAACATATGATTTATGACGATATTGTGCTGTCTTCATCCTCTCACTAATCACTTGAACCATCTCAGTTGTATTCTGCACTAGTTCTGGTCTGAGAATTGCTGACTCTCTGACCCCAGTCCAGCACAACGGAGAACGGTAAGGCCGACCATACAAGGCTTAAAATGGCGCCATACCAATGGTGGAGTGAAAAATATTATTGTAAGAGAACTCCACCAAGGGTAGGTGCCTCATCCATGAACCTCCAAAGTCAAGAACACAAGAGTGCAACATGTCTTCAAGAGTCTGGATGGTTCGCTCTGTCTGACCATCTGTTTGAGGTTGAAAAGCAGTGCTAAGGCATAGTTGAGAACCAAAAGAATGCTGGAGACCTCTCCACACCCTGGAGGTAAAATGAGGATCTTGATAAAAAATGATCATCCTTGGGACTCCATAAAGTCTCACAACTTTTTCCAGATACTGTCTCGACAAAACTTCCACTGAGCTCGACTCCTTGATCGCTATAAAGTGGGCCGATTTTGTTAAACGATCCACTACCACCCAAATAGCATCATGTACTCTTGGAGATCGAGGTAAACCTTTAAAAAAGTTCATTGAGATGTCCTCCCACTTCCACTGAGGAATCTCTAATGGATGGAGAATACCACCAGGAACACGGTGTTCGGAATTCACCCTCTGGAAGACTAAACATCGAGACACAAACTCCACAACCGCACACTTCATCCCAGGCCACCAAAACTGACTCCGCAAGGATCGGTACATCTTTGTCACACCAGGATGTATTGCTAAAGGTGAACTGTGGAACTCTATGAGAACTGTCTCACGCATCTCCAAGGAAACAAAAATCCTTCCATGATACAACACTAGGTGTTGTTTATCCTCTAACCAACCATCAGGGGCCTCACCACAAACAACTAGGTCTCTCCAATCCTCCACCTCTAGATCTCGCAACTGGGACTCTTCCACCTTCTGCACCAGGGATGACTGTACCGTCATCTGAAAAAAAACAGCCTCTACCCCCAACTTCTCCCATATCAATATGTAATGCTGACAGTTCTTCCATTACTCTCCATGAATCACCGGATTCACGCACAGCATCACTACGTGACTTTCGGCTCAGCGCATCAGCTACAACATTCCCTTTTCCAGGTGTATACGATATTTCAAATTCGTATTCCTGCAAGAAATCCATCCTCTGATGTTTTCATAAGTTCAAGTCATGCTGGGAGAAAACATACCTCAAACTATTATGATCGGTGAAAACCAAAAAGTGCTCACCAATGAGGTAATGTCTCCACAAATTCAGTGTAAACACCACAGATGCCAACTCAAGATCATGGGTGGCATAGTTACATTCATGGGGACGTAACTGCCAAGACCCATAAGAAACAACTGACCTATGCTGCATGAGGACACAACCTAACCCCAGATGCGAAGCATCGCAGAAAACATCAAACTGAACTCCCTCAACTAGAAGACAAAGAACTGGAGCACTTACTAACTTCTCCTTTAGATACTCAAAAGCTGCCTGACACTGATCAGTCCATATGAATGCTTGATATTTCCTGGTCAAAACTGTCAGAGGAGTCACAACTCAAGAGAAATTGGCTACGAACCTCCTGTAATAGCCTGTGAGACCAAAGAAACTTCGCACCTCTGACACTGTCTTGGGGGATGCCCAAGACACCACTGCTTCTATCTTCGAGGGATCCACAACTACTCCCTGTTTGGACACAACATGCCCCAAGAAACATACTTCTCGAGGCCAAAAATCACACTTCAACAACTTCCCAAACAGCTGATGTCGACGAAGAACTCCCAAAATGGCTCGTAGATGCTCTGCGTGCTCCTCTTCAGATGTGGAGTACACAAGGATGTCGTTGATGAAAACTACCACGAACCTGTCCAGGAACTCACGGAACACAGCGTTCATCAAACCCATGAAAAAAGCTAGAGCATTCGTCACGCCGAATGTCATTACAACAAACTCATAATGCCCATGACGACAACGAAAAGAAGTCTTCGGGATATCCTCATCTTTCACACGCATCTGATGATATCCTGACCGCAAGTCAATCTTTGAGAACCAACTTTCACCCTTCATTTGATCGAATAATTCATCGATATGTGGAAGAGGATATTGATTCTTTATTGTCACTTTGTTTAAGCGACAATAATCGACACACAACTGCAAACTGCCATCGACTTTCTTCACAAACAAAATGGGTGCACCCCATGGTGACACACTTGGACGAACAAAACCGCACTGCAACAGACCATCAAGCTGTATACGTAGCTCTCATAACTCATAAGGGGCCATCCTATACAGAGACATATATATAGGAGACACTTCTGGCTGTATCTCGATCCCAAACTCGATCTCTCATCGAGGGGGTAATGCTATGACCTCTTCTCGGAAGACATCAGGGTACTCCTCCACGACCCTAGGAAACACCAACTGTTGAACCTCTGAAGAACTCAGCATCAACTCAGCCATCAAGGATGATAAGGATGGAACATGCCTATGACCCATACGAGGATCTCTCTCACCAACAAACACCACTGGCTCTCCATCTGCACCAAAGAAAATGACCTTCTTCCTGTAGCAATCCACAATAGCCTGCACCGAATACAACCAATCCATGTTGAGGATGACATCATATGGTTGTATTCGTAAACATAGGAAATCTCCCCAAGAGTGGTGTTGCCCCAACACTAGCTCACGGTCTCTACATACTTCAAACAAGTTAGATCGACCTCCAACTGGCGTAGTCAACACCAAGGGAAATGGAAGCCTCTCTACCTCAAGTACCAAAGCATGGAAAAGGGTAGGTGATATGAAGGAGTGTGTCGCTCCTGAGTCAAACAAGGCATACACCAAGGTAGAAAATAAGAAAAGGGTACTTAGAACGACGTCTGGATCGCCTGGTGCTAGCAATGCTAGAGCATAAAGCTGAACACGACCTCCTCCATGGCCTCTCTGACCCTGATTATGACCACCACCACGGCCACGCTCTGCTCTCTGAGGATGAGGAGCATCATGAGGCTATCCTCTGCCTGCCCCATCTACCCTCTGGTGACCTAAATCTGGTGCAACCTGCTGCTGCTGCCTCGGCTGGAACTGCCTCAATGGAGAAACCTAGAGCAGAGCGCCTGATGCACGATGACTGCTCTGAAAAGTTAGGCACTCCCGCTACTGAAGACCATGACCACCACAAGAAAAAAAGCGCCTGATCCCTTGGCATAGGCCTGAGAGTTGCTGCCTCCGGAGAAACGAGATTGGAAGGGCTGGGACCTACCCCCAGGTGAACAAAAACTCTTCTTCCCTGAAAACCGGGAACCCCAGACCACAACTCTGCTTCATGAGGAATCACGACGATTCCCCTCTCGTGACGATCCGGTCCTGGCCAAAGTCCTCTCAACAACCTCTGCCCTCCCCAGCACCTCAAGATATGTCTTCAGCATAAATGGGGTGACCTGGCGCTGGATATCTGGATGCAAAGCCTCCTCGAAATGCCTCACCCTGACCTCCTCATCTAGTAACAGGTCTGAAGCATATCGTAGAAGGTTCCTGAAATGGATACCAAACTCTCGAACACTGGAGCTCCCCTGTCGAAGGGTAAGAAGCTCCTGATGACTAGACACTTTCGCGGTCGAGGAAAGGAACTCAAATCTAAACTTGTCTCAAAACTCCTCCCATGAGATCACTGACTCCTCACGATCCCAGAGGAATAAGAGCCACCACTACCTTTCTGCTCCATGCAACATCGTCATAACCAAGGACACCCAGTGCTCCTTCTGAGCACGGATCGAACTGAAGCCTATCTCGACCTCCTCCAACCAGTCTTCCGTGACCGCATCTAAAACGGAGCCCTCTAACTTCTGCAGACTATGGTGCTGAAACTCTCGAAGTGTATTCCTCCAACTATCATCATCATTAACCTCTACCCTGCGACGACCTGCTCGAACAGCCTGCTGGACATCTTCTACGCAACCCTGACGAGGACATCGACCTGGAGCCATACTTGTAAAATAACAAACACTTAGATCTCCTAAGCCTGGAATATGGGAGACTAAACATTAATTAATTAATTGTTTTTTTATTCATTTTAGGTTAACCTATCCCAAGTTCTAACCATTCAAACACAGGCACAAAGAAGAATGATGTATGATCCTTTCCTAGGTCTCTACCCTGCAACCAGTATCACCTTGTTTAGTATCCATTGTAAACTTTAAGGTCCATGAAACAGATCATAGGGGGCCCTAAACACCTATGTCTCAGCCGGTTTCCAGTGTTTACCGCACTTACTAAACATGAATGACACTGTTTCCCTACCAACCCATGAAACCTCACATGTTCCTAACTCCAAACTCCATCCTATCCCTCAACCAGACCTCTGATACCACTCTGTCACGACCCCCTCCCCACAAAGTGTACCCCTCCTGGGCCGGCAATGTGAGAAGAGAGATAATGACCCCCAAGTCCCGCCTCCAGTATGCCCCGAGTTGGCGACTAGCACCGAGGATATAATAACACACAAAATGGGAGGCATTACCCTCTAAGAGAACACATGCAGAAGAGAGAGATAAGGCATACAACACTCAACTCCAATTCAGAACTGGAAATATAAAAGAAACCCAAGTGCACAAATGTAATGTCATGAAAAAGTACTACAACTGAAAGGGGAAACTACAAGTACCCAAAAGAAGGAAAAGACAGCCGCAACTACAAGCCCGAACAGCTCCTGCAACCACAAGCTAGTAGTAACCAGCCTGATCTCGAACCTGCTCCAAGTGACCTGAAAAACAGTTTATATATACGTAGGGTGAGTATAACAGTATACTCAGTAGGATCCTCCTCGAAGCCTCTCGTGCAAAAGTAAAGAAAGCATGCTAAAGCACAATGAACAACAAGTGAAACTAACTCGTCACCTAAATAGGTATACTAAGTTCCCAACCTCACCATGGATACTCTCACCAAGTAACGCATAAAATAATATATCTTATAATAAAGAATATAAAGGGTACCCCGCTACTACTTCCCTACTAGTTTTCCTCTTTTCCCCAACGACATACGTCCTGCGCATCTCTCTCCAAAGGCTTTCCCACAAACACCTGGGCTAAGCTCCACAATCTGTACCTCGTGCACCAAAAAGGCTTGCCCGCAGACACCTGGGCTAAGCACCATACCATCCTCACAACCAAAAGTTACCAGGTAGGTTACGGGAGCCACCAAAACCCACATAACGTGTATCATACATCGGGTATTATACCTTAAGCCATTATAGCCCATACACCGAGTAGGGATCCTCAAGCCATCACAACCTATACATGTTAAACCTATAGTAGTCCATATGATACTATATCTAGAATATATGTGTGTGAAATAACCACAAGCCATTACATCCCTCTACACACATATATGGGGAAACTAACCATTGTGCCTGTTGGCACATGTATCCACCAAGAGAAGAGAGCGGGGCCAAAGGGGGTAGTCAGCCATTCGTCCTACCACCGAAATGTTGGGGAAAACACCCTCCAGGGCTCAGAATCCCCGGGGTGTTAGTTTCCTTTACTGACAGGGTGGAGTAGCGTATAGAAACATAAAAAGTACATAATATATTATACTCACAACCACACTATGGGCATAACCTAGTCTTAGTCTCAACTGCAGCTAACGTCTCTCGGACTCCAGGCTGCTATTTCTAAGACTAGGAATCTTATAAGCACACAACCAATTAAATAACTTTATAAGATTCCTTCATTACCTTTTTATCAACTATACTTTAGGTTAATTAATTCTTTACACATTAATTAACCATGAACAATTCCTCATTAAATTTAATTAGCATCACCCCCAAAGTCAATTGTTCCTTCAAAAGATTACTACCTCATAATTATGTTTCAGCGAACAGAAACCGCATGGATTATCACCATTTAATCAATATTTCATTACAGAATTACTTTCCCATATTCTCAGGCATTCTAGAAAAGCATCCTATGCTACTAAACACAAGGGGGCTCAACACGGTGAGTAGATATACTATCCTTCGAGTCTTTTCCGCCTATAGAAAGAGCGTAGACCCATTCTCCATCGAGAGGCTAAACACGGAAAGCACGTGGCATACCCCGCATGTCTTCACCTCTTTCAGAAGAAGGGTAAGCAAAACCAGCTGCCTTGAGAAGTGGGGAAAAGTAAAGCATATAAACAACCAATCAAACCACCAAAAATTCAGCCAACACATCCACCCCATACCATCATCCACGGTTTCCTCCCCGACACCCACATGCATAAACCGATGCATCTCGCCACCCTAGGCACCATCCACTGCCACAACCACAAGGTCTCCCTGCCTCCACATATCACAACACCCCTCTAGTGTCACATCACAACACAAGCAACAGAAAATCAAACATCACATCAAATTTGGGCTCTTGGCCCGTTAAAACGGCATCCAGCCTTCATTCATAATGAGCACTCATGGCTCCGAACCACAAGGAATTCAGCCTTACAAGAAAGAGGGTAACTTAGAATCCTATCAGGTATTATCTTTTATCAACAACAAGTTCTTTAATCCCTCTTGAGTTAACCAGTTCACTATTGGTAGGTTCCAACTATGGGCAACCTAACCAAAAAACTATCATAGCTATCACAATTTAATTAAACAATTAACATGACATGCCTTTAAACAACAAGCACCAATAACAACAACCAGATTCATTCACATGCCTCTTTATATTTAGCCAATTAATTATAAATTAATTCTGGCTTTACATTATTTATCAATTCATCAAGAACAACATGCTAACAAGCAAGACATAGATATCGCACTATCTAGAAAATCAAGAGGCAAACCGTTATCACAGTACAAAGAAACACATGCAATCAAACCAATTCTTTTAATCCGGTTCAAGTGTTTAATTAGGTCAATTTCATTGTGATCTAAAGGGATAAATCATGCTAACTCTATGATTGCACATAAATAAAAATAGAAGCCACGAATCCCCTACCTCAACAGTTCTTGACGTTCTTTACCCACACAACAGGTCATGATCCTCCTGTCGCAACAACTGCATCCCCCCAAGGATGCCACGGTACGACAGAACCAACCAAACCCCAAGAAAAACCCATTAGAATCTTGGATATTACATGGTATAATATGGAAGGGAGAAACAGGAGAAGATGATACCCAAAGGAACGTCAATAAAACATACCTTATATGGAAGATTCACCGACGCAGCTCGATTGCATCCAAAACAGAGCGGAACCAATCGGAGGAGTAGGGTTTGATTGTGAAACTCCTATGGGAAGGATTGAAAGGTTCTAGCGTCTCATATCCTAGAACAAAGAGGAAGAACAAGGGAGGATGAATCTTGTCCCTCTTGAAGATTTAATGGGGCGACAGTTTAAGATCCGCTTAATTCTCCATTAAAAACGGATCGCATTAACCCGCACGGTTTGACCAAGTAAAACATTCCAAGCCTTAAGAATAATTAATATAGGATTTATGGCCTTTTAATCGTCCTTAAGAGTCCTTAAAATAAGGCTTTAAATGTATTTTACGTCAAAGGAAACGTCAAAAGGGGAAAAACTACAGGAATCTGGAAACACTGTTCACCTACCGTTACTGTACACCTTCTGATCTGTGCTACCGATCTGTGCTACCAATCTGTGAAACACTGTACACCTACCGTTACTGTTCATAAAACTAGAAACACTATTCAAAGAACTGGAAAATTGGCAAAGTGTTGGGGATAAGTCACCTTGACCTCCCATAACACCTCCAACACCACATTTTCACAAAGTAATGGACCGCAGAGGTCTAGACCATTACAATACCTCTCAATATTGTTTACCTTTTTATATTTACAAGAATTTCACTCCTCCATTATAAAATGGAACTCAACCCCTCACATCCTCACACCACTCAAACCACATTGGATCATTCTTGAGGAATCAATTTGGTTATAAAAATAGTCAAGTATTCCCTTTGGTGAAAACCAAAATGAGTTACCCAAAAAATGTTGTACCTCTCGTACCCCTCGTGGTTTAATTTTCATGATCACAATCACTCTCTTATTTATCTAATCTTGTTTTAAGTGTTTTTTTTGATAGGCAAAAGGTTGCCAAGGAATTGGGCCAAGAAGGACTGAAAGTGGACTGATTTTCAGTCCACCGGCCAACTGGTGGATGACCACCGGCCAGCCAGTGGTTCCTGGGCAGAAGGCATCCCCTCTGTCCAGACCACCGGCCAACCGGTGTCCCATCACCGGCCAGCCGGTGGAACCCAGACAGAATGGGACACCTACTGTCTCCCCACCGGCCAACCGGTGGCCTCCTCACCGGCCAGCCGGTGGTGCCTGAGCCCGTGGCCTCTCCTTTTTTCAAAGCACCGGCCAACCGGTGGCCAAGCACTGGTCAGCCGGTGGAGCCAGTCAAACTAGCCGTTGGGCTTTGACCAGACTTGTCCACTTTACTCCCAACGGCTCCGAAGACCCCCAAAGGCCATTTGAGGGTTCCCCCTCTATAAATAAAGGACTAGGAAGCCCCGGAAATGTACGGTTGCCCACGGGAACATTGTTCGATCATTTGGCGAACCTCCGACGCATTCCTTCAAGGAACCCCCACTTGCTCCAACTCATTTCCACATCCAAGGAGCATCACCATAGAAGCTTGGGAGCGCTCTTCAACAACTCCAATCAATCCATTGGCGCCCAAGACTTCTCCACATTACGATTTTTCATTATTTATCTTTTTGAGCATCAATTTGGGTTTGTGCCTACAAACCCCTCTTTCTCTCATCCTCTCTTTCTTTGGGTTTTCACACCACCTTCAAGGTGTGAAGAGGTTAGTCAAGCCTTCCCTTTAAAAGGCTTGAGTCATAGGTGAGATAGCCTTCACCTTTAAGAAGTCTAGTGGGTTCTTGCTCAACCATTAAAAGCAAGTGGGTTCTTTCATAACCATTAAAAGAAAGCTGTAATAGGTTCTAGACTACCTTAAAGTCTAGTGGGTTTCTTGCTAAAACCATTAAAAAGTAAGCGGTAGTAAATATCTCAACGGTTGAGTTGGGAGCGGAGACGTAGGCTTTGGTTTTAGCCAAAATCCGTTATCAAGTTTTGTGTCTTGCCTCTTTTATTTCCGCTGCGCTTTTTACTTTGATTTTAAATTGTTAATTAATTTTTAAAAGGCAATTCACCCCCCCTCTTTCCATCACTCTCCGCCCAACAATTGGTATCAGAGGCAAAATTTGAGTAATACCTTCACTGGTTTCAAATTCAAGATCCATTGTGATGGCTTCAACTTCTTTTGCCCCTGAAGGATATTCTTTGGGTCGTGCTCCATTCTTTGATGGAACCGACTATACTTATTGGAAAACCCGCATGACCACTTTTCTTAGAAGTATAGGTTATCCTATTTATAAAATTGTCATGCATGGTTATTCTCTTTCTTCTCCCGATGAATCCAAATGGACTCAAACCGATATTAAAAATTTCGAGCTTGATGGAAAAGCCATGAACGCTCTTCATTGCGGCCTTGATCGTAATGAATTCAATCGAGTTTCCACATGCACTTCATCTCATGAAATCTGGAAACTTTTGGAAGTTACCCATGAGGGGACCAACAAAGTTAAGGATACTCGATTGGACATGTATCGCCAAGATTTTGAAAGTTTTACCATGCATCCATCTGAAAATATTACTGAAATTTTTACACGTTTTACTGATGTTTGCAATGGGAGAAAGTCCCTTGGTGATGATGTTTCAGCAGAGATGATGGTCAAGAAGATCCTTTGTATCCTACCAAGCTCATGGGCACCAAACGTCACGGCAATCCAAGAAGCAAAAGACATCAAGAACATGCCGGTCGAAGAGCTCATCAGATCCCTCATGACCTACGAGATCACCATGAGGAGGCAAGCTGAAAAGGAAGGCAATCTCATCAAAACTCCAAAGAACATCGCCTTCAAAGTTCAAAAAGAAGAAAGCTCCTCCTACTCATCATCTTCCTCTTCAAGCGGCGATTCAGAAATGGAGAACCTTGCCCGCAAGATGCACAAATTCATGAAGAAGCACAAGAAGAAGAAATCCCGCAAGGCTGAACTCAACGAAAAATCCGAGCCCGAGGTAACATGTTACAGGTGTGGCAAGAAAGGCCATTACAAGACCGATTGTCCACTCAACAAGAAAAAGGCCAAGCAAAAGGAAAAGAAGAAGGCATTCAAGGCCACATGGAGTGATAGCTCCACATCCTCCTCCTCCTCCTCCTCAAGTGACAACGGTAAAAAATGCCTAATGGCATTTCATGAGGTAACCTCTTCCGACTCCTCTTCCTCTAGTTCTTCAAATTCTTTCAATCATTTATCTTATGAGGATCTCCAACATGCTAGAGATCAATTGGAGGAAGGTTTTCACAAACTTTCTTCCAAATTTATTGCTTTAAAAAAGAATTTCAAAAAACTTTCTTCCGAAAAGGAACAACTTCTCAAAGAAAAGGAAGAGTTGTCCCTCAAGATCCAAAACCTTCCCGATGTTGATTCTATGGAATCAACAATCAAGGATTTAAGGGAATCTCTTGCCAAGTTCACCCAAGGTGAACAAAATTTGACCAAATTGCTTGGTTCCCAACGCATATCTAGACCCACCCAAGGGCTTGGCTATTCCAAGAAAGCTTCCTCTTCCCATGCCCCTACTATTTTTGTATGGGGGAGCTCCCAATATAAATTTTTCAACTATTGTAAAAAACCCGGGCACTTAATTTATGAGTGCGATTGCAAAAATGCCCGGTATGGAAGGCCCAAAACCATTTCCTTTAATGATGAATTTCATAGGAGAAGACCCGCCACAAGACAAGTATGGATTGAAAAATCCCTTTTAGCGAGTCTCACCGGACCAAAATTTGTCTCGGTTTTAAAATCCTCTCCCCGGTGATTTGTTGTTTTTATTTAGGGGGAGTTAGGATCGTTTAAGCCTTTTTGCTTTATTTTCAAAACTTTCAATTCAAAACTTTCAATTCAAATCTCAAAAATTTCAATTGGTTTAAAATCTCAATCTTGTTTTTCAATCCTTTCCCTCAATCAAGTTTTATGCCCCGTGCTATTTTGATAATCACAAAGGGGGAGAAATTCTTGGTTGATTGGGGGAAATCTTTCTCTCATGCTTTGCTTTACTTTTCAATTTATCCTTTAAAGCTTGCCTTTCATTTCAATCTTTTACATTGATTGTCTTAGTGATTGTGATCATCAAAATAGGGGGAGATTGTTGTACCTCTCGTACCCCTCGTGGTTTAATTTTCATGATCACAATCACTCTCTTATTTATCTAATCTTGTTTTAAGTGTTTTTGTTGATAGGAAAAAGGTTGCCAAGGAATTGGGCCAAGAAGGACTGAAAGTGGACTGATTTTCAGTCCACCGGCCAACCGGTGGATGACCACCGGCCAGCCGGTGGTGCCTGGGCAGAAGGCATCCCCTCTGTCCAGACCACCGACCAACCGGTGTCCCATCACCGGCCAGCCGGTGGAACCCAGACAGAATGGGACACCTACTGTCTCCCCACCGGCCAACCAGTGGCCTCCTCACCGGCCAGCCGGTGGTGCCTGAGCCCGTGGCCTCTCCTTTTTTCAAAGCACCGGCCAACCGGTGGCCAAGCAACGGTCAGCCGGTGGAGCCAGTCAAACTAGCCGTTGGGCTTTGACCAGACTTGTCCACTTGACTCCCAACGGCTCCGAAGGCCTCTCCAACGGCTCCGAAGACCCCCAAAGGCCATTTGAGGGTTCCCCCTCTATAAATAAAGGACTAGGAAGCCCCAGAAATGTACGGTTGCCCACGGGAACATTGTTCGATCATTTGGCGAACCTCCGGCGCATTCCTTCAAGGAACCCCCACTTGCTCCAACTCATTTCCACATCCAAGGAGCATCACCATAGAAGCTTGGGAGCGCTCTTCAACAACTCCAATCAATCCATTGGCGCCCAAGACTTCTCCACATTATGGTTTTTTATTATTTATCTTTTTGAGCATCAATTTGGGTTTGTGCCTACAAACCCCTCTTTCTCTCATCCTCTCTTTCTTTGGGTTTTCACACCACCTTCAAGGTGTGAAGAGGTTAGTCAAGCCTTCCCTTTAAAAGGCTTGAGTCATAGGTGAGTTAGCCTTCACCTGTAAGAAGGCTACTGGGTTCTTGCTCAACCATTAAAAGAAAGTGGGTTCTTGCATAACCATTAAAAGCAAGCTGTAATAGGTTCTAGACTACCTTAAAGTCTAGTGGGTTTCTTGCTAAAACCATTAAAAAGCAAGCGGTAGTAAATCTCTCAACGGTTGAGTTGGGAGCGGAGACGTAGGCTTTGGTTTAAGCCGAACTCCGTTATCAAGTTTTGTGTCTTGCCTCTTTTATTTCCGCTGCGCTTTTTACTTTAATTTTAAATTGTTAATTAATTTTTAAAAGGCAATTCACCCCCCCTCTTGCCATCACTCTCCGCCTAACAAAGAAGAGGTAACATCCATCCAAAAGTTCTTTTTATTTATTTTCATTATCCACCTAATAAAATATTATTATTAAATTATTATATAATATAATATGTATAATAAATATAAATATATTTTGTTATTATAAGTTTTAGATTGAAAATTTACACACAATTACATCAAATGGGTATCGAACTTACTGTTCTTGTGTACGACGGACTATCGCCTCATGAAATGATGTCTTTTATTTTTCATTTACCACATATCATGGTTTGGAATTATGATGGACATACTATATATATATATATGATATATATGATATTTTTTTATCTCTTTGTGATTATGGAATTATTATAAAAAATATACCTTCATGGTTTCCATTTAGTGTAAATATGATGACTTCTTTTGTGGACGTGTGGACTAATATTTCCTCAAAACGATGTGATTCGTTCACACATTTCATTGAAGCTATTTAGGATGGGTTTTTTAAACTTATATGATATATATGAAATAAAATTTCTTCTATAATTATAATATTTATATATACATATAAGTTATTTACTTTCTTACTTTCAATATGACAACAAAATCAAAACAACATTTAGGAATGCGTACGAACTACCATCTCCATGAATGGTGTATTCCACTTCATATTTATACATTTTATAGATTATTAAAAAGTTATATATATATATAATATCTGTGATATTTAAATCATGTTTTACATTATTTAAATAATTAAATAATGATATTTGTTATAGGATCAATAATAACAAGTTAAAACATATATGAAAAACAAAGGGGATATTACCTGAAATGTAAAATTTATATAGAATTGTTAATAAACAGGTAATATAATGTCATAATAAAATAATATATTGTATTAGATATAATAATATGGTTCAGTGGTAGATATATAATAAACTCATATTTATTATACATGAGGTTTTAACATGTATGAAAAACATAAATACTTAAGGTAAGGGAATTTCATCTCACTTTTTATACCCATGAGATATATGTCATATTCACCATTTTTTTCTTTTTTTTTGTGGTGTATATACTTACCTATGAAATTATATATCATGAATTTAGTTTATTTAATGATATTAAATGTTTCAATTTATTCTATTCTTTCATATATCTCACGATTCATATGTTACTCATTTAGTAAGTTGATTTCAAGTCTCACACTTATTTCTGTGAGACTTATTCCTTATCCACCCATCATTTATTTTGTGTGGTGTATAAAATAATAATTAATTTATTATATTATTTATATACTTAAATTTATAGGTATTTACATATACATTTTATGATCTCTATTTCATATGGTTTTATGGTTCGAAAGTTACCAAATCGGTAATGTAATTCTGTCTTAATTTGCCTTCTTTGAGACACATGTTTTGTTATGCACCTATATACTTTTATATGGTGTATATAATTCCATTTGACATGTTATATGATGTATATAATTAATTTAATGACATATTGAGCTTCATTAAATGTTATTCTTTCATGGGGATTGGGATTTGAAGTTTCCAAGGTGGTAAGAGTTTATTTCTACAATATCATTGTTTATGAGGATTGTTTATGATTATGCTCTTATTGATGAAATATTATAATACATATCTCAAGAATACTCATGAATTTTATTTTCCTATGGTTACTCATGATATCATCAAGTAATGGTACCATTTTCCACTCTTTGGTACTTAATATAATTAATAATTTTTTAAGAAAATACAACATTATTTCTCTTCAATCAAAAATCTATTCTATTCCAAAACCATGTTTTCTAAAAATGTTTTAAAAAATGTTTTTAAATGACATTTTGTTCTCACTTTCAAGGAAAAATGACTTAAAAAACTTTTTATGTCTAAAAAGTGTTTTAAAATATTTTCATAGATTCCTTTATATGTTTTAATGTTTATTTTCAAAGGAAAACATTTTCAAAATGTTTTATGTTTTAAAAAAATATCAAATAAGAAAGGGTATTTTCCTCAAGAAATGTTTTAAATTATCCTTTTAAAATTTTTTCCATATAAGATGAAATAATTTTATATAGTTATGCTTTATAGGTGATATAATCCAATTACACCAATATTACCCTTTATTTGAATGATTTATGTTTATAATGACATGTTTTTTATGAAACCATTTTATCATCCATGCATTATACCTTAATAAAATAGTTATGAAACCCGATTTATTTCATGAGTTATGATTTGAAGAAATGATTATGAAACCTATCTCCTTTACCCAGGTTATGATAGGATGAAATTTTTATTATACCCATTTCAATTAATAGGTTATGATACGATGTTTATAAATACCTTCTTTTTTATGGGTCATGATATGATGAATATTTTAATATCTTGTGGGATATGTATTTATGATATCATTATGTGATGGGTGGGACCTATATATTCCTATAATTAATTGGGTAATGATTTATATCTCATGAAATATACATGGCTGAAATGAGGAGTAAACTCAGTTCCGCATGACAGTTCCAGAATGAGGAGTGAACATAGTTCAGTACGACTGAGCCAGATCATAGAGTGAACTCGGATTAGAAATATAGGGTTGGAACGGGAAGTTAACATGCTCTAGTAATATAGTGATAAAAAATCATGTGAATCTGATTCAGTAATATAGGGTTGGAACGTGAAGTGAACCCGATTCAGTAATACATTGATGGAATGAGAAGTGAACCCGGTTAAGTAATATAGGGATGGAACGGGGAGTGAACCTGGTTCAGTAATGGACATTGTCCACTAAGTTGGTCTTGGGTGTGAACCTTGGATACTAAGATGGTTTTTGGAGTGAACCTATTCCACTAACATGGCATTGGTATCAATCCTTGAATACTATGGGAATAATTTTATATATTAACATGTCTTCCATAATCCCATATCTTATGATTATGTTATGCTTTCATAGATTATGATGTTGATTACCTAATGATTCATGTATTATAACCTACCAAGATTTATTCCATTATTCATGTTTATTTTTTTTGATATGCAAGGTATGGTTTTCAATATTATTCTCATGTTCTTGCAGACTTATTCTTATGTAATGATTACATATCTCTATTAGTTTTACCCTTACTGAGAATATGATCACACCCCATTTTATATTTCTTTTCCACATGTTATAAGGAAATGATTTAATCAGGAGTAGTAAAATGGAAGATATCTAAGGCATATTTTTAAGATCTTTCACCAGGATAGAAGATTATGTTTCCATTTTTCCAAAGCCACTAAACTATTATGGTCCTCTGTCATGTACTTTTGTAATGTGATGAATATTAATAGAAATGATATAATATCCATGTATGTTAATATAGGGTCTCTATAGTTCATATCAAAGGAAAGGTTTATTCAACCATTGGAAACTAGTATGAGAAAACATTAGCGATATATGTAGGTATTTTTCTAAGGATATGTCTAGTGATGTCTCTCAGGATAAGGCTAAGGTGTCATAGATTTAAAATAAAGTGTCATAATTTATATGTCCTATAATTTATTTGTCATTATTAGGTGGTTTTACACTATGATAAGTGTTTCTCACACTATACAATATGGTTTTAGTCAATAGAGAGAACTAGAATGAATTGTGTTAATATTGAATGTGATAGAAAATTTGATGATGAGCAGTCAAATGGGATGATCATTGGAGTAAAGGATATTGTTATCACGCTTAATCAGTTTCATAGAACATGATTAACAATGTCTATCTTAAACAACTCTTTTACTCAACAAATAATAGAAGGAAATATTTTGTTGAGAGTTCAAGTAATAGAGACCATCAATGAAAGAATATTCAATTTCCTTTGTGTCAAGAATATTGAATGAAGCACATAAGTAAATGTCTTAGAGTAACATGAAGATTTTTTGACTGTGGAAAATAAGTACACAATGCAAGAAACCATTGAGGGAAAATAAAGAGTTCAGTTAATGAAATAGATGATAATAATGGCCTTTATATTGTATCATCAATGGATGCATTATTTAAATGTGACATGAATGGGTATTATGCAAATTAGTGCCCTAAGTGAGAATCTCACAAAGAGAATCAACTAGGTAGTTTGAGTATTGGTTATATTGCTGATGATGATGATAATACATGTGAAATGTGATAAGAAAGTTGTATTTAGTAATAGGATGAGATAGCCTTATTAATGGATTAAGGATGAAGTGGTATAATCAAAGTGTTTATGTATTTGGATTTAATAATTATGAATTGTAAAATATATAAGGATTGTTCAGTTTATGTTTTTTACTATGGATTTAAAAGAATATGTTGAATAGTTATGATAGACTATAAAATTGATTTAATGGAAAGGTGATATTCATGTGAAACACATGATTGAGGGAAAGATAACCCTTTTATGTTTCATATGTTTGATATGAATAAGTAAATTGGATGGTAATGATTACCTTGGAACTAATGAAGGATTTTTTGACAAGTGGATTATTATATCATTGTTGATGTTCAATTTTTTTTGACATAAGGAATATATAAAATAAAAACCAGAATAAGGATACATTCATGTTTTCAATATGGATTTTTGGTAATTCATGTTATTAACATGTTTCAAGAGAATACATGATGCAGTTATTCACATGTTTGGTATGTGAAAATTAAAGGCTACATAATGATATACATGTGATCAATGATATTTTGTTTTTGAGAAATTATGTGACCTTATTTATAAATTTTTGGACTTTCATCTATCAGAAGGTTTATAAGGTTAACCATTTATTGAATGGTTTATGTTAATCTTAAGATGATACCTTTTTGTTGTGATAACTATAGACTTATGGAATCACCTATAATTAAATTTATGAATCTCATGATCTGTTAATGATTCAAGAATGAAACACTCACCTTTATTTCATGGAATAATAGATGAAGTGGAAATTGATCAAGGAAAAATGAAGGTTTAGGTTTTCCTAAAATCATGAAAATATATCTTTTCATGAAAATTATTAAACATTAGGAAAATGGTCTTGAAATAAAATTTTATCCTATTATCATCATTTTTATGATATCAATGACATCTTTCACACTTCTTCAGTTTATGGTTTTGTGATTGTTATCTTTCTCTAGATCACCCACTTTTTTATGATTAGTGATATTTATCAATATATATGATTATTTATACCTTTCATACTCCACCTTTGTTCTCCTATGTGGAAACATAGTTACAAGTTTCTTTTAGAGACCATCATGTTTTCAACTTTTCATTTTTAAAAATATATTAGTTTTCATTTTTATGATCTGGGTTTCTATGAAAGGAACTGTGAAATATTAAACCATTGATAACCTAAATGAACTTCAAGGAAAAAATTCATTTTAAGGGGGTTTGAATTTAACACTCCGAGATTGAGTGAATTTATTTTCAAATTAATTTAATCTTTTCGATATTGTTTCATTTCACACAACACTGAATATCATTTTTGATATACGAAAGAATAAGTTTGGATTTCATTATACACAACACCAAGTTAATCTTTCATTACTTACAACACTTAAATTAGATTTAGTTACATGAAAAATATATTTTTATTTTATTACACATAATGATAATTCCCTTCATTAGATTTTATTACACACAATTCCAAGTTTTACCAAACTACATTATACTATTAATATTATTATTAAAATATTACTATATCTACCACCTAGTCATTGGAATGGAATTTATGAATAATATTAACTAAATTGTGAAAATAAGATTTAAACATGTATATAAATTTAATAATTGGTTATCAATTAGTATAATTGAATGTCAGAATTATTTTTAAAAAAAATTGATTTTCTAAGAAAACTATTTTTTCCATATAAAAATACCATTTAATAAATTAAACAAACCATTTTTTATGAATGTTTTTAATAAAATTTAAATATTATACATTCAATAAATATTTTTGATAATCATCAAATACATTTGATAGGTATAAGATAAGAATAAATCCAATTTTATGAATAAAAATATATATATTTTCTAAAAGGTAATTTTACCGCCTTTTAATGGGGAACCCGCTTATAATATATTTTTTGAAAATTTTATAATTTTTATTTGAAAAAATAAACATCATTTTTTAAATTTGAATATCAACATTTTCTTGGGGTAAATTTTTTGTATCTTTCTAAGAAGTTTTATTTTTTAATGAATAGTGAAAAACATTGAATTTTAATTCTAAAATGTTATTTCATATAATTTATTTATATAATTAAATTATATTTTAATTTTATTTTAAAGTATATTTAGATAAATTATAAATTAATTAATACAATTCAGGAAATTGAAACTAATTTTACATTGAAATTGAATATAAAATCATTTCATTCTTTTAGACATTTTCTCTTAAAAACCCATCGCCTCGTCCCGTCTGCTGGATTAATTTTAAATTAATTTCTACCACTTCTGTAATTGTAATTTATAAAAATTTATTCCATATTTTGAATCAAAATAATTTATAATTTATAATAATTTAAACTTAATTTTTTTTACCAAAGTGATTAGTGAATGTAATTAAAATTAATTACAATGATTGGGGTAAAAATGATTTTACTTAATGATTAAACTTTAATCATAAAGGTCCAAATGATCTAGAGAAATGTCTATAATCCATTTTATAGACATATTTAGACCAATTAACTTCTTTGATAATTTTTTTTATAATTAATGGAGGCACAATATATAAGGGAGACCTCTGAATAGTGTTTACTTTTTTATATTTACAAGAATGACACTCCTCCATTATAAAAGGCCCCTCACACACCTCACTTTCTCACACCTATCATAAAAATTTTTATCAGCCAAGACCTGAAAAAATATACTCCCTAAATCACTCATTAATCCTAGAGTCCTATATTTTTCATAAATTCATCCATAGAAGCCCTTTGGTGTAAACCAAGATGAGTTACCCAAAGAAAATGAAACATCCTTCAACAATCTCTTTTGTTTAATTTTCATTATACACCCCTAAACTATTATTATTCCATTTTTATATAATAACCCAAGTATCCTAAATATATTGATATGTTTTTATTCTAGGGGTTATACCTATAATTACACATACTTCCATCAAATGGGTAACAGATTTGCCGTTTGTGTGTATGGCGGACTACCGCCTCCAAAAATGATATCATTTGTTTTTTCCTTTAACACCTCTAAAAGTTGGGAATTATGATATAAATAATATTTTTATATGATATATATGAAATCTATGATGTTTTTATTCTTATTTAATTATTAAATAAAACATAACTTCATTCTTTCCATTTTGTGTAAATATTATAACTTAATTTGTAGACATGTGGACTACCACCTTCTTAAAGAGATATGATTCATTCAAACTTTACATTGAATGTATTAATGATGATTTTAGTAAATTTATATGAAATATATGAAAAATTAAATTTTAATTTAATGATAATATATATTTATATACATATATATCATTTACATTCTTACTTTCAAAACAATAATAAAATAGAAATAGTGTTCATGAGTATATACGACCTACGATCTCAATGAACGGTGTATTACATTTAATATTTCAAAATTTTATTGATTATTATAAATATTTATATAATGAATTAATATTATATTTAAATCATGTTTTACACTCTCAAAATAATTAAATAATGATCTATGTAATAGGAACAATAATAAAAAGTTAAAACATATATGAAAAACAAATCGATATTACCTGAAACGTAACATTAATATAGAGTTGTTAATAAATGGGTATTATAAAGTCATAATAAAATAATATATGAGTTTAGATATAATAATATGGGTTTTTGGCATATTTATAAAAAAATTATATTTATTATATAGGAGGGTTAAAAGTGTACGAATAAATTCAATACTTAAGGTAAGGGAATTTCATCTCAATTTTTATATCTGTGAGATACATGACATATTCACCACTCATTTCTATTTTGTGGTGTAAATACTTCCCTATGACATGTTATATAATGAATTTAATTTTTTTCATGATATTAAAATATTAAATTGATTCCATTCTTTCATATATCTCAAGATTCACATGTTACTCATGTAGTAACAAAATATCTTGTCTCACTCTTATTTCTAAGAGAATTATTCCATATTCACCACTCATTTATTATTTGTGGTGTATATAATGACCATTAATGTATTATATTATTATTATCCTTAAATTTATGGGTATTTATATATCCATTTTATTATCTCTACTTCATGGGGTTTTATAGTTCAAAATTTACCAAATCGGTAATGTAATTTTGTCTCAATCTTCTTTATTTGAGACACTTGTTTTATCAAGCACCTATATTATTTTATGATTATTTTATAATTAAATTTGAAATATTATATCATGACTATAATTACATTCATGATATTTTATCCTTTATGAAATTTTAGTCTTTCATGGGTATTAGGATTCAATGATTCCATGTTGGTAAGAATTTATTACTATAATCTCGTTGTTTATTGGGATTGTTTATGATTATAATCCTATTGAGGAAATATTATGATCCATATCTCATGAATACTCATTAATTTTCTTATACACTTTTTATTCATTATATATTCAAGTAAAGGTACCATTTGTACACTATTTTTTACTTATGATAATTAAGAAAATGTTTTCAAGAAAATGACTTTATTTATTTTTGGTCAGAAATCTATTTTATCCAAAAAATATGTTTTCCAAAAATGTTTTAAAAAATTATTTAAAATATATTTCATGCTCATTTTGAAGGAAAAATTATTCCAAACACGTTTTATGTTTAAAAAGTGTGTAAAATTATTTTCAAAAGATCCTTTATATGTTTTAATTTTTATTTTAAAAGGAAAAGGATTTCAAAATGTTTTATGTTTTAAAAAGAATTATTTTTCAAAGCGGAAAGAATATTTACCTCTTGAAATGTTTTAAATGACCCTTTCAACATTATTCTCTATCTAAGATAAAATAATATGATTTAATTATGGTCTATTGGGGATATGATCCAAGGAAACCATTCTTACCCTTACTTTTAATGGGTTATGTTTAAGATGACATATTGTTTATGAAATTGATTTATCTTCCAAGGGTTATAACTTGATAAAAAAATTATGAAACCCACTTCATTTCATGAGTTCTAATTTGATTAAATGATTATAAAAACTATATATTTTCCATAGTTTATCATAATATAAAATTTTTATGATACCCATTTCACTTCATGGGTTATGATATGATGTTCATAAAGACATTCTATTTTTATAGGTCATTATATGATGATTATTTTAATCTCCTAGGGAATAGGTATGTATGATTTAATTATGTGATTGGTGGGTCTTATATCTTCCTCCAATACATTGTGTAAATATTTATATCTCATGATATAAACATGGTTGGAAAAAGGGTTGAACTCGGTTCGGTATGACAGGACTGGAATGAGGACTTAACTCAGTTCAGTATGAAAGGGCTGGAGAGAGGAGTAAACCCAGTTTAGTAACATGGGGCTGGAATGGGAAGTGAACCTAGTTCATTAATACATGGATGGAATGGGATGTGAAACTGGTTCAATAAAACAGGACTACAATGGGATGTGAAACCAATTCACTAAATCAAAGATGAAATGGGAAGTGAACCAGATTTAGTAATATAGGGCTGGAACAGGGAGTGAACCTGATTCAATAAAGAACTTTTTCCACTAATATGGTCTTGAGAACGAACCTTGAATACTAAGACTATTTGGGGAGTGAACCCATTCCATTAAGATGGCCTCTATAGTAATCCTTAAAGACTATAGAAATAATTTAATATGTTTTTGTGTCTTCTATAATCCCATGTCTTATACATATGTTATGATTTCATGGATTATTCAATTGATTCCCTTATGATTCATGACTTATGAACAACCCACATTTATTACATGATTCATGTTTATGTTCTTTAATATATAGGGTATGATTTTCAATGTTATTATCATGTTCTCATATCATTATGCTTATTCCATGCATACATATCTCCTTTATCTTTACCCTTACTAATCATATGATCTTTCCCCTTTCCTATGATTCCTTTCCCTAGGTTATGAATATTGTTTTTAAGTGGGATAAATAAAGGGTAATATATTTAAAGGGGATATTAAAGATCTTCTACCACGATATAAGATTATCATTCCATGTTTCTAAATACACTAAAATATCACGTTCCTCAGGAATGTAATTTTTTAATTTTCTGAATATTCATAAAAAATGATTTAATATCCATGTATGTTAAGGCTGGGTCGCTATAATGTGGCTCCTTTATTTTATCTAAATTTCCTTGAAAAGGTTATTATATGATTTATTTTCATGTCAAAATTTGATGTTTAGTTTTCATATGGTTAGTATCCATGGTATACAAGGAGGATTTTGGGAAGTGGTTTGGTTTTTTATTTATATTTTTGGATTTTCATGAATCATCCATTCCAAAAGAAGCTATTCAATAATTTCTATTAAGTATTTCTAACTTTTTTTTATTTAGTATATTTTTTATGTCATGTCATTCATTTTAATATTATTTCATGATGAAGTGACTACTCTAATTATATTTTTTCCCTTTATAATGAACTGATTTTATTTATATGGAATGTAATTCTGTTATCAAGATAGGTCTTGTAAAATTTCGCGGTGGGATCTTAGTTTTGGTTAATTGATTTAAGAGGGAGGAATTATTCTAAATGATTTTTATTAATACCATGGTACTAGTTTCCTCACCCTTTTGAATGGAAATTCCCTTTGGACTATTGGAATACATGGTTGAATACTGGTTAAGGTAGAAACCCTAGCTATTTTTTTTAAAATAGTATATATCATCTCGGTTTTAAAATTTTTGGAAAATAGATCAATTTTCAAGTTAAGAGGTATAATAAACTCAAAATTTGTAAATTAAAAGAATTAATCAAGTTATTGAACTATGAAATTTGTTATTCTATTAATCTTGGATCATTGGTTGTAAATTTTCTTATTAATTTCAGTGAAATTAAAGGAATTAATAATTTTAAGGGATATGTATTTTTATATTAAAAATAGATATTTATCTCATAAGTTTGAATTCATTCATAATTTTATGATCGGATTAATAATAAATTATGAACCTGTTGTGGTGTTTATGTTAAGGTAAATTTCCAAGGAAGAGTATAAGATACATGTTGTTGTATCAGGTCTTGGACTGCATATTTTTTAAGTTTCAGATAATTTAACGTGTTGTACTAGATGCATCAATATAGATTAATATTTTCTATAAAGTTCATTTTTTATTAATTGAAAGATTCCTTAATTGCAATTATGAGAGAATTGATGAATGGGGGATCATTCATTAAGGGAATCAAACTTTAACCCCATAATATTTTTGGATTGGTGAAGCCTTGGTTAATTAATATATTGTTATCAGTATGAAACATGATGTGATGAAGTTTACACAATGTGTTTGGAATTTTTTATTGCATGTAACCCCATTAATTATTCTCATAAATTCATAAGACAATGTATGAACTCTATAAAATTCTATTAATATGTCAACATGATAAATGTCCTTAGATTAATATGGTTTTAATATTAAATTGGGGATTATTCAGGATCAATTTTAGAAAATTTTGAAGGAAAGGTCTAATGAAATTATTTTTTTGAATAACCTCAGGCATGTGTTCATGGGATGCAGAATTAATATGAAATATTACATACATTAATTAATTTAACTATGTTTTATCATTGATTTTCATTATAATTTTAATGAAATATTTCTTTGATTATTTGGATTAATTAATTAATTATTATTCTTTGGAATCGCGATCTTGAATAAATAGTAATAAATATATTCATTATAATTTTTATCTTTTAAATACCTGTTCATGATGAGAATTTAGTATTTATAATTTCATTTATTAGTTGTTAAACATTTGAATATTGTTCTAAGAAGACATACGATGACTTTTGAAGATGTTAAATGTGTGTCCTTGAATAAATCACAATAGTGAGTAATGTTGGATTAACTTTTACTGGAGGGTACCATTGGCCATATAAGTCATTAAGAAAAAAGATTAGTGGTTGGTGACTCGTATTTTAGGTAATATCTAGACAAAATATTGGATTTAGTTCTCTGAGAATCATTAGAGTGTATAAGTATATTTAATGTGATAGATGTATGTTTGATCGAAACAAATTGTTGACCTCACCTGTTTTGATAATCCCAACTATGCTTTCATATACTTTGATAATCTTAATCTAATGTTTTTCTATATATTAATTCTTTCAATCTGTGATCAAGGTGATTTTAATATTAAAATAATCCCTGAGATATGTTAATCCATGTCTATCTATGTTTATATGAGTTATGAAGTTCTTCTAACCCATTCAGATAAGTTTTTCATAAGACAGAAGTGTTAAGTCACTAATATGGGTATAGCTACTGATATAGAGCTACCGGTACTCAGTCTACCGATAGAATTAGTCTACCGATAGATAGAGTCACCAATAAGCCAAGGTTACCGATATGTACAGGTTACTGACAGAAACCGAGCTACTGACAGAACAGACGAGCTACTGATGTGCATGTCTACCAGTAGTTACTGATAGAGTAATCCTACTGATACGAGTATTGACAATCACAAACCAGAGATACCGATATAAGGAAGTCTACCGATAGAACCAGTCTACCGAGCTACTGACTAACAAATAGACCCAAACTACCGATAGACAGAAGCCTACTGATAGAGCTAGTTTACACATAGTTACGATACATCGAGCTACCGATAGCTCAAGAGCTACCAATGGAGCAAGAGCTACCGATGGAGAGAAACTGTTATATAGAGCTACCGATGGAACTAGAGCAACTAATGGAACGAAGTCACTGGTATATAGAGAAACCGATGCAAGATCAAAGAGCTACCGATGGAAGGACCTGCTACACAAAGTCTACCGTACACTTTTACCAACACGAGCTACTAATGATTGACCAACCAGTCAAACTCTATAATCTCAATACTATTTATTTATTAAGATAACGATTACATTTGATGTCTTTAATGCAGTTAATGTTATTTAATGATCTCTGTTTCCATGTTAGGGAATCATACCTAGTACCCATGCAAAAAGTAATTATTCTTTTTTGCCGAAGCTGAAAGCTATAAAGGGACAAAAAAAGATCGTGCAACACACACTTTTTGAAGCAGAGAAGTAGAGAACACTAAGTGTGCATAAAATAAGAATCAAGGAACTAAGAAGGCACACAGGTGAAAAAGAAAAGAGCTGAATATCATTTCAAACGTGGTGCATTTTGTGAAAGAAGAAAAATCCATACTCCAAGAACTCTGGACATACACGAAGCTACTCATTTTCAAGGAGAACACAAGCTGCATCTTTAGTGAACTATAACAAACACTTCAGGCACTCATGCTGCTAAGCTAGACCAAGAATCAAAGAAGAAAATGACACTATGTTTTCTGAGCAGAAACCAGAGAAGGACTCAAAAGTTTTTCTGACCAACCAAATGGGTCCAGAGCTGCACAACTAATCACTAGAGCTTTTCTAAACTCTTTCTCACTTCCTTTAGTGATTCTATCTTTAAATTTTGAGCAGTGTGTGTACCCTGTTTATTTTACACACACACTGTCTCCTAAGCTAAACTGGAGGATTCTTAAATCCTCACTCAAACTTCATAACCCTTTGTTTCCTACTATGGATAGTGGTAGAGGTCGAGTAAGACCTGAATAGCCTATGTTATTTTGTTTGTTTTTCCCAAGAAGAACTGTGGTAGAGGTCTTTGGACCTAGACAGTAGTGTACTGTTGTTTACCCCCAATCCAGGGTGTGGATCAATTTATATAAATTGTTGAGAGGACTAAGTCTCGGCTTAAGACTGAACCTCTTGGTTAACTTTGCTGTGCATTTTAATTTAAGTCTATAAGTATACTATATATTTATTTCATATTCCGCTACTATTACTTTGAAATACAAAACTATTTTAAAGCTACTTTGATAGTTAAATTAGCAAGTGTTTAAACTTATTTTAAACCAGCAAGTTAGCTTCAAAAGTTAATTTAATCTTCAGATTAAGTCAACTGAGACCTAATCAGTCTTTAAGAAACTGATTGAACATTTAAACTCTGTATAGATTCACTACAGTTTAAATTTGTTTTTAAATTGGGGGATTTTAAGATAAATAGTTTTAACAGAAATTTTTATTAGAACTCAATTCCCCCCCTATTGAGTATCCACTCCGACCAATAAAAATAATGGATTGTATGGAAGATGATGGAAAATAGGATATCAAATTTCGAAGCATGATATAGGTGGAGAATAAACCATAGTATAATTTTAATAAGCCATGGGTGTATGCGTTGATGAGAAAAGGGTTATAATGAAGAGCGTATCATGAATCATAGAAAGTTAAAAATTCAAGAAGTAGGATTTCAACTACCTAGATTCAATTCCTATTAGATAAATGTCAGGTATGTCAGAATTAATAGATACATGGTTTCTATGTTTTATAAATATCTCATGTTTCATGAATTTTAGTATATTATATTTATTCTATGATATGTAATTCCAGTGTGTACAAAATTATTTTCCAAGAGAAACATAGTTCTCCAAAAACTATGCTGGTCATAATATAAAATATCTATATGTGTGACATATATTAAGAGGCTCCACTAGTACTTGTCAGAGTGGTATGTGAGTTTAACATTACATGTACCCAGTTAGATATGTAGTATATGTGGACCCCACATTAAATAATATGTGAAAAGACTTCACATAATTATGGGTACATTTCTTTTTCTCAAACATTAAGAATCGATATATATTGGAAGAAAATTCCCAGATGAGGCAATGATTACCCCAGGTCATGTAATTTACTAGACATGCCATGTTGGTTGACTTTATATGGGAAATAATGTAGTATAATATACCTAAAATTACTAATTCCTAAACATAATGTACTAAATAGTATATATTCTCGACTATTATATATTTTTATTTTCTCATATTTTCACAACTAGTTGTGAGAACTAGAAAAAAAATCCATTCATTGTTTTTTCCATGAAATACATGATTTTTTTATATTTATTTAAGGTATTGGGTCTATTTACATGGATTTTTCATTATATGAGAGTTCATAGCTCTGTGAGATAGTGATTTGTGAGTGGGGGATACTCTTGAAGTTAAAATAGTGTTATAACCTTCATGGTGGTGTAACAATTTAGGGGTTCATGTCCATATTACAAACAATGATGTAGGGAAACCCACATTATACTTGGTTACTAGTCCTTAATATATGAAGTTAGTAACCACATCATATGATATATAAATGTCAATAAGAAGTCTATGTCCCTTATTAAGGTTATAACCCCCTCAACTATCATTTACTCCACAGTTATGCATGAGTCCCCCACTAAGATTATAAATAAATAGCATGCAGGTTATGTGTCCTTGGTTGTTAGGATGATGTTTTATTAAGATGTTATGTGTATAGTGAGAAGACTAGAATTCTCAGTTTTCCTCATGATATAACCAAAAAATGTTTTGTTTTCATTGAGAGTTTTAAAAAATTGAAAATTCTATGTAAATATGGGTTCATCTAAGAAGAAATCATTCACCGGACTGATCTACAAATATATGTATTTTTTTATTTATTCCATAATTTTCACAACCAAAGAAAAGATATGTAATATTTGGGTTACATATAATATCCTAATATTACTATGCTGTAGAATAATGTTTGTTTCATATCTAAACATATTTTTAGGGCTTCTTACTTTTATAATGCCACCCAGATTTCCAAACATTGGAGGAACTTGGGCCAGTCCTAACAAGATGAAAATTTTACTCTCGATCCCCAAGGACTGATGAAAAGTTACTTGGCATCGATAACTATCTTTAGGGAATGATAATTCAACATTGTTCATATAATAATATTACACATAATTAAATAAAATTTGGTATTCCAATACATGTGAACAATAGATAAGGGACATAAGGAAGCCAAAATTAGTGTTAAATTTGAAACCTAACCAATGTAATCAAATATAACATGAACCCATCTCCAAGGGACATGTACTCAACACTGGAATCCAATACCCTGATTACACAAAAACCACCCACTACATTATAACATCATGAATTTACCTTCATAGGATGAAATAAATTCTACATGCACCTAGAGATGTATGATGGGTGTAAAAAAATGAATCCTAGTAGGATCCCCCAAATATTATCATAACAAAACAATAATGTATAACCAAATCATTCTCAAATAAAAAATGACAATAAATGTGATACAAATTTCACACTTTATATCAAAACATTGAAACCCATATATCTTAACTGTCACACCTATCTTTCTTTTATATATAATTTATTTATTTTATTATTATTTTTTTTGGCATCAGATAGTTCGGGTCGAGGCCTGACTTAAAATTTCTGAGCTCTTACTTAGAAACGAATGTTTCGCTCTTGGTTGCGTCCAGCGCACCGCGGTCGAAGCCGCGCGACCTCGCCTAGGTCGCCGCGCGACCTCACCCAGCTCACCGCACGACATGCCCGATGTTTAAGGGAGGTGAAAAATATATGCGACAAATAATAAAACAAGAGTGCAATGAAATTTTAGACCGCACGGTCTTGGGCGAGGAACGACTCGGGCGAGACACTTTTTTGAACCCGCGCAGCCTCGCCTGGTCCACCGGGTGACCTGCTAGTGTCTAATTAATTAAATAAAATGACTTGGTGATAAATAAAAAAAATTAAATGTGATAAAAATTTGGATAAATTATTTTAATGATCATAATAATAATATTATCTGAGGATGTAATTGTTATAATTATTTTTATCACTATCGTTATAATTGTTATAACTTTTATTTTATTACTATAAATCTATTACTATTATTTTTGTAATTAGTTTTAGTTTATTATTATTATTATTATTAGTTTTATTATTAGTTTTATTTTTGGTTTTATTTTTAGTTCTAATTATAGTTTTTTTAATTCCCCCCCTGGTTAGGGTTTCGGCGGACTCCCCCCTCCCCCCCTTCACTTCCCCATCACGCCCCTTTCCCCTTTGCACACTGCCCCCTGGTTCGAGCTGCTCCCCCCAGATAGCGGCTTATCATGACCCTCCACCCTTACCGGACTCCTCCCTGGCCAACCAACTGCTCCACGACCCTCCATCGCGCTGGACCCCCCCTGATCCTGCTCCGTTCAGCCATTCCCCCCCCCCCCCCCGCTCCTATCCAGCCTGCTCGCGCCCCCAACTGCTGCTTTGTCTCCCTCTCCAGCGACGCCTCACACCACCTAAATCTAGTGTGTTGCCCCAGTTTTCCTCGCGCCGAAACCCACTATGCCGTCCTCCTTCATCCTGTCCGGCGACCCCAGCTCGCACCACACAACATCCCCATCGCGCACCGGACCAGCCGCACCCCTTTTCCCAGCTTGCGCCCCCGCACGAACTCTCCCTACTCCCCTTGTCTAGCTCGAGGCATAACCCCCCCCCCCCCGAAACTCTCCACCTACGTAGCACCACCCTCTGACGAACCCGATGCCCCCCTTCCAGTCTGCCCTCCATGGCTGAAACCTCCCTTGGTTAAGCCCCCTTCCTCATTCTTTTTCCTTTTATTTTTTTTGAGGTTAGATTTTTTTTTCCAGCAGGTTTGTGGTCCAATTTAGGGGTTGTTTTTGATTAATTTTGGTTCGAATTCTTGTTTTAGGGTTCAATTGATTTTCGTGCGGTGCGTTCATGGTGCGATTGAAGTTTCTCACTCGTTTGTGGGAAATTCAGTGTCAAAGGTAGGTGGTTCCGCTCTTAATTATTATCTGATTAATCAATTTGAAAGTTTAATTAATTTAGCATGTTATTTAATTAATATGTATTGTGCGAAGTTGATCTTTTATGTTTGATTTTCATTTTAACTCTTGGTAGCATGTTTATATCAGGTGTGTGTTTTCTGCTAAAAACTCATATCTAGTTGTTAGTGATTTTTTTTAAATTGTGTGGTTGGATTATTATGTTGTGCAAAAATTGTTAGCTTGTCATGAGGTGCAATTAGTGTGAACTATGTTTTTGATATAGTTTCGTGTGCATCTTATCATAAAAGAAGGTCTTGAGTGGTATAATGGGTGATGCCTAGTTACTTATTTAAAGTTATTTCATAAGCTTTTATTTTTGGATTGTTAAGTTGTGTAGTTTGTGCAAAAAGCATCTTACATGCGGTGTCAGGTTTTTCATCAAACTGTTTGGGTGGTGCAGGTCACACTTTAAATTGTATTTGAGTGCATGCAATGTTGAAATGTGTTTTGGATTTATAAATAGTTATGTTTTTGTGTGTGTGTGTGTGTGTAAAACCATGTGACACTCTTCTTCTATTGTTTTATAAACTTTTTAAATGGTTTATTAAATTATGTCAATAGTGTGAAGCGTGCTTTGAAAACGTTTTTAGCGAGTGTATTATTTCAAATGGTTTTTGTGTGTGAAAATGGTTGTGTTGGCATGTGTAGTATCTTATTGGGTTTAAGTGTATGATTATGACATGTGGCATGGACTTTGAATTACACGAGCACAAACGGGAAGCTTGGGTACTAGGTGGGCAGACTAGACTAGCGTGCTAGTGATACTGGAGTGGCCTCATCCCAGTTTCACTTAGCAGGATTAACGCTTACAACACTAACTAAACATTGGATGATGACTGGAGACCACTATGGTAGGAGGTGTTTCCCTACCAGTGACTCATGCACGGGAATGTATGATATGGTTCACTGAGACGTGAGGTTCTAGGGTCCCACTTCACACTAGTATATTTAGGGTCTCTCCCATGTATTGTGCTCTTACATTGCTTTATTCTCACCTTCGGCACACGTAGTGGTGTTGGGGTTACCAAGAAATGTGTGTGTTCATGTGTACATGTGTGAGTACATCTATGTGTGTGCGTGCATGTGTGGGTGTGCGTGCGTGTGTGTGTAAGTTAATTTAAGTTGTTTTCCTTTTATAGAAGTTTCCCCTTAAAAACCGTTTTCATTAAAATTATTCAAACACTTATTTATTTTTATTCTGTTAAATTGAAAATGTATTTTTCTTTTAATAATTATGCGTGGAACCTTTTCTCGGTGGCATCCTACTGGGCTTTTAGCTCACACCCTACATACACCCTTGGGTGTATATAGATTCTGTTTCTTCTGCATTCCAGGTTGTGACTTCGTGCTCAGGAATGGTGGTTCAGGTTGCAGTTGGTTTTCTCATGAATAATGGTGTTGATGTGGCCTCTCTTTTTCCGAGAGGTTTGAGTCAGATTTTATTTTCCACTGTCGTCTTTTCTTTTTAACTTTTGGTTCGAGTTGTAGACTTTAAACCTGTTTATAGTTTAAAGGCGTGTTTGGTTGTCTACTTCCAGTTTCAGTTTATTTATCTTGCTGGTTGTTTTTCTGTCTTCTATTTTGGGTAAACCGTTCCCACATGTTCCCATGTAATGTTTGATACCCGGGCACTTGTACCTGCCTGTGGGGATCAGGAACGCCCTTCGGGCCTTGCCACGGACCGTGTCGGGCACCGGGTCAGATGGCGACCCGGCCTGGTTCGTGACAAAATGGTATCAGAGGGCAGGTTTTCTCTCTTGGGTCGTGTTCTTTTGAGATTGAGTCAGAGTAAACCAAAGTTAAGGGTGTCGGAAACTCGACGTTCTGGTTATGAGTAAGGTTCCTGGCCAGCACACCTCGTGGCAGGACTTGAGTTACCAAAGTGATTTGAAGTTTTTCTAAACCTTTGGTCGGCGTGGTTATTTTCATTTAGGGGAAATGAAAAAGGAGTAGGGTCAGGAGTCCCAGTGAGCTCGCAGGGTCTGGAAAGCCATGCGGAGCTGGGGACATTGTCCCAGAATACTCTCCATGGCCAGTGGCGTGATTGGCATATGGCTGCCAACCATATGCTTTAATCACCCACTGACACTAGTTTCCTCCTGCATTGTTTCTCGTCCCTTTGTTTTGGATTTGTGGAAATTTGGTTTTTTTAAGAAAAAATGTTTGGTCTTGGAATTTTTTTTCAATTGAAGAGATTTAAAAATGAAATGGCATGTAAGGTTTGAAAAGCATGGGTTGAATGTTTTGGTTTTGGAAAAATAATGAAATGGTTTGGTTTTTATTCTTGGTGTTCTCAGGGGCAACCACATGCATGAATGCATATGGGAAAGAGAAAGAGTTAATGGCACAAGCGGGTGAGTGCCTGGATGGATATGAGATGGGTTTCAGTGCGGCACGAGAACATGCATGTGCGAGGCCCATGGGACACCATTGGTGTTTGTGCAACCCACTGGCTTTTCTTATTTTCAAAATGTTTTGTTAAAGAAAAATTTGGTGTTTTTGAATAACCAGTGATTGTGTGGTGTGTCCTTGTATTTTTGAAAGGTTGGATGTGAGGCGTTTCGAACCGAGAATCCTTTTTGACTGATTTGTGTCTTGATTTTGAATTCTTGTTGGTCAGTTGGTGTAAAAGCATGTGGTTAATGGTCTCTTTTGAAAAGTGCTTTGGGAAGCCCTTGCAGTGGTTTCCCCTACACGTTTAGCGATCGCCTGCAGTGTGTCTTGACCATTGAACTAGTTTGACTTGGGTCCATGTTTTTCTTTCTTGACTAGTGTAAGCCCCCCTAAAATGTGTTGACATGTGATTGAAGTGCAACCACAGGAAAATCGCCGTTGGACGACCCTCCAGTTGATTAGAGGAATCTCTTCTTTGATTATATAATTGAACCCACCTGTCCTTTTTACAACTAGGCGGATCCTCTCACAATGGGATGACAGGCGTGAGGGAAATTGATAGGATCTTTGGTTTCTTTGATCTGTCTTAGTTGTCGGGTATGAAGTTTGACATCTTTGTGTCTGATGGTTCCCCTGGAAACGGTGAAAGAAAATATAGCGGGGAAGGGTGAAGGCGGTTCAGAGTTATTGGTGTTGACCAATGTCTTGAAGGGATTTGTAGTATTTTTTATCGGCTGTAAGGGTCATATTTGGTGACATCTTGCAGTGTGAGTTCTCCTTGATAGTCAAGGGTGAAGTTTGAACTCATTAGTTTGAATGTTCTGTTTGGAAACGGTGAAGGAGATTCCAATTGGGAAGGGTGGAAACAGCTTGGAATGTTCAGTGCTAACCACTATTCTAAATAAACTTTGGTCCTTCGTTGGTTTCGTTTAAGAAAAAGGGTCTACGTTAGGCCACTATTTTGGCAGACCCAGTCGTATGAGGCTGCTATGGTCGTTTGCAGGAATCACGTGTTGTTCAAGGTGCAGTTTAAAGTCTTTATAAGCATAATGATTCTCTCTACAACAAAGATCATGCTCGGTGATGATTTGTGGTGTTATGTTCTCATCCAGTGTGACAAAGGGTGATGCGCATGCACCATTCAGATCTTGTGTTGGTGAATGTTCCGTGAATGATCAGTTGGATGTCGTAATGTGTTGTGTTTGCTGGTGTTGTCTCAGTTGTAGTGCAGTTGCATGTGACACCTAAAGAAGAAGCTTCGTTCAGGAGTCTTCAATACCTGACTGTGAGGCAGGAGATGCTTCAAACATCAGGGCTCCAGCCATAGAGCTCTGAGTGAAGTTGGCGCGTGGTCAGGAACCCCAGGAGTGTATGGGACCCCGACTTTATTTTTGTCATCGGTGTTGAAAGTGAAAGCAGCTTAAATTGTTTTCTATGGTTGTTCCATTCTGAGCAAACCATCTGGGTGCATAAAGATTCTGTGACTATGTGGAGGCGTGGTCGTCTTGTTACCTTTAAGTTCCGGTGGTTGTGTTCCACCGAATGTGACTTCTTTTGGTGGTCCTTATGGGGTTTGTTGGGTAAATTTGTCTCAAACTTGAATAATGCTCATCCAAGAATGTGGAAAATGCTGGTTTGTCTTAGGTCATGCTTTTGACGCCCCAATAGTCGGGCCCCTATCTCCCCGCCCCTTATGGTGGGGTGTTTGGTCACCATCGGGAATTTTTTCAAAGTTCTGTATCCTCTATTAGTTCTAATGGAGGCATGACCCACGATGGGTATCGCACAAAGGTCTCCGGAATAAATCAGTGTTGGCCTTTCCTTAATGGTGGGGAGTCCACTCGGACCTCCCCATGTTGGTTTTCTAGTCTCATCTTGGGTGTTGGTAGGTTCTTAATGGTGGGGAGACACATATTGGGTCTTGCACAAATGTCTCTAGAATGAATTGATGCTGGAATTTTCTTTAATGGAGGGGAGTCCGCTCGAACCTCCCCGTGTTGATTTTCCAGTCTCGTCTCGAGCGTCAGTGAGTTCCTAATGGTGGGGAGCCCTTCGGGCCTCCCCATGTTGATCTTCTGCTTCTATTCTTAAATATGGCTTGGTGATAAATGATAATAGTGTTCCTTGGACGTGGTTTGACCTTGTTTGGTAATTTTATCCAAATGGTGTGGTTTTCGTTTAATAGTGCTTGAGGTATTTCAACTTGTAAAGTTGATTTCCGTGGGTGCGAGGGCTCCTTTTCTTAAACAATCAACTGAAGGTTTTTCATCTCTTTGGGGCGGGCGACACATATCAGAAAATCTTTTTATGCATTTCTTGATGTTTTCTTTGAGTTACTTTCTCTTAGAACAATGATTTTTTCCTCTCTTTGCTTGATGTTTGTGGGGACCCCCTTTGAACCTTAAGGGAGTGTGGTTTTCTGCTTTGGGATTTTGTTCCAGTTGTGGCTTTCCGGGGACGAAAAGCTTTATGGTGGGGAGAATTGTCACACCCTTATTTCTTTTATATATTATTTATTTATTTTATTATTATTTTTTTCGGCATCAGATAGTTTGGGTCAAGGACTGACTTAAAATATCTGAGCTCTTACTTAGAAACGAATGTTTCACTCTTGGTTGCGTCCAGCGCACCGCGGTCGAAGCCGCGCGACCTCGCCTGGGTCGCCGCGCAACCTCACCCAGCTCACCGCATGGACTGCCCGATGTTTAAGGGAGGTGAAAAATATATGTGACGAATAATAAAACGAGAACGCGATGAAATTTTAGACCGTGCGGTCTCGGGCGAGGCACGACTCGGGCGAGGCACTTTTTTGAACCCGCGCAGCCTCGCCTGGTCCACCGGGTGACCTGCTAGTGTCTAATTAATTAAATAAAATGACTTGGTGATAAATAAACAAAATTAAATGTGATAAAAATTTTAATAATTTATTTTAATGATCATAATAATAATATTATTTGAGGATGTAATTGTTATAATTATTTTTATCACTATCGTTATAATTGTTATAACTTTTATTTTATTACTATAAATCTATTACTATTATTTTTGTAATTAGTTTTAGTTTATTATTATTATTATTAGTTTTATTATTAGTTTTATTTTTGGTTTTATTTTTAGTTCTAATTATAGTTTTTTTTTAATTCCCCCCCCTGGTTAGGGTTTCGGCGCACTCCCCCCTCCCCCCTTCTCTTCCCCGTCGCGCCCCTTTCCCCCTTGCGCACTGCCCCCTAGTTCGAGCTGCTCCCCCCCAGCTAGCGGCTTCTCACGACTCTCCACCCTTGCCGGACTCCTCCCTGGCCAACCCGTTGCTCCGCGACCCTCCATCGCGCCAGACCCCCCTGCTCCTGCTCCGTTTGGCAATTTCCCCCCCCTGCTCTTATCCAGCCTGCTCGCGCCCCCCGACCGCCGCTCCGTCTCCCTCTCCAGTGACACCTCGCACCGCCTAACTCCAGCACGTTTCCATGGTTTTCATCGCGCTGAACACCGCTACGCTTTCCTCCTTCATCCTATCCGGCGACCACAGCTCGCGCCACACAACGTCCCCGTCGTGCACCGGACCAGCCGCACCCCTTTTCCCGGCTTGCGCCGCCGCGCGAACTCTACCTGTTCCCCTTGTCCATCTCAAGGCACAACCCCCCCCGGAACTCTCCACTGGCGCTGCACCACCCTCCGATGAACCTGATGCCCCCCCTACCGGTCTGCCCTCCATGGCTGAAACCTCCCTTGGTTAATCCCCCTTCCTCATTCTTTTTCCTTTTCTTTTTTTTGAGGTTAGATTTTTTTTTTCAAAAGGTTTTTGGTCCAATTTAGGGGTTGTTTTTGATTTATTTTGGTTTTAATTCTTGTTTTAGGGTTTAATTGATTTTTTTGCGGTGCTTTCATGGTGCGATTGAAGTTTCACACTCGTTTGTGGGAAATTCAGCATCAAAGGTAGGTGGTTCCACTCTTAATTATTATCTAATTAATCAATTTGCAAGTTTAATTAATTTATCATGTTATTTAATTAATATGTATTATGAAAAGTTGATCTTTGATGTCTGATTTTCATTTTAACTCTTGGTAGCATGTTTATACCAGGTGTGTGTTTTCTGCTAAATACTCATATCTAGTTGTTAGTGATTTTTTTAAATTGTGTGGTTGGATTATTATGTTGTGAAAATAGTGTTAGCTTTTCATGAGGTGCAATTAGTGTGAACTATGTTTTTGATATAGTTTCGTGTGCATCTTATCATAAAAGAAGGTCTTGAGTGGGTTAATGGGTGATTCCTAGTTACTTATTTAAAGTTGTTTCATAAGCTTTTATTTTTGGACTGTTAAGTTGTGTAGATTGTGCAAAATGAATCTTATATGCGGTGTCGGGTTTTTCATCAAACTGTTTGGGTGGTGTAGGTCACACTTTAAATTGTATTTGAGTGCGTGCAATGTTGGAATGTGTTTTGGATTTATAAATAGTTATGTTTTTTTGTGTGTGTGTGTAAAACCATGTGACACTCTTCTTCTATTGTTTTATAAACTTTTTAAATGGTTTATTAAATTATGTCAATAGTGTGAAGCGTGATTTGAAAAAGTTTTTAGCGAGTGTATTATTTCAAATGGTTTTTTTTGTGTGAAAATGGTTGTCTTGGTGTGTGTAGTATCTTATTGGTTTTAAGTGTATGATTATGAAATTTGGTATGAACTTTGAATTACATGAGCACAAACGTGAATCCTGGGTACTAGGTGGGAGGACTAGACTAGCGTGCTAGTGATACGGGAGTGGCCTCGGCCCAGTTTCACTTAACGGGATTAACGCTTACAACACTAACTAAACATTGGATGATGACTGGAGACCACTATGGTAGGAGGTGTTTCCCTACCAGGGGCTCGTGCATGGGAATGTATGATATGGTTCACCGAGACGTGAGGTTATAGGGTCCCACTTCTCGCTAGTATCTTTAGGGTCTCTCCCATGTATTGTGCTCTTCCTTTTCTTTCTACTCACTGTCGGCACACGGTGTGATGTTGGGGTTACCAAGAAAAGTGTGTGTGCATGTGTACGTGTGTGCGTTCATCTGTGTGTGTGCGTGCGTGTGTGGGTGTGAGTGCGCATGTGTGTAAGTTAATTTAAGTTGTTTTCCTTTTAGAGAAGTTTCCCCTTAAAAACAGTTTTCATTAAAATTATTTAAACACTTATTTATTTTTATTCTATTAAATTGTAAATGTATTCGTATTTTAATAATTATGTGTGGAACCTTTTCTCGGTGGCATCCTACTGGGCTTTTAGCTCACACCCTACATACACCCTTGGGTGTATGTAGATTCTGTTTCTTCTGCATTCCAGGTTTTGACTTCGTGCTCAGGAATGGTGGTTCAGGTTGTAGTTGGTTTTCTCATGCAGAATGGTGTGGATGTGGCCTCTCTTTTTCTGGGAGGTTTGAGTCAGAGTTTAGTTTCCACTGTCATATTTTCTTTTTAGCTTTTGGTTTGAGTTGTAGACTTTAAACCTGTTTATAGTTTAAAGGCGTGTTTGGTTGTCTACTTCAATTTTCAGTTTATTTATCTTGCTGGTTGTTTTTCTGTCTTTTATTTTGGGTAAACCGTTCCCACATGTTCCCATGTAATGTTTGATACCCGAGCACTTGTGCCAGCCCATGGGGATTGGGAATGCCCTTCGGGCCTTGTCGTGGACCGGGTCGGGCACCGGGTCAGATGGCGACCCGGCCTGGTTCGTGACATTAACAATAGATAAAACATTTTAGAATGAACTAGTTTTTAATGAATTTTCATATTAATTAGTTTTCAAATGATGTAACATCCCAACCCAGGTGCCACACATTAGGGCCCTAAACCGGTTAGTCCCATGACCTCATGTGTACCTCTCTATATGCCATAGGGTACTGACTAGAAGAAATGGTATAATATCGATCATGGGGAGACTGTAACCTATTTATCAGAGTAATACCAAACTTTAAATAAATCATAATAGCGAAATGATATAACCATAAAAAGAACAATACCAGTGTCACATGATGACCAAAAAATAAAATAAAATATCCAAAACCAAACAGTTTATATTTTTTGCCAGTACATGTCAAGTGTTAATATGAAGAACCCAAAATAAATATATATAATGACTAATCCAATGTGGGTCCTGAGTCATGTCTGGTTCCTTCATCCATTATCCATCCCAACACAACAATCTAACGTAAGGAATTTCCCCTAATCCTTTCATTCTAACATGATGTCTATTCAGGTAATGGTTAGAAAACCCGAGTAGGGTGTCAGTAAAACTAAGTAGGCCACCACCAATGGTGTCTAAAACAATATCTATTAAATATTAGTGTTTTCAGTTGTATAATTAATGAAATACAACAAATAAAGAAATCATTTTACATTTATTCATTTACTCTTTTTTTAACCACATAACATCTGTGTTCTTAAGGACACCCAAACTCTCAATTCCTTCTTTTTCACATGTCATACTCTAATAAATATCACATATTATATCCAAATTTCATTATAAAACATGAGATTTCATTATCCATTTCATTTAAATTCATATTACTACAGATTAGAACCAGAATCCAATGCCAAATCATAGTCATAAAATAACATGTCTAACACCCTTTGGGTATTTATAGCCTCAATTATGGTCCCACACAAAAATAATCACTGTGAAATTTTGAAGTGGCATACCATGTTCCACACTAACTTCTCAATTTACTACTCTGGTCTTTTAAAGTTGCATTCCATGTACCACATTCATTTATCAATTTATTACTATGGGATTTTGAAGAAGTAGTCTATGTCCCACACCCATTTATCACTCTGAGATTTTGATTTAGCGAACCATGTCCCACACATGAATATCACATACATTACAATGTAACATATATCACATCATTTAAGGTTAATAAATATTAACTCTCTAATCAAAATTCCCATTATTGTGTACCATATTAATTAATAAAACAATTATGGTTTAACACTTTAATTCACATGGGATAATATTAAAAATCATCATTAAACAATTTATCATTATTTAATCATATAACACATTAACCCATTGATTGTTAAGTAAAAAATATCATAAATTCCATTTTTAATTAATTCAAAATCACATTAATTGACCCATTAAACAAAATCCCAACTAATTAATCAAATCAATATTCAATTAATCAATCAATTCCACAATCAAAAAAATACATTAATTAACTCAATAATTAAATCATCCGATTCTACAATACTAATATCCACATTAATTAATTCAACAATTAATTAATCCTATTCCAATTTCATAATCACAATAATTTCTATTAATTAATTCACAAATTAATTAATCTAATTTCAATTCGATAATCAGAACAATCTTCATTAATTAATTCAAAAATTAATTAATCTAAATCAATCCAATTAAACCAATTATATTGTCCTGAATTTAACACAATTCACCATCATATGGTAATTACATTAAATCAATTTTATGTTTCTATAAAATAATTAACCAATTAATTTAATCAATTCAAGATTAAATTTTCAAATTTTCCAATTGAAATATCACTACACATACACACAATTTTAATAAAGACTATGGGAATTGAATTTATACCTCCTACCTCAAGATCATTGACCAACACTCGCCAACAAAAATACCAAATTTAATTGGATCATTCAAGAACATGACAAAGAAAGAGATCTAGATACACAATAAATATATATGATCATGAGAAAAAAATCCATTAAACCAAGATCTAATCCCTTGTCAAAATTGGTTAAAATAACCCTATTTTATCTGGAAAGAGGAGTAGAGGCAAGAGAGATATCTAATCGAGAAGAAACCACTTACATAAGGAGATGCATATCTTAAACATGAGATTCGAATCATCAAGTAAAAAGGTCTTAAGGGATTAAAATCCATCAAGGTGCCTCAAAAAACTATATAATTCATTTAGGTTCATGTTAGGGTAAATTTAGGGTTAATATCGAGGGTTCGTGTATTTAAAATATAATTTTCAAGTAAATTAAAAGTGCACGTATAGTTTCCTATGATGAGTTGCATGGTTTTCCAAATAGTGTTCCTAAACCATGAACCTCTTCTAGGGAGAAGTATGGTTACTCCTAAGAGGACGTATAGTTTGATGAATCATGTGCTAGCTATGAAATCCCTCTATGTCCAAGGTTGCATGGTTTGCTGGACTGGATACACGGTTTGGGAAAACCGTGTGACAACTTTGCACTACCCTCTTTGACCAAAATTTTTCAAATGTTTACCCAAAGACACCCAAGGTAATCCCCAAACAAAATATACTCAAAAAAATGAAAAATAATACATGTAGAAGATCTTGAGAAATATCTTGAAAAGGTAGGGATCTTACAATATCCCTAACTTATAACAGCTCTTCCTCGAGTTTTACTCCTAAACATCTATAATATTTAGAGTCAAAAAGGTTGGGCGACTGAGCACACACATGTGCTTATCTCTCCCATGTTTCCCCATGAACACACCCATTTTTCCACAATACACCATCAATAATCATGGTCCTTCCCCACAACAATTTATCACCATGATTCATCACATGTATTGGATGTTCCTCAAAGGACTAATCTATCTAAAGATATACATCGTATAAATCGATCACATGATAATTTTTAGGGTGATACTGGTGAAGTTTTGACACATAGAAAACATTTTTCATAACACTATATCTCTGTGGAATATCCAAACAATATACCCATAACCCGATTATCTTCACAACCTCAAACGATCCAACAAACCTAGGTGCCAAATTACCCTTCCTCCACATCCTATGGTGACCCAATATTGGTGACACCCAAAGGAATACAAGATCACCATTTTTAAACTATATGGGTCATTTAATTCTATAAACATATGAATTTTGTCTACTATGAATCGTATATATACACTTCTGAATCAGCTGAACCTGCTTCGATATCTCTTGCATGAGACTCAGTCCCAACAAATATAACTCACCTACCACCATCCATCATAGAGGTGATCTATATGGAATACCATAAAGAGTCTCATATGGTGATATATGAATAGTTTCCTGACAACTGTTGTTATATGAGAATTACACCCAAGCTAGGCACTTTTCCCAAGACCCACTGAATTATAGGACACATGCCCGAAGTATATCCTAAAGAACATGTATAGTACACTACAACTTCCCAACTATCTATGGGTGGAATGATGCACTTAGTACAACCTATATAATAAGATAATTCTACAAGACCTGCCAAAAGAATGAAGTAAAGCACGAGTCATGGTCTAAAACAATATTCCCTGGCACCCAGTGTAGAAAAACTATCTCCTAAACATATAATTTTCCAAACCACTCCACTGATATAGTCTCCCATATAGGTAAGAACTGTGCTACCTTTGTCTAATGGTCCAAAATCACCCAAATAATGCCATTATTCCCAGGTGTCCTCAGAATACCGACAATAAAAATCTATGGTGACACCATCCCACTTCCATTCAGGACTAGGGAATGACTATAGTAAACCAAAAGGTCATTTATAATTGGAATTAACCTGTTGAAAGGCGTGGTATCATTTCATGAACCCTACTATATCCTTTTTATGCCCGACCACCAAAAATGTAGTCGTAGGTCACGATACATTTTGATCACAATTGGACCCACCACCTACTTTGAGGCATTAAATTCATGCATCAGCTCATCCCAAATGATTGTAAGTACAACAACCCAATTCTTAACATAAAATACTACAAAAACAGGCAAGGGAAGCACCACCCTTTATCAGTGCTAAAAAAAGAACTGATAAAGTTCCCCTCTTTATCAGCACTTTTTTTAGTAGTGTTGATAAAGGGGGTCTTTATCAGCGCTTTTTCCTAGCATTGATAAAATTTATATTTAAAAAAAAATCATGAAAAATAATATATTGTTATATAAGTATATTTATATTGATATAAATATAATATATGTTTTTAAAATATGTTTTAGATAAGTATATAGAATATTACATTTAATATATAAGAAATTTAATGGAAATAGATTTACAATATTTTAAAAAATATTATTAATTAAAAATTTCCTAATTATCATCAATTAATAATCATTTAATAACAATCTAAAGACCCAAAAAATCAAAAAAATGAATAAAAGATCTAAAATAAGTTGAAAATGTAACTCAAACTTCAAACAACCATAACTTTTTATCCGGGTGTTTGTTTGAGCTCTACAACATATCAAATTGGATCTTGAGACAAGATCTACACACTAGTGATCGAAGGAAACCTTCTGTCACATTTTTAGAGGCCCAAAATTCCCAGAAGGTCTCTAAAAACGAGTTTTTAATCGGGATACCCCGATTTTTTAACATTCAAACAGGTATAACTTCTGATATGGATGTCCTCTAGTCTTATAGCACATATCATATTGAATATTGTTTCATTTTCTTCAATTTTACTGCTTGTGTAGTTGAAACAGACTTCTGTATTAGAAGTTATGGTTATTTTAACATTCTATGGCTTTTCAAAGACACACATATATATTTATTCGTATATATATATATATATATGTGTGTGTGTGTGTGTGTGTGTGTGTGTCTTTCTCTCTCTCTCTCTGTGTTGTATATATATATGTATTTATTTATTTATAAAAACACATAAAAAACATATTTTATAAATATATTTAAAACTAATATTATAAATATATATTAATATATAAATAAATGTATGGATAAAAAATTATGACTAAATATATATATATAAATAAATATAAATATAAATTAATATACGAATAAATAAATAAATAAATATATATATTAATATGTGAATAAATATATACGTATTAATATAACAAAATTTATTTATATTAATATGAATCTATATTAATATACAGATAAATATAACTATATATATAAATAAATATAAATAAATATTTATATACGAATATATATATATATATTAATAAAAGAATAAATATATATGTATTAATATAACTAAATATATTTATATTAATATGAATCTATATTAATATATGAATAAATAAAACTATATATATATAGATATATCATTAAATAGTGAAAAAACGAAATGGATTAGTGGTAAAGGTGCAGGCCCGTAAGGGGGGAGGTTGCGGGTCCAAGTTCGGGTGGGAACAAGGAGGTGCACGCGAGCATGTTGGGCGATGCGCGGGTAAGGTCAGTGCACAAGAGAGTGGGAGGGGGTCTGCCTAGTGCTGATAGGGGGGTCAAGTGCTGTTAAAAGCTCCCCCTGCATTATATATTATTTTTTATTTATTTTTTATTTTTTTAAACTTTTATCAGTGCTAAAAAAGTGCTGATAAAAGGTGTCCTTTATCAGTGCTAAAAAAAGTGATGATAAAGGACCCCTTTTATCAGTGATTTTTTTAGCGTTGATAAAAGGTTCATTTATCAGTGCTCTTCTGAGCGCTGATAAATGGGACCCCTCCTTTATCTTCGCCTCAATTAACAGCGCTTTTAATGAACTTTTCTAGCGATGATAAATGCCATATTTTTAGTAGTGATATAATATCTGATCCTCATCTATTCTCCAATCTAATGGTGTCTCTCAACCTTCAAGGTTATCCCTCAAGTAGAAAAAATATATATCTTCATACTAATTATCCCTAAACCATCTAAAAAATGTACACTCCACTAAAATTGATATGAGAGTAATAATCCATGGACTCTCTTGAACCCTAACATGCATCTCATTCAGTAAGGTAATCATTTTCCACTCATCACTAGACTCCCGAACTTCTTAATCCCTATTTTTCATACTTAGTGCATCCACAACACTTTTTCCCTTCTTGAGCATATAAGCTATCCCAAAATAAAATGACTATATATACTCCACCCACCTTTGATACTGAAGATTATAATATCCCTAAAAAATATATATACTTTAATATCTTGTGATTATTATACACCATAAAATTTTCACTAAACAAATAATGCCTCCAAATCTTTAAAACATAAACCACTGAAGCCAACATGATGTTGTGAATAGGTTAATTCCGTTCATGTGGTCTCAAATTCTGAGACCCATAATCCATAACATGATATCCCTACATCAAAACTCCACCAAGTAAAATCCTAGAAGCATCACCAAACAATGTGTAGTCCTCCCCTGACTGGGTAGGATCAATATCTTTGCTGATGTCAAGCACTTATTTAACTCCTAGAAGGTATTCTCAAATGATCCAGACCATTCAAACATTAATACCTTTTTGGACAACCCTGAAAGGGGAGCTACCATGTGGTAAAATTTTTAGATAAACCTCTAAAAATATCCTGATAACCCCATAATTCTATAGATATCAAATAATTTCTTAGGTTGCTCCCAAGATACAACTTCTTAAACCTTTTCTAGGTCCACTGACACACCTTACTCTGAGATGATGTGACCCAATAAGTGCACTTGATCAATACATATTTGACACTTATATAGCTTGTTGTATATTCAATGCTTTCTCAGTGTAATCATGACGATGTTAAGATGTTGGTCCTGACCATCATGAGCCTTTGATTACACCAAGATTCCATCCACAAACACTACCACAAACTCATACTGGTACAGGTGGAATATTCTGTTCATGAAGGTTATAAAAATTGTTGGAGAATTCGTCAGCCTGAACAAAATCACAACAAAATCATAAATTTCACACTCTCTTTTGAAATCAGTACTTGGTATGTTAGATGGATGAGCTCTAAAACGATGATACCCTGATCTTAATTCAATCTTGTAAAAAAAACAAGCTCCCCTCAACCACTAAAATAGATCATTGATATGTGGAATATGATATCAGTTATTCATAGTGATCCATTTCAACTTATGGTAGTCTAAACATAAGTTTAGGGTCTTTTCATCCTTCTTTACAAACAAGATCAGTGAATCCCACAGTGATGTACTTGTATGGATAAAACCCTTATCCATCAAATCTTTTAGCTAAGAAATGAGCTCTTGAAGCTCTGTTGGTTCCATTCTGCATGGTTGAATAGAAATTGTATTAGACCCCAATATGAGATCAATAATAAATTCCGCATATCTCTCAGGTGGAAGCCCTGAGAAGTCCTCAGGAAACATGTTCGATAAAATATCCACTATGGGTGAAAATAAATTATGCTTTTCCCCTATGTCATCCAACAACAACCTTGAAACCTGGTTGGGAATCTCCCCCAGTTTTTAGTGAAATGGACCTAAACGACCCTCATAGAAATTTCATTCACCATAGTTAATATAATTTCCCCCCTTAAGAGATATAAAAGTCACTATCCCATGATAAAGACCCATATGGGCTTAGTATGCTATTAACTAGCCCATAACCAAAATTAAGTCCAATCCTGACATGTCGAGGATTTAAAGATCCCATAAAAAATGATACTCCCCAACCTCTAGAGAACACCCCTTGCACAAATATATGTATCTAGACCATAATCCAAAGGGTGTATCTATATCCATATCCCCACTCTTGAACTATACTACCATGACCAAACCATTCACAAGTCTAAAATATGTAAAAGAATGAGTGGTACTAGTATCAAATAAGGAACTTGATAATGTAGAAGACACAAGAATATTACCTCTCATTGTCGATGGTCTAGCCTCACTATCCACTAATGTAGGTTGAAATACATGTAACTATCCTTACCCTCTTACCTATGAGGAATTCTGACCTCCCTAAACTGCACTACTCCACTGACATGGGCGCACTATCCTTGAATTACCATATCCACAAACATATGCTTGAGGACAACACACCTCAAATTGATAGAATGAGGGGTCTCCATGAAATAAAAGAGTATTTATCTCATTATTCACCAATCATCAACCTCTGGAGGATCAGGCATACCATGGAAGGATAGTGTTTTTTGATGAAGAAACTTATGGGATTATTCTTATCCTCATCCCTTTGAGGTCCTGAAACTCTACCCTATGCAGGGGTAGTTGTAAAACCTACTTGCATATGTTGAAATTTAAGGAATTATATATCATTTATATTATAATGAATTTTAGGATTTATATATCGTGGTTTTTCAGTAGCATACTCCCAGGGATTCCCAAGATTTCTTCTAGTTGGGATGGTTATTCACCATGATAAGAAAAGTGACACAAGAACATTAAACCTAAGAATAAAATATAATTTTAGATATCAATAATCTTCTTGAATCATAGATATATATAAGAAACTCATACATAGAATAAATCACTGAATATCTAAAAAAGTCTCAATTCACTAACATCAATAGAAACTCTTGTCTCATTATGATAAGAGTTGGCTAGACACTCACTCTCATCCTATTCTTTATGTACCCACATACCTATATATTTTCTATGAAGACATACAAATATGTATACTAATAAAAAATCAAATCAAACTTTATATGATAAAAATTATTTATAAACCAACATGGATTTCCCAACTATAAAATAACTCAATCTAGTATTGATATGGATCTAAGGGAATTCCTGATCCCCATGAGATGACAAAAATCATATTTGAATCATGAACAACATTTTTCTGAATGATTTTCCACAAAGATCATATAACAAGATCATAGATATGTAAGTAAAATGTTTTTATTCCAATACAATTATGTAGTAGAAAAATCATAAATAAGGAAAAAAGTTCTAACTAATAAACCAAACCATGGTAAACAAGTATAAAAACCCCTTATACACATGACATGTTGTCTCCACCGGAATCCTTCACCGTACTAATGAAAAAAACCAACGCCACCCTATGGTTCCCTGTCATTAAATATACTAGTTGAATAAATGTATACATACACCAAAATGTGTCTACAAGGTTTGATCAATTAGCCATTGAGTGAACTAGTTATATGTATGTGGGGATCCATATATGATTTATATGAACAATGAGCTCATATTGTACACATTACCAATGAAAAACAAGCCCAAAGGGAATGATTGAACTCATAAGTGTGAATCCATAGTATAAGTCCCCAACCTTAAACATTATATAATCTTGAGATAAGTCAACTAATCACATTTAGGATCATTATAAGTTTATAGTTTTAGAGAATTAGTTCATAACTGATACATAACAACTTAAATATTAAAAGTAGAAAATTCTACTCACTATCCATTTTTTCATAAAATAAAAACTATTTAAAAATAAACATGGTATCATTTCATGTTTTAATATCATAACTTTCCCTTGATCCCATCCTTGACTCTATTATTTTTTAAGTCCTGTGAAAAACATTTCAAAACTTGGGATGAGGATAAAAAATATTAGTAAGGAATATAAAATAAGGAATGAAATCGTTAGTCTATGAATTTTTAAAACCCATGAAAATATTTTCACAAAATCATAATTTTCACCCATAAAACATAAAATAATTAGCTTAAATCATGTAATCATAATATTCCTACAATACTTCATAGAAATTATAAAAAATAAAGGTAACTTGTGGCATCCATATCATACTTACATTGTAGCTTTCACAACCACATAGGGAGTAACCTTCATGGTTATATTTGGAGTACCCATCACAATATATTCCATAAATATATTAGGATAAACCTTAAAATTTACCTCCATTACATTACCCAATGCATTGGAGAGCTATCACGGGCTCACCCACCCTTGGTTTATCACAGAACCACCTGTATATGTAAATAATTCCCAAAATCCATAATAGAATCATAACATATGAACAAGCATAAAGGGAAAATAATATTTCCACATTGCAATCACATGATATTAATTAAAGATATTGAAATAATAAATCCATTCTCAAAAATCCATTTTCAATACCAAAATACCTAAAAAAGGAATATGGTATTTAATTTTATTTTAAAAAAACATTACGACTTGTAGAGGAAGCCAAATATCAAATAAAGCTCGTGGCGGAGGAAAGGTCATTGTCACCACGTATCTTAAAAATAAACATTCATTTTGTAGTTTATTAAAACACTTCGTAAGAAAATGATTTCTTTTTAAAACCATTGAATGAAATTAAAATTCAAAGGGGTTAATTATACACTGTATAAAATAAAGTCGTATATAAATCCAAATATGACTCAATAAAAGGAGATTGAGACAAAGTCCCTTACAATGATCGTATCATTAGATTAAGGATAAATAAATGACATAATTATGTGTGAAAAATATAAATATACTCAATATAAGTGTATATTTAGTGTAAAACAATCATAGGTCATTCACACATATTCTTGAAAAAACTAAACCAATGACAAGGATATTTAACTCAATGAATGAAGACTGAGTTAAGATTTCCCTTAAAAAGTTCATATAAACAACATATGAATTTATAAATGGGGTGATTATGTGTAGAAATAGTATATAAACACAAAGGGAAGTGGAAACTACAACATAAATAAACAACCAGTGATTCGACACATAATCTTGGCATAATATATTCAACAAAGCATGCGTAAAACCCAATGAGTGGAAATTGAGTTTATAAATTCCCTTACAAAGATAAATTTGTTAATAAAATAGATCAATTATGTGTATTAACAATAAATAAACATAAATAAAGTATAAATACAAGATGGGATATCAAAATTTATTTCTTACATAATCATATAACGATATAATCAAGAAGTAGAAGATTAACCCAAAGAATGGAAATTGGGTTAAGAAGTTCCATTACCTTGAATCTGACTTGTCTCGTTCATTATTTTTATTACTGAATAATAAAATTAGGTTAATTTATAATTTATTCAGAACCTTTTTCAATTTTATTATTAATTTTATATTACTCATCATCATGTTATAAAAATTACATAATTATTTAAGTTCAAATCGGTCGGTTTGTCGATATTCGGTACTTGAATCAAAAATGAACTTTTTTTATGTAAATTGTCCATGTGGTCAAAATTAAATCATCTTCAAAATATTATTCATGATTTAAATATCATATATATAAATTATATATGTATTTATAATAGTCCATAACATTTAGATATAAGAAATGAAATGAACCATTCATGGAGATGGTAGGCCGTACGTATGCATGAACGCTACTTTCATTTCTTTGTCATGTTAAAGGAATCAAAACTAAATGATACATTGGCATGTTATAATTCCAGTATATTATATATGTTATATATGTTAAATAATTTCATTAACTATATCCTTTATAGGTTCCATGTATGGCATGAATGATTCATATCACTTTGAGGGGGCGGTAGTCCGCTCTTCCTCAAATGAAATTATCGTATTTACACATCATGGAAAGCATAAAGGTATGTTATAAATAAAAATTAAATAAGTACAGGTAAAATAAAAATATAATATATATAGTATATAATTACAGTTCCATCATAATTTCCACTGTGATATGTGGTAGGAGAAAATTGAACAATCATCGTTTCATGAGGAAGTAGTCCGCCATACACAGAAACAATATATTCGTATCCATTAAATGGAGGTGTGTGTAAGTGTAGTTAGAATACTTATCATAAAAGAATCCTAGTATATTTATTATACTGGTTTTATTATGTAATAAAATAATAAGGAAATAATAGGGAGTGGAGATGGAAAATAAAGTAACGGGACTTGAGAGAAGACGTTACCTCTAAATCGGGTAACTTCTTTTGATTTGAGCTAAAAGGATTTCTTGAATTGCCTTCTGCCCAAGTTAAGGATTCTATGGAGAAGGTAGGGATTCTAGAAAGAGTATTGGACATATATTTTCAGAACTAAAAGGCTTTGTAAGTGTTATATAAAGATAAGAATAAGTTCCCTTTTATAGAAGAGGTGATGGGCAATTTAGGAATATCACGAATTATTAATTTATTATAAATTCAATTTCGATTAAGAATGGTCCAAAACTCATTTAATTCAAATATAAGATGATTTTGGTTATAATAACCATAATAAAATAATTTTTATAGAATTTTTTAATACTTTTTTTATCCTTATCATTTTGGTTTAACCCTTATTTTACCCCTTTTAATCTTATAGTGATATCATGTTATTTACACATTATGGGTTAATGTAATTACCGTATCATGTCCAAAGTCCCAAAAAAATTCAATTTATGACATATTTGGATTTATATTATCCATTTGGATGAATATTATATTTTTAGTAATTTAATATCATTTAATAAACTATTTCATATTATAAGTTATGAGTTATGTCAATTTTGGTCACTATTCATACTTGAATTTTTTTAAAACAATTCATAACAACCTAATTCCTTCGAAAAAAACATTGAATCAATAATAAAATGTCATAGTAATTTAGAAATTTTTTGGATGACACAAATTATTTCTAATAAGATTTATTTTAATATTTATAATATCATTTATTTGAATCCTTTATTAATGAAGCAATCAGTGCATCATCATTGTGTCATAATTAAATTTATTTATTTAAAGTCTAAAAATTATAAATAAAATACCATGATTCAAGAAATATTTTTACATCTCTAATTACTATTTATGGTCATATATATCAGTTATATAACCCTATATTAAATTTTTTTAGTAAAAGATACATGTTTATGTTATATTTCTCTTTACTTTAAATTAATTCTTATAACATGTCATTATCACACCCAAGTGGCTCCATGGGGTCCCAAAATCAACCTAAGTATTCCCATGGTCAGATATATCTCAAAAAATAGTATTAGAACATGTGTTATGGTAGTTTAATATTATTATAATATTATTTTTTACCCTTATTTACCAAATTTACCCTTTAACCATGGTAAATAAAAATAATTACTGAAGTTACTATTCATAATGTCCAAAAATAAAAGGTACATATTTAAAAAATTTGGAAATTATTATTCAAAATACGGAATCTATTTTTCCAAATTCAAAACACAAAATTGGCCGAAGTTAAATTAAAATTAATTTCTGTTGTCAAAACCAGAAAGCGGGTTTTTAAGAAGTAAAAACTACCAAAATATTGACATGTGTTTTCGTCCAATTTAAATGTGAAATTACTTTCAATGACCAAAATTGGATTAAATTATAAAAATATATTCCATTTATACTTTAAAACCATTAAATAATATGATTTAACCATATAAATTATCTTGATGGAAAAAGATGTTTTCAATTAAAATTTAACATATTTTTACTATTAATAAAAACATGATAGTTATCAGAAAAATATAAAACATTGTTACAAAGTAAATTTTGATTCCATAATTATAAAGTGGAAGTTTTTTTTTTCAAATATAACATATAAATTTGTCAAAAAATAAATTTAAAACGGGTTCACTGTAACGACCCAAACTTTTATTAATGAAAATTCATCTTTATCTAATTAAATGTATTATTATGTAAAATAGTTATATAAAATATGAACTTCCTTGGTTTTATGGATTTAAAAATATTATTAAGAATTTTTAACATTTCTAATATAGACATTGAACAATGATCAATTGATTGGTATAAATATAGGGCTTTAACAAATCCAATTTTCTCAGACAAAGGAAGCGATGAACTTATCCAGTAGAAATGCTCCGTATGAAGCCCATTTGTTGGAGCTAGGAAAGGAGGTGGCATCATTGGGCTTTGTTTTTGACCAATACCAAGCCGAGATTCAACACATTAAGCTCGAATGGAACCGCCTACGAGAGAAGTGGAAGTTGATAGAGATTGCCACCCACGTGATGTTATCCAAGCCACCTAAAAAGTCTGTCACCATCACACACCTTATCGTTCAGTCTTATGTGGGTGTTATAAGGGGTAATGTAACAATACCCTTTCACTATTATCATGTGCATTATTTTGTTATAGAATAAAGAATATACATTCATTTTATTATTGTTACTTTATAAATAGTTTTTAAAGCACAAATAATATTTTTAATTAATATTCAATTAAGAAATATATTTTGATGAATTAATAGATTTTTTAATTAAATAATATTTTAATAAAATATTATTACTAAATTAATTTTTATTAAATATAAATTATTATATAATTTTTATGAATACAATTGTGATTTTTTTAAGGTTTGAAAGCCGTTTTTATCAAAACCCATGAATTTTTGATAAATGTCAGTTTTTATTTTAAAAGTAAAAAATAAAATATTTAGAAAAATATTTAGTTAAAATTAATATTATTTTTGGAATAAGGACATAAAAATTATCCAACGGTGAATTTTTCATAATTTTCCGAGACAATCAAATTTTTGGGTAAAAATTAAATACCGTTTAATTATATAATGGGTTTTATGACATTATAATGACCTAATAATGATGTAATAAATTCTATAAATGATATTTTAGTCCAATATATGTTTTAAAATTAAAATAATGTGAATTTAGGTTTGTTTTATTTATTTTACAAAGCTTCAGTGGACCCTCCAAGACTTATAAAACATTTTAACTTTTTTAAATTGATTTCCTTGAGAGTGTGACTCACCTCCACATAAGAAAGGCTAATATTTTAAGAAGTTCGGCCGTTTAACTTATAAAATAATGTTTTACACTCCCATTTGGAAAAAACCATGGGAAAAAACCATGGTTTGGTTTGTGATTTTGATTAGTTTAATGTGTGGTGTCCAAAACCTAAATAATAAAGAATTCCCTCTCTTTTCTTATATAAACCCACCCAATATCCCACTTCCTCTTCACTCAAAGCCTTTTTAGATCGATATAACTATTCCATATTCTCTCTATAATCCTACCAAGGCACCCCAAGATTTCAAGAAGCCTCTCTAAAGCCCCTCCCAAGCCTTTGGGATTACACTTCCATGTAAGGGATTTCTTCCTTTCTCATTTTGTCCAAATTTCATTATATTGTTATACCCTTTTGTTTTCAATTAAAAATTTTGGGGTATGATTTCTCACCTCCCACATACTTCCCTCCTTATTTTTTAATTATTATAGACCTCATTATCTCTCATTAATTCCTCCCATGTACACCCGTTACCATGCCAAAATTCTGTAAGGAATTTCTCTCTTCTCATTTACATTCAAGCAATTATTTTGTATTATGAATATAAATTCCATTAAAAATGTTGGGACATGTATATATATGACCCCATTACTATAAATTTCATTTAATTATTATGTGATAATCCTTTCTCTCTCATCAACCATTTTTATGAATTCTTATGTCGCGCTGTTATGCTGCCGAAATTGCACAACGATTTTCCAAGACAAAGTAATTGTGTAGTGAATACCATATCCATTTATCTATAAAGGTTATTAACCTTTATGAACATTTAATTATTTATTATATAGTTTCATTTATAAATTAAACATTAATTTATATTTTAATAAATGATTATTTTTAATGAATCCATGTTATATGATCCATGTGGCACACTTATGCATGAAACGAAATGATTAAGAAGGGTGCGCCCTGATATCTCTCCAATGCATTAGGTAAAGATTAGTATCATGATACATCAATTGAAATGAGTGTTTACTCATGATAATTCAAGTTCAATGAGGGTTTACTCATGATCCATGTGAAATGATCCTTGGATCATGATAATATCATGTTAAATGTTGAGGCCACATTTCCATGTTATGATAATCATGCTATACCATGACTTTATGTTCATGTTTCCATTATGATCCATTGATATGCCTATTTCCTAACATGTAATATATTATTCATGTTATGAATTTTTTACTCCCTTATTAGGCTTTATATCTGACCCTTTTTTTATGCATGTCCTCAGGTTATCCCATGAAATGCTAAGTACGAAGGAATGTTGTGGTCATGTAAAAGAAGTTTTCAATAAAAATGGCGTGTTTTATGTTCTAAGTTTTTATGTAATGTTCCTAAGACCCAAATAAACTAGAAATATCGATATTATATCTTGTATCAAGTGGATATTTTATATAATAAATTATTTTTAAGTGTGAAATAAAGAGAAATGTTGTAATGGTTGGTATCAGATGACAGGTTTAGTTATTTTTGGGATTAGGATAAGAAAACACTAGTGAAAGCCTTATGGATATGACTAAGTATAATAAAAACATCCCTAATTTTTTTTTGAGTATTGATTAAGTGGTTTATCAATAAAATACATCCATGTTTGGATATGAGCAGGTAGAGGCGGCTATGGCACATATGTATCTAGGGGTAAAACCCGAAAACACCGCTTTGAGCTAGACTCGGATGAGAACTGGTGCACAACAACAGGCCTTGATTCATTCTTGGTTATGACACTCCTGGGGGACATGCTTTGGTAAATTCACAAGATTATTATGAACCATTATTAAGGGAATAAAAAATGCCCTTAAGAATATATGTTAAGAAGTATATCATGGATAACATAGATTGAAGCCTATAAATTCATAAGTTAAGGAAATAAAAGTAATTTTTAAGTCATCCGTTTTTGTCTTTGGATTACCCTTTATGTGTTACCCCTAACTTTACTTTTATTCCATCCAATGTTCGGTAATAGGAGGACTTGGGATAACAACTGATGTGAAGATCAATGTGACTACTGTTATAATGAGATGCCCAATCCGATGGGAGTGAGAATTACAAACTTTTTCATGATAATCTCTCAGTTAACTCATGTTTTGAATAGAAACATGGGTCCAGAGGAACATTCAACCCCCCCTAAGAATGGAAAAGTCACAATCATGAGATTAATGAGAAAAATTCCTCCTACTTTTAATGCATCATCTGATCCCTCAATCACTGAAAAATAGATCAACTCTATTGAGAATATCTTCTCCATCCTTCAATATTTTGACCAAGAGAAGGAACTTCTGGATGCTTATCATATGGAGGGTGATTCTGATCAATGGTGGTCACTGATAAAAAATTAAAAGATTGAGGAGGATATCGAGGCGTCAGAATAGAAGTATTTCTGGAAAATGTTTTTTGATAAATATTTTCCACGCACCCTCCAACTTAAGATGGAAAGGGAATTTCTTGACCTCAAGAAAAAAGAAAATGAATCCATCAGAGAGTATGAGTAAAAATTCCCAAGTCTTGCATGATATTCCTCCGGCTTTGTCGTTACCCCTGAATGAAAGTTTGAATGATTCTTTGGTGGGTTAAAACCTATCCTATGAAAATCCCTAGCGATCTGTGACTTCGAGATATATGAGAAAATTGTTCGATGTGCCCTGCAAGTTGAAATGGATATCAGAGAATATCAGGGGTATCATGGGGATAAGAAGCATAAGGTGGAATTCAATTCTGGTAGTCTGATTGATAAATCCAATGGTTCTAAGAAAATCCTGCACCCCACTTTCCAAAGGTACAGAAAGAAGCACCCCAGAAATTTCCTAAAGGGGATGATGGAATTATTTAGGTGTGGAAGAGAAGGGCACCTGGCCATTAACTACCGACAAGAAAAACTTGTGGCTATGAAAATGGAAAGGAACACTTCGTTCTATGACCAACACACTGTTAATTACTTCAAATGAAAAGAAGCGGGGCACTTTTCAAACCAGTGCCCTAAGCTAAGGGTTTTTTGAGGCAACCAACAACCTCCAAGGTAGAAAGGGAGAGATTTTTCCATCACTACCGCCGAAGTGAACCCCGAAAATGAAGTGGTGATAAGTACTCTAGTTATTAATTCAAGAATAGTGAACTTACTTTTTTATTATGGTTCTACGCATTCTTTTATATCATAAAAGTTTAGTAGAACAATCCCAAAAACACCATAAATCATGGAAGTAAATATGTTGGTGAGAACAACAAATGGGGAAATAATTAAATCCCATGAATATAACTCCTCCCCTGTCATAATTTGTGGATTTGAATTCCCAAGAAACCTCGTCATACTCCCTTTATTAGAATTTTATGAAATTCTTGGAATGGATTGGCTTTTCTTATATAGAGCCAACATAAATTGCCTTGAGAGGGAAATCACTCTCCATATGGAGAATCGACCCCTTGATTCTGTACAAGTGCAAGGGGGAGAATGAATCTTCTTTAGCACCATCATCTCAAGCGTGGATATTACTTCCCTATGAGAACATGTATCTGTCTTAGATGATTGAGTCTAAGGAAGCAACCATCCTTGAAGACATTCCCATTATGAGGGAATTTTCTGAAGTGTTTCCTATGTAATTTCCTGGTCTTCCTCCTAGAAGAGATGTTGAATTCTCAATTGATCTTATACCTAGGGCATTTCCAATATCCAAGACTCTGTATATAATGGCCGTTGTGGAGCTTGAGGATCTGAAGAAACAACTATAGTAGAATATGGATAAAGGTTTTATACGCCCAAGTGCTTCACCACGGGGTGAACATGTCCTCTTCTTCAAGAAGAAGGATGGGTCAATGTGCCTTTTCATTGATTATTGTGATCTCAACAAAATCACAATAAATAACAATTATCCTCTGCCATGAATTGATGACTTATTCGATCAGCTACATGGAGAACAATACTTCTCCAAGGTGGATCTGCGGTTGGGATATTACCATGTAAGGGTGAAGAAGGAGGATATCCCCAAGACTACTTTTCGTACAAGATACAGGAACTATGAATTCATAGTAATGCCTTTTGGACTCACTAACGCTCCAACAATCTTCATGGACTTTATGAATATAGTCTTTAGAGATTACCTCATCAAGTTTGTGGTAGTATTTATAGACGATATTCTAATATAATCCAAAACTAAGGAGGAGCACGAGGAGTATCTAAGCACTGTACTAGAGGCCTTAAGAAAGGCTCTATGCAAAGTACAACAAGTGTGAGTTCTTCTTGAAGGAGGTATCATTCTTGGTTCATATCATCACAAACAATGGGATATCTGTGGATCCCTCTAAGATAGATGCAATTGAGGGATGGCCAAGGCCAACATAGGTAATGAATATCTGTAGCTTCCTGGGGTTAGCTGGATATTATCGCTGATTTGTGAGAAATTTCTCACGATTTTCAAACTCTCTTACCAAGATAACTTAGAAGGGAGTCAAGTTTTCTTAGAGTGATGAATGTGAAGAGAGCTTCAAGGAGTTTAAAAGGAGTCTTATCACTGCACCTGTGCTCACACTACCCACAAGTGGATAACTTTTTGTGGTATTTAGTGATGCTTCGATGAAGGTCCTGGGCCCTGTGTTGATGCAAAATGACAAAGTCATTTCCTATGAATCAATCCAATTGAAAGTTCATAATCAAAACTATCCAATACATGATCTGGAGTTGGCTGTAGTAATATTTTCTTTGAAAATTTGGTGACATTACCTCTTTGGGGAGAAGTGTGAAATATATACGAATCACAAAATCCTCAAGTATATATTCACACAGAAAGAGTTGAACATACACCAATGAAGATGGTTAGATCTAATAAAAGATTATGACTGTTCAATCCATTACCACCCTGGGAAAGAGAACAAGGTGGCATATGCTCTAATTAGAAAGGACCCAACAATTCTATCATTTATGAGAATTGAAAACGATCCAATATTCTTAGATTTGATGAAGATGGAAATGATAATCATAATGAAAGGAACATCATCAATCCTTTCATAAATTATTTCTCAACAGTATTTTTGGAATGGTTAAAGGATGCTCAAAAGGATGATGTGGGAATTTAGAAGAAAGTGGAAACTATCAGAAAAGGGAAATCCTTGGAGTTCAATGTTAATGAAGAAAGAATTGCATGATTTGGGAAATGACTATTTGTTCCATCAAGTCTGGAGTTGAATAAAGAAATTTTGGATGATGCACATAGTTTGAATTTCCCCATTCACCAAGGAAACAAAAAGATATATCAAGATATCCAAGAGAATTATTGGTGGGATAACATGAAGAAGGAGATCACTGAGTATATATCAAAGTTCCTGGTACGTCAGAAAGTAAAGGTTGAGAGGCATACGTCTAAGGGGATAATGAAACCATTACCCATACCAGCATGGAAATGGGAGAACATCACCAGGGACTTTTTCACTGGACTTCTGAAGACATCCAAAGGAAAAATGCTATCCGGGTTGTTGTGGATCGTCTTATAAAGACTGCACACTTCATTGAAATTCGAGAGGATTTCTTATTAGATCAACTAGAATGGATATACATCAGAGATGTGGTAATGATGCATGGAGTACCACTATCAATTGTATCCGATAAAGATCCAAGATTCATCTCTATGTTTTGGAAGAGTCTTCAACATGATCTGAATACTGATCTTAACTTCAGTACATCTTATCATCCTCAAACTGATGGCCAATCATAGTGGACCATCCAAACACTTGAGGAAATGTTGAGAGCATTCTCAATGTACTTCAAAGGAGGATGATATCAAAATCTTCCTCTAGTTGAGTTCTATTACAACAACAGTTTCCACTCAAGCATCCAAATGGATTCTTATGATGCCCTGTATGGGAAGAGGTGTATAACACCAGCATGTTGGGATGATGTTGGGGAGCGAAAACTCCCAGGTTCATAAATAGTCAAAGAAATGGTGGAGAAGGTTATGACCATCTAGTAGCACATTAAAGCTACTCAGAGTCAACAAAATATCTATGATGATAATCATTGATGAGACCTAGAGTTTGATTTAGGAGACATGGTATTCCTCCGCATATCACTATGGAAGAGAGTTATGAGATCTGGGAAGAATGTAAATCTTAGTCCAAGGTACATCATCCCTTTTGAGATCCTTGATCGCATTGGAGCTTTGGACTATCGACTAACACTCCCACTTAACCTATATCAAGTAAATGATGTATTCCATGTATCACTCTTGAGGAAATACATACCTGACCCATCACATGTACTCAATCCATAGGTGGTACCATTGGAGAATGACCTCTACTATGAATAGAATCTGGTGTAGATCATAGATCATAGGGAAAAAGGTCTATGAAATAATAAAATTACCCTCATTAAAGTGTTTTAGAGACACCAAAAGTTTGAAGAAGCAACATGGGAATCAGAGGAAGTGATGAAGTAGAGTTACCCGCATCTGTTTTAGTGCGAGAAAAGAAAAATTCGAGGGAAACATTTCTTAAGGGGGGAGGATTGTAATGACCCAAACTTTTATTAATGAAAATTCCTATTGATATAATTAAATATCTTATTATGTAAAATTGTTATATAAAATATGCACTTCCTTGATTTTATGGATTTTAAAATACCATTAATAATTTTTACCATTTCTAATATAGCCATTGAAAAATGATCAATTGATTAGTATAAATATAGGGCTTTAACAAATCCAATTTACTCAGAAAAATGAAGAGATGGACTCATCCAATAAAATTGCTCCATATGAAGCCCATTTGTCAAATCTCGTAAAGGAGGTGGCATCATTAGCTTCACTCTTGACCAAGACTAATACGAGCTTCAACACGTTAAGCTCGAATGGAACCGCCTATGGGAGAAGTGGAATTTGATAGAGATTACCACCCGATTGATGTTATCCGAGCCACCCCAAGAGTCTGTCACCATCACACACCTTACCCTTTGGTCTTATGCAGGTTTTATAAGGGGTTATGTAACAAGACCCTTGCACTATGATTATGTTCATTATTTTTGTATAGAATAAATAATACACATTCATTTTATTATTATTACTTTATAGATATTTTTTAAAGCACAAATAGTATTTTTAGTTAATATTCAATTAAGAAATATATTTTGATGAATTAATGGTTTTTTGATTTAAATAATATTTTAATAAAATATTAGTACTAAATTAATTTTTATTAAATATAAATGATCGTATAATTTTTATGAATACAATTGTTTTTTTAAGGTTTGAATGTCGTTTTTATCAAAACCCATGATTTTTCAATAAATGTCGATTTTTATTTTAAAAGTAAAAAATAGCATATTTAGAAAATTATTTAGATAAAATGAATATTATTTTTAGAATTAGGACATCAAAATTATCCAATGGTGAATTTTTCATAATTTTCTGAGAGAGTCGAATTTTTGGGTAAAAAATAAATACCGTTTAATTATATAATGTGGTTTATGACCTCATAATGACCCAATAGTGATATAATAAAATAATATAAATTATATGTTCAAAAAATATATTTTTTACCATTAAAATAATGTTATTTTAGGTTTGTTTGATTTATTTTACAAAAATTTAGTGGACCCTCCAAGACTTATAAAATATTTTAACTTTTTAAATTGATTTTCTTGAGAGTGACTCACCTCTACATAGTCAAGCCTAATATTTTAACAATTTAGTCCATTTGACTTATTAAATAACTTTTTTCACTCCCCTTTGTCAAAAAACAAGTGAAAAAACCATGGTTTGTTTTGTGGTTTTGATTAGTTTAATGTGTGGTGTCCAAAACCTAAATAATAAAAAATTCCCTCTCTTTTTCTATATAAACCCACCCAAACTCCCACTTCCTCTTCACTTAAATCCTTTTGAGCTAGAGAAACCTATACCCTCATTTCTATATAATCCTATCAAGGTTCCCCAAGCTCCAAATAAGCCTATCTAAAGCTCCTCCCAATCCTTTGGGATCACACTTCCAAGTAAGGGATTTCTTCCTTTCTCATTTTTGTCCAAATTTCATTATATTGTTATACCATTTTTTTCAATTAAAAATGTTGGCGTATGATTTATAACCTCCCCCATAATTCCATAATTATGTTTTAATTATAATAAACCTCTTTCTCTCTCATTAATTCCTCCCATGTACACCTGTTACCATGCTGAAATTCTGTAAGGAATTTATCTCTTCTCATTTACATTCAAGCAATTATTTTGTATTATGAATCTAAATTCCATTAAATATGTTGGGAAATGTATATATATGACCAAATTACTGTAAATTTCATGTAAATATTATGAGATACTCATTTCTCTCTCATAAACCATTTTTATTAATTCTTATGTCACAATGTTATGCTGCCGAAATTGAACCGCAATTTTCCAAGCCAAAGTAATTGTGTAGTGAATACCATACCCATTTCTCTATCAAAGGTATTCACCTTTATGCACATTTAATTATTGATTATAGAGTTTCATTTATTAATTACACATTCCTTTATCTCGGAATAAATGATGATGTTTAATGAAACCATGTGGAACACTTATGCATGAAATGAAATGATTAAGAAAGGTGTGCCCTAATATCGCTCCAATGCATTGGGTAAAGATTAGTATCATGATACGTCAAGTGAAATGAGGGTTTACTCATGATAATTCAAGTGAAATGATGGTTTACTCATGCTCCATGTTAAATGATCCTTGGATCATGCTAATATCATATTAAATGTGGATTCCACATTTCCAAGTTATGATAATCATGCTATACCATGCCTTTATGTTCATGTTTCTCTTATGCTCCATTGATATGCCTATTGCCTAACACGTACTATATTCTTCATGTTATGTATTGTTTACTCCATTAAAGGGATTTATATCTCACCATTTTCTTATGCTTTTCCTCAGGTTATCTCATGAAATTCTAAGTACGAAGAAATGTTTTGGTCGTATAAAAGAAGTTTTCAATAAAGATGTTGTGTTTTATGTTCTATGTTGTCATGTAATGTTCTTAATCCCCAAAGACACTATACCTCTCAATTTTTTATCTTGTCTCAAGTTGATATTTTATGTAATAAATTATGTTTAACTGTATAATAAAGAGAACGATTGTTATATTCACCATCAAAAGGCGGTAAAACCGTATTTTTAGAATAATATTTCTTTTTTCCGAAAAATTAAATTTGTTCTTAAATAATATCTAAAAAAACTATAAGATAAATTTAAAACATTAAATTGAACATATAACATATATTTTTCATTAAATAAAAATCCATAAATAGTTATATTATTTTATAAACAAAATTATTCTATTTTAAATAGGTTTTCATAAAAACACATCCTTTATATTCAATTGGTTTTTATTTCCATTTATAATAAATTTGGTAACCAATGAATCATTATTTAAACATGTGTAAACCATATTTAAAAATTAAATTGATACTATTTATTCCTTCCATTCCAATGGCTAGGCGTTAACTACCATTTAAAACAATAATAATATTATTGTTTTATTTTTAGGTATAACCCAATGTTGTGTGCAACATAAGATTTCGGAGAAACCCATTATTACGTGTTGAGTATGATTTCATTAAAATCATACCTTTAATGTAAAATTCATATCTTATTCATAAATATTAATAGAAATTAAAAAGTATTATTCTATAAATACCTGGGTCATTACACCTAGTGTATCATAGGAAACCTGGTGCCCACATTAAATAAGAAAAATAGTCACAGAGATAAGAGTGTAATCCCGGGAATCTATCCTTATCACATTCATGATCACACACAGCCTTCCATTTGTACATCTAGTACCATTCAATCAGAATTAAATATAAATTTTTATAAGAATAATTTTGTAACACCCCGAGCTTCGACGATACACTTCTCTTTCAATAATGAAATAACTTACATTGTACGCAGGTTCGAGTTCTAACACACCGCGACTAATCAAAGTAGCCTTTATGAATAATAATACCCACTTTTTAAAATTATAGAAATTTTATATTTCAAAATGGACTTAATTTTTGTATTCGTAATATCAAAATTATCCTAAGTTGAATTTTTTGTAATTTTCAGAGAACTTCCAATTTTTTATGAATAGTGAAAAATACTTAAAACAACTTTTTTAATCAAAATAATTTATAGTGATAAATTATAATATTTAGTGGTTTTAATGTATAATTAGAATATATATTTTACCATTTTATCCAATGGTGGTCATTAGAATTAATTTAACATTGAAATTGGACATAAACAATTGTCAATCTTTTGATATATATTGTTTCTTAAAAACACGCTATTTGTTGTGATAGCGGGAATTAGTTATAAAATTAATTAATGCAACTTATATGTTTGGAATTTTGTAAAATAGAAATAATTTTTGAATTCGGAATATCAATTATAGCTTAGGGTGAAATTTTGGCATTGTTATGAAAAACTTCAATTTTTGATGAATAGTGAAACCACTAAGTGGTAGTTAAAAAACTGATTTTTCGTTTAAATGAAACATTACCACTTCTATGATTTTTTTTCAAAACTCTGACATACATGGTTGTAATTAGGAAGTAAAATGTGGTTCAATGGGATTAAAATAATTTTTTTGTGAATAGTAACTTTTAAGTTTAATTAATCGCGATTAAAGGTAATTAGTGAAATTTAAGGTAAAAATGATATTACAAAAATATGAAAATAACTTTACACTTGTCCTAACCCTATTGGATGAGTCATGTCTGACCAAGAAAATCCATGGGTCAACTTGGGGACCCCATGGAGCCACTTTGGTAGGAAAATTACCTTAAAAACTTTTTATTTAATGTTAAAATAAAAATGTCACAAACATGAGTTGTTTTACTAAAACAATTTTTAAATGGGGTTATACAAGTAATATGTTTGACTATAAATATTAATTAGAAAGCTAAAAATATTTCCTACATCATGATAATTGTTTTCAAATTTTTAGACATTAAATAAATTAAATTATTTATGACACCATGATGATGCAGCAATTACCTCATTAATTAACGATTTAAATAAAATAAAAAGATAATGTAAATTCTAAGACTTACAATTGTAAAAAACCTATTGTATGAGTATATTTCGAACCCTTATCACCTTATCCTCTAAATATATAAGTGTGGGACCTTTAAAATCCGAAACTCATTATATAATAAAGTAACATTTCATGACTTTCCAAGAGTGCCCCTCCTATCTTCTTATAAAAGGCCCCCACCACTACCACCTTACTCACACCTTAAAAGCCTTTTGGCTCGGCCAAACTCTGACCAAATACTCTCTAAACTTCACTATCTTACTCCTAGAAGCCTCACTTTGGGAATAATTTTTCCCAAGGAAGCCTTTGGCTCAAATCAAAAAAGAGTTACCCGATTTTAAGGTAATGTCTTCCCTTATGTTATTTTGTTTTATTTTGCTTCTCCAACCCCTTAAACTATTTTTATTCCTTTATTTTGTAACAAAATCAGTATCTTAAATATACTAGGATGTTTTTATAATAATTATTATAGCTACACTTACACACACCTACATCTAATTGTTAAAGAACATACTGTTTCTGTGGATAGAGAATTTCTGCCTTACGAAACGATGATTGTTCAACACTCATATAACACCTTCAAAGGTGGCCATTAAGATGTAACTATATTTATATATGATATATATTATTTTTATGTTTTTATTATTCTTCTGTATTTCTCATTTATTTCATACCTTTATGATTTCCATTATGGGTAAACGCGATAATTTCATTTTAGGAAGTGCGGACTACCGCCCCCTCAAAGTGATTTGAATTGTTAATGCCATATGTGGGATGTATAAAGGATGGAGTAAATGATATTATATATGATATTATACTGGAATTATATCATACCTTTATATAATTATGATTTCATTCCATTAAATAATAAATAGAAATGAAAGTAGCGTTCATGCGTACGTACGGCTTACCGTCTCCATGAACGGTGAATTTCATTTCTTACCTCTAAATGTTACGTAATATTATGAATGAATGTATATACTGGATATATATGATATATATGATATCTACATCCTGAATATAATTCTGGAGATAATGGATATTCTACCACATAAACAACTTGTAATTATAAGAAGTTTATTGTTGACTCAAGTACCAAAGATCGACAAAACGACCGTTATTAACTTAAATCACTACATAATTTTCGTAACATTGTAATAAGTGATATAAAAGGGATAATGAAATTGAAAAAGGTTCTTAAGAAAGTAGAGATTAACTCTAGTTTATTATTCAGGTGGTTAAATAGCGGTCGAGTCAAGTCGGACACGAGGTAAGGGAATTTCTTAACCCAATTTCCATTCTTTGGGTTAATCTCCTACTTTCAAATTATGTCATATTATTATTATGTCCTATCCAATATTTGTACTTTATTTATGTGTACTTATAGTAAATACACATAATAGATCTATTTTATTTTAAAAATGATCTTTGTAAGGACTTCGTCTCAATCTCCTTTCATTGAGGCATATTTGGTTTTATACACAACATTCATTTATACGGTGTATAAACCCCTTTGAATTTTACTTTTATTCAAAAGGAATATTTTTATACGAAGAGTTTTTACTAAACAAAAAAAGTAATTTTTTTCTTACGTATGCGGCAACAACGACTTCTCCGCCGCCGTGACTATTATTTGAGTTTCAGCTTCCTCTATAAGCCATAACTTTTTTTTAAAAGAAAAATAAATACCATGTTTTACTTTTCTTTTATTTTGGTATTGAAAATGGTTTTGATAAAGTTTTTATTATATCAATGTGTTGTATTGATATCTTGTGATTGAAGTGTGGAAATATTATGTTTCCTTTATGCACATTTTATGTGATACAATTATGTTATGATTTATGATATGTTTAAACCTATTTATATGAGGAATGAATTGGACTTAATAAGTGACGGGTGGAGCCCGCTATAGCTCCTCGATGCATCGGTAGGTCTCATGAGACAAACTAGTGTCTTGGCACGAGGCCTTGACAAAATCTTATTTGTAGTCTTGGCACGAGGCCTTGGCTACGTGGTTATGATAGTCTGACATTATGCATTCCATCATTATGAAGGTGGTTATTGATATTGCATGTGATTATTCGACTAGTAGAATATCCATGTGAGTAAGTAAATGGCATTATTTAATTTTATTTTTTCTATATTATGCTGAAGTTCAAGTTTAAAAAGGCTTTTGTTTTAGTTATACAATTCCTTAAATGTTAATGTTTATTTATGAAAGATTTCGCGATATTGTTATCCTTACTGAGCATCTGAGCTCACCCCTTTCAATGTTTTAATATTTTCCAGGATGTGAAGAAGTATTTTATGAATGACCTATAGGGATAGTTAGAAGAGAATATGAGTGTGGACTAAGGATACTTTGTTATTGTAGTTTTTCACTATATGATGTAATGTAACATTTATGAATGTATCTAGTGTTTCCAAGGCTACTAAACTAATCGGTCTTTAGAGACTTGATCTTTTGTGATCATGCCAATGTTACAAAATAATGCACCGACTCTCGGTAACTAGGGTCGGGGCGTTACAGTTGGTATCAGAGGCAGTTTAGTACTAACCTTGGAAGCTAGATTTATATAAACTCTGATTAGATCACATAACCCTAATATAGACTTTGAGGATTAGTATTGAAGAACATCCTAGAATTTTGGTATTATAGAGATTTTGTGAGTTTTTCGAGCAATACATCCCTGTCTGGATACGAGCAGGTAGAGGCCGCTCTAGCACAGATGTACCTAGGGGTAAAACCCGAAAACACTGATTTGAGCTAGACTCGAATGAGAACTGGTGCACGACAACGGGTCTTGCTGCACTCTTGGTTACGACACTCCCAGGGGATATGCTTAGGATAATTCTCATTTTCTTTACAAACCATTATGAATGGTTTATGTGTATATACTTCTTCAAAGAAAACATTTCTTTTTATGATTATGGATTATATCCATAAATAGTTCAATTTATGTTAAGTGTTTTACAAGTATGGAATTATGTATTTTAATTCATAAACTAATCTAGTTTATGCCAGTGTTTAGAAATGGAGCCTAGTGGGAGGAATGGAAACCGTATCAATGCATGCACTCCATGTAGGGATTGCCCTCCTACTCAAGATAATTATTGTGGAGCTGGAGATACAACTGGTGCTGATCAACTTATTACCATTCTCGGACAACTCACTCAGGTTATGAATAATAACCTTACTCGTATGGAGCACCCTGATCCGCAACCTGGAGGATCAATGTTAGACCACTTCATGAGGCAAAAACCGCCAACATTTAATTGGGGTACAAATCCATTAGTAGCTGAGCAATGGATAAACTCCTTAGAGAAAATATTCCACTCCTTAGAGAGTAGCGAAAGGGAGAAGGTTGTCATGGCAGTCTACCGCCTCACTGGAGATGCCGATCAATGGTGGTCACTAATTCAAAACAAAAAGGAAGATAAAGAAGTATCAAGTATGGAATGGAGGGAGTTTAAGGAAATTTTCTTAGAAAAATACTTTCCACATGACCATTGAGCAGATATGGAAAGACAATTTCTGAGTCTGAGGCAGAAGGAGGATGAGAATGTCGCAAAGTATAAGGCTAACTTGACAAGGTTATCAAGGCATGCTGCAGATTATATACGTAACCCAAGAAGTAATATTGATCGTTTCTTTGATGGGTTAAAACCATTTCTCCGTCGAGCATTAGTCTCACAAACATTCTCGTCGTACGAAGATATTGTCTCGTGTGCTATCAAGATGGAAAAGGAATTCTCTAAGTCTTATGACTTTAAAGCAAAGAAAGAAAAGAAGAGATCTTCTGATCAATCTGGAAATGGAAATAATGGGAATAAGGGAAAATTTGAATATCAGTCCTGTAGTAAATGTGGGAAGAAACACCCCGGTAATTTCTTGAAGGGAATGAGAGTCTGTTACAAGTGTGGTGAAAAAGGCCACCAAGCTCATGATTGCAAGGGAAAGAAAGTTACTGTCAATGTGGAATGCTATAATTTTAGAGAGATGGTACATTATGCAAATGAATGTCCTAAGCATCAGGGGAACTTACCTCAGAAGAGGCCAAGGGATCAAGACCAAGCTTATGCTATCACTACTACTGAGGTTGAAGCTCTGAAAGAAGTGGTGGAAGGTAATTTAATGGTTTCCTCAAGTTTAGCAAATACATTATTTGATTCTAGATCATCGCATTGTTTCATATCTTCCGAGTTTGATAAGAAAATTATATATTTACAATTTGATTTAATAGGTTAATTTTCAGTCAAAACTCCTAAGGGAAGTATTATTGCAACAAAGTTTTGTGAATCAGTCCCCATTAGAGCACATAACTGTTATTTATCTGCTGATCTCATTGTCATACCTATGATTGAGTTTGATATAATCCTCGGTATGGATTGGCTTTCGGACTATGATGCAAAGATTTATTATAAGAAGAAGGAGGTTACGATTTTTGATGATGATGATAAGGAACACCTTATTTTTAGAGCAGAATCGTCACCACCTAATTCTTATTTAGATCCACCCCCATTAGCTCAAATAAATTCAATTATTGGGGAGGAAGAGAATGAAATGACTAATGGCGAGGAAAGGAATGTTCAAATAGAGGATGTACCTATTGTGAAATAATATGTAGATGTGTTTCTGGAAGATTTACCTAGACATCCTCCAGAACGAGAAGTTGAGTTTTCCATTGATTCAATTCCTGGATCAAGGCCTATATCGAAGACCCCTTATAGAATGGACATTGTGGAATTAGTTGAACTAAAGAAAAAACTAGAAGAATTGAGTAATAAGGGATTTATTCACCCTAGTGTTTCTCCACGGGGAGCCCCTGTCCATTTTGTTAAGAAGAAAGATCGATCTATGAGGTTGTGTGTTGACTACAGGGAGATCAATCCTATAAAAATAAAGAACAAGTATACCCTACCTCGCATTGATGATTTATTTGAATAATTGCATGGAGCTCAATACTTTTCAAATATTGACCTTCGATCTGGATACCGTCAGTTGCATGTGAAGAAGGAAGACATTTCGAAGACAACATTTCGAACAAGATACAGGCATTACGAGTTTACAATAATGCCTTTAGGATTGACTAATGCACCCTCTGTATTCATGGATCTAATGAATAGAGTTTTCAAGGAATATCTTGATGATTTTGTGGTGGTATTTATTGATGATATCTTGGTATACTCCAAAATCTACGAAGATCATGAAAATCACTTGCGCATTATCTTGAAGACTCTTAGAAGGCATGAATTATATGGGAAGTTTAGCAAGTGTGAATTTTGGCTTCAGGAGATTTCTTTTCTTGGCCATATTGTCTCTAAGGATGGAATTTCCGTTGATTCTTCTAAGACCAAGGCAATCCAAGAATGGCCAGCACTGTCGAGTATAACTGAGGTACGCAACTTTATTGGTTTGGCAGGTTATTATCAATGTTTTGTCCAGAATTTTGCCCGATTGGCTAACCCATTAACGAAGCTCACACGTAAAGGGGTTAAATTTGTCTGGACAAAAGAGTGTGAAGAATGTTTTGAAGAACTGAAGAGAAGACTAGTCAACACTCCTATATTGACTCTACCATCAGGGAATGATGGGTTCGTTATTTGTAGTGATGCATCAATGAAAGGACTTGGTTGTGTCCTTATGCAGAATGATAGGGTTATTGCCTATGCATCACGACAACTAAAAATTCATGAGCAGAACTATCCTACCCATGATCTTGAGTTAGCTGCTGTAATCTTTTCCTTGAAAATATGGAGACATTATCTCTATGGTGAAAAATGTGAGATATATACCGATCACAAGAGTTTGAAATATATTTTCTCACAAAAAGAACTCAACATGAGGCAAAGGCGATGGCTTGAACTACTCAAGGATTATGATTGCACGATACACTACCACCCAGGGAAGGAAAATAAGGTTGCAGATGCTTTGAGTAGAAAAGATCATGGAGTTTTGAACATGATGAGAGTGGAAAGGGATACTATTTTCATGGATCTAGTAAAGATGGATATGGGAATCACCATGGAGGGTGAAACATAAAAAAATTTTCAAATGTTTGCCAAACCATATTTACTAGAAAGGATAAAGTGTTCTCAGGCCAATGATGAAGAGTTGAAAAAGAAGATTAAAGCCGTGAATGATGGGCGATTGAGTGACTTTGTGTATGAAGATGGAATTTTGAAATTTGGGAGGAGACTTTGTTTTCTAGATATACCTAATTTAAAGAGGGAATTGTTGGATGATTCTCATAGATCCAATTTCTCTATACACCCTGGGAGCACCAAAATGTATAGAGATTTAAAGGGACATTTTTGGTGGGACAACATGAAGAGGGAGATTACTAATTTTGTGTCAAGATGTATGGTTTGTCAACAAGTGAAAGCTGGAAGGCAACTGCCTGGTGGAGTATTGCAACCTCTTATCATACCTGAGTGGAAATGGGATAATATTATGATGGATTTTGTCAGGGGACTACCCAAGACTCCTAGAAGGAATGACGCAATATGGGTCATTGTTGATCGTCTCACGAATTCAACACATTTTCTTGCTACAAGGGAAGATCTACCACTTGAACTTCTAGCAAGACTATATATTAATGAAGTTGTGAGACTTCAGGGAGTACCCCTGTTGATTGTCTCGGATCGTGATCCTCATTTTACATCAAGATTATGGAAAAGTGTTTAGAAGGCCTTGGATACTGAACTTCGTTTGAGCACTTCTTACCACCGTCAAACAGATGGACAATCAGAAAGAACTATTCAAACCTTAGATGACATGTTGAGATCATGCTCAATTGACTTTCAAGGAATGTGGGATCAATATTTACCTATGGTAGATTTTTCCTATAACAATAGCTTCCATTCAAGTATTCAGATGGAACCATATGGAGCGTTATACGGAAAGAGATGTCGCACACCAAACTGTTGGGATGACGTTGGTGAAAGAAAACTTGTAGGCCCAGAACTGGTGGAGGAAATGATGGAAAAGGTGAATGTAATCCAAAACCACATCAAAGCAGCTCAAAGTAGGCAGAAGAACTATGCCGACAACCGAAGGAAGGATTTGGAATTTTAGGTAGGAGATCATGATTTCTTGAAGGTATCTCCATGGAAGGGAGTTATACGTTTCGGTAAGAAGGGTAAATTGAGTCCCAGGTACATCGGACCCTTCAAAATTCTAGAACGAATTGGGGCTGTAGCTTACCGTTTGGCAATGCCTCCAAGTCTCTCCAAAGTTCACGATGTATTCCACATATCACTGTTGAGAAAATACATTCCTGACCCAACACATGTACTCACCTATGAGGCATTAGAACTGGAACTTGATCTATCTTATTGCGAAGAGCCCGTCTGGATTCTTGATACAAGAGAACAAGTGCTGAGAAACCGAACGACTCGTCTAGTAAAAGTTCTATAGAGAAACCATAAGATGGAGGAGGCAACGTGGGAACCCGAGGAACTTATGATGAAGAATCACCCGAGTCTTTTTATACAGTGATATTATATGAAATTTTGAGGACAAAATTATTTTAAGGAGGGGAGAATGTAACACCCCGAGCTTCCACGATGCACTTCTCTTTCAACAATGCAATAGCTTGCATTGTACGCAAGTTCAGGTTCTAACACACCGCGAATAATCAAAGTAGCCGTTATGAATAGTAATACACACTTTTTAAAATTATAGAAATATTATATTTCAAAATGGACTTAATTTTTGTATTTGTAATATCGAAATTATCCTAAGTTGATTTTTTTGTAATTTTCTGAGAACTTCCATTTTTTTATGAATAGTGAAAAATACTCAAAACAACTTTTTTAATCAAAATAATTTATAGTTATAAATTATAATATTTAGTGGTTTTAAAGTATAATTAGAATATATTTTTACCATTTTTTCCAATGGTGGTCATTAGAATTAATTTAACATTGAAATTGGACATAAACAATTGTCAATCTTTTGATATATATTGTTTCTTAAAAACACGCTATTTGTTGTGACATCGGAAATTAGTTATAAAATTAATTAATGAAACTTATATGTTTGTAATTTTTTAAAATAGACATCATTTTTTAATTCGGAATATCAATTATATCTTAGGGTGAAATTTTGGCATTGTTCTGAAAAACTTCAATTTTTGATGAATAGTGAAACCACTAAGTGGTTGTTAAAAAACTGATTTTTCATTTAAATGAAACATTACCACTTCTGTGATTTAATTTTCAAAAATCCGACATACATGGTTGTTATTAGAAAGTAAAATTTGGTTCAATGGGATTAAAATAATTTTTTGGTGAATAGTAACTTTTAAGTTTAATTAATCGCGATTAAAGGTAATTAGTGAAATTTAAGGTAAAAATGATATAATAAAAATATGAAAATACCTTTAAACTTGTCCTAACCATATTGGATGAGTCATGGCCGACCAAGAAAATCCATGGGTCAACTTGGGGACCCCATGGATCCACTTTGGTAGGAAAATGACATTAAAAACTTTTTATTTAATGTTAAAATAAAAATGTCACAAACATTAGTTGTTTTACTAAAACAATTTTTAAATGGGGTTATACAAGTCATATTTTTGACTATAAATATTAATTAGAAATCTAAAAAGATTTAATACATCATGATAATTTTTTTATAATTTTTAGACATTAAATAAATTAAATTATTTATGACACCATGATGATGTAGCGATTACCTCATTAATTAACGATTTAAATAAAATAAAAAGATAATGTAAAATATAAGACTTACACTTGTCAAAAACCTATTTTATGAGTATATTTCGAACTCTTATCACCTTATCCTCGAAATATATAAGTGTGAGACCTTTAAAATCCGAAACTCATTATATAATAAAGTAACATTTCATGACATTCCAAGAGTGCCCCTCCTCTCCTCTTATAAAAGGCCCCCACCACTACCACCTTACTCACACCTTCAAAGCCTTTTGGCTCAGCCAACCTCTTCCCAAATAATATATAAACTTCCCTATATTACTCCTAGAATCCTCAATTTTGGCATAATTCTTCCCAAGGAAGCCTTTGGCTCAAATCAAAAAAGAGTTACCTGATTTTAAGGTAATGTCTTCCCTTATGTTATTTTGTTTTATTTTGCTTCTCCAACCCCTTAAACTCTTTTTATTCCTTTCTTTTGTTACAAAAACAGTATCTTAAATATGCTAGGATGTTGTTATAATAAGGATTAGAGCTACACTTACACACACCTACATCTAATGGTTAAAGAACATATTGTTTCTGTGGATGGAGAATTTCTGCCTCACAAAACGATGATTGTTCAACACTCATATAACACCTTCAAAGGCGGACATTAAGATGTAAATATATTTATATATGATATATATTATGTTTATGTTTTTCTTATGCTTCTGTATTTCTCATTTATATCATACCTTTATGATTTCCATTATGGGTAAACGCGATAATTTCATTTTAGGAAGTGCGGACTACCGACCCTCAAAGTGATTTGAATCGTTAATGCCATATGTGGGATGTATAAAGGATGGATTAAATGATATTATATATAATATTATAATGGAATTATATCATACCTTTATATCATTATGATTTCATTCCATTAAATATGAAATATAAATGAAAGTAGCGTTCATGCGTACGTACGGCTTACCGTCTCCATGAACGATGCATTTCATTTCTTACCTCTAAATGTTACGTAATATTATGAATGAATGTATATAATAGATATATATGATATATATGATATCTACATCCTGAATATAATTCTGGAGATAATGGATATTCTACCACATAAACAACTTTTAATTATAAGAAGTTTATTGTTGACTCAAGTACCAAAGATCGACAAAACGACCGTTATTAACTTAAATGACTACATAATTTTCGTAACATTGTAATAAGTGATAAAAAAGGGACAATGAACTTGAAAAAGGTTTTTAAGAAAGTATAGATTAACTCTAGTTTATTATTCAGGAGGTTAAAGAGCGGTTGAGTCAAGTCGGACACGAGGTAAGAGAATTTCTTAACCCAATTTCCATTCTTTGGGTAAATCTCATACTTTAAAATTATGTCATGTTATTATTATGTCCTATCCTGTATTTGTACTTTCTTTATGTGTAATTATAGTAAATACACATAATAGATCTATTTTATTTTAAAAATGATCTTTGTAAAGACTTCGTCTCAATCTCCTTTCATTGAGGCATATTTGGTTTTATACACAACATTCATTTATACGGTGTATAAACCACTTTGACTTTTACTTTTATTCAAAAGGAATCTTTTTATACGAAGCATTTTTACTAAACGACAAAAGGAATGTTTTTTATTACGTATGCGGCGACAACGAATTCTCCGCCGCCTTGACTATTATTTGTGTTTCGGCTTCCTCTATAAGCCATAACTTTTTTTAAAAGAAAAATAAATACCATGTTTTACTTTTCTTTTATTTTGGTATTGAAAATGGTTTTGATAAAGTTTTTATTATATCAATGTGTTGTATTGATATATTGTGATTGAAGTGTGGAAATCTTATGTTTCCTTTATGCACGTTTTATGTGATACAATTATGTTATGGTTTATGATATGTTTAAACCTGTTCATATGAGAAATGCATTGGACTTAATAAGTGACGGGTGGAGCCCGCTATTGCTCCTCGATGCATCGGTAGGTCTCAGGAGACAAACTAGTGTCTTGGAACAAGGCCTTGACAAAATATTATTTGTATTCCTGGCACGAGGCCTTGGCTACGTGGTTATGATAGTCTGTCATTATGCATTCCATCATTATGAAGGTGGTTATTGATATTGCATGTGATTATTCGACTAGTAGAATATCCATGTGAGTAAGTAAATGGAATTATTTAATTTTATTTTTGCCATATTATGCTGAAGTTCAAGTTTAAAAAGGCTTTTTTTTAGTTATACATTGCCTTAAATATTAATGTTTATTTATGAAAGCTTCCGCGATATTGTTATCCTTACTGAGCATCTGAGCTCACCCCTTTCAATGTTTTAATATTTTCCAGGATGTGAAGAAGTATTTTATGAATGACCTGCATGGATAGTCAGAAGAGGATATGAGTGTGGACTAAGGAGACTTTGTTATTGTAGTTTTTTAGTTTATTATGTAATGTAACATTTATGAATGTATCTAGTGTTTCCAAGGCTACTAAACTAATCGGTCTTTCGAGACTTCATCTTTTGTGATCATGCCAATGTTACACATTAATGCACCGAATCTGGGTAACTAGGGTCGGGGCGTTAGAAATTTTTAGTTGTATAAAAAATTCACTCAAATTTACTTTGTAATAATTACCAATGGGAGTATACATTTCATCATGTATTCACAAGGCAACCATATTTTCAAAATTTGTGAAATTAAATCCATGGTAAAAAAATGTTTCCAAATAATTCCATAAATAATTAACAAAAAATTCATTCAATAAATTGATTTTTTGAAGGAATATATATGACTAAACAATAATGAATTATATGATAATGAAATTTAATCAAACCGAATACATATAAAAACATGTAATTTAAACAGTTAGGTGAAATAAATATGACAGAGAGAGAAGAGGCTCGAGGATGCAATAGGAAAATCCACATAAACAAATTCATAATCCAAAACACAAATTAGATTAATTTCAAAGGTTTTTATTGTCGATTAATACTATGAAAAAAGAGGTACACAAAGTAAAATGAGATATATGAATAATTTAAGTTATAATTATAAAAATAGGATAATGGATTTGAATGACACGTTGTTCTTCCAAGTATTTTAGTTGGAAGAGAAAATGTCATCAATGAAGAGACCTCAGAATAGTATAAATAAAAAACCCTAGAAGTGAAATTTAAAATAAATATTTAATAGAGTTATAACCTAGTAAAACCCACATTAAAAAAATCACATAATGGGTTTTTTCCCCTTTCAATTAGCACAACCTCATCTGGAAGACCATCTGATAGATTAGTCTGTTTCCAAAATCTAAAATGAGAGTCATCACAATGTGGTTTATATTCAACACACCCATGGTGTATAAATAATGGTGGTTTTAGAATCAATATGCTTTTAACCACAACTAGTGGGAGATAATACTGGCCATGGTGCTAGGGGAACTCTTTCACCCCAAGCATGTGACCACATCCTATACTGGGGGTGTTTTTACAACCAGTGGTGCACATGCGATCCCCATGATAAACACATATTGGACTAAATCATCATCTAGAATGATTTGTACCTTGAAATTCTAAATCCCCCCTTTTAAACCACCTAACACCGACATAGAAATCCAAAATCCCAAAAACCCATCCTAAAGCTCAAAAAATAAAATTACTCAAACCAAGATGTGATAACTACATTGTATATTTTTTTTCCAACCATGTATAATATTTTTTTTATAAAAAATGGTGTTTTTGTGTAGATGTATAAATAATTGGAGGTGTCGATGGTAGATAATTAGAAGTTAGAGAACATTGAGTTTATGCATATTATAATGATGTTATACATGGTAGGGGTGGTTTATGGTTGAATTAAATTTTTGGAGATTTTTTTTAAGGAGGTTATTTTCCATTAATAGAGCCAGTTTATGGGGGAAATACTGATTACTGCTTCTGTAATTCACATTCGAATATTATATATATATATATGATATAATTTTATATGTTTTCTAAATGATTTAAGTATCAATAACATGGTATATTAATTAAATTTTAAGTGGTCGTTGGATATATACATTGTTTAATTTTGTATCACTTTTTTTGTAGTTTGTTAATATCTAAGGCATCCCACAAATTTCTATTCCTTCTTAGTGCTTGTCTACAACCCCTAGAAATTTAGAAGAGGGATTTTAATGGAACAATAGTCATACCACTAAACCGAGTGGGCCCCCGGTGTCTAAGTTCATGTTATTAATATTAAAATATATAATGAAATAAAAACTATTACATTACATGGATTTTATATGAAGAATAAATAATACCAAAAGAATAGTTATAATAGAACAAATAAAAAAATGACAACACAATGGAAGGATTTACTATCATGATATCCCATAACAACTATACCAGTATGTATATATGTGTAATGAATGAAAATATTTTTAATATTGTAGATATTATTAAAAAATAGCATTATGAATTATTTTTATAGATGAATGTGTTATTATATAAATATTTATGATGAAGTGTAATATGATTGTAAAATGGACATCAAACATATATTCATTGGATATATAAACATTAGGTATTATAAATCTAATATGTATACTGAAGTGTTTATAATTGGGATGTATAAGGGAGTAACACGTTACGAATAATATATTTTAATGTAATTATCACATTGTTAAGAAATAAAATTGAAATAAAAAATTCTATTAAAATAATATTTTGTATTCAAGAATATATTAATCCTTATATGTTATGAGTTATGTTTCATAGAAAAAATATCTATAAATTTTAATATATGATATTGTTTAAAGGTATTAAATAAATAAGTACATACATTATTTTTAATCTAATTATTATTAATGGTATATAATATTCAATAATATTATATGAAAATTTAAAATATATTTTTTGTAACATATTTTTTTATCTTGTATGTATTATTATAAGAAGTTAAATATTTAAATTATTTCATAGTTATTTTTTATAAAATTTATTTCATGTGTTGTATATACATGTAATGTTTAGGTAATAGGTTTAATTTCATGTTTTCAAATAGAAAATAAGTTACTGTGGTAAAAATTAAGTTATGATGTTATAAGAAAAAATGATGTAAATTACCAAAATAACGGTTGAAATGATAAAATAGTCATAAATATTATTAATTAAATATTTTTTATGGGTGATTTAATGACCCATTATTGGTCAATTGTTTCAAATATCCTCATATAATTACATTCCAAAAACATTAAATAATAATTAGTTGTAATTATTATACTCAATGTAGTTTATAATATGACCCATTCTATACCCACTGTAAATGTGATTCACAAAAAATTCATAATTATTATTATAGGGGATGAGAGATAAATTACGTTCCAAACAAAGAATTATGGGGGTCTATAGTGATGGATCCCCATTGCATCCCTAATCAAAAAATACATACATTTACGAGGTAGAGGAAAAATAAATGGGTTTACATTAAACAATAAATATGATTTAGTTTAAATTCCAATATCTACCTAAATTCACTACCTAAACACTATCACTAATATATTGATTCCCTAGGATCCTAAATTATCCCCAAATTAATCAAAATTGAAGAAGGATTCTCAAAGTTGTCATGTTTATACTTAGTGACCAATAACACATTCTATTTAATATAATTTTGTCTCATAGTTATCCCACTTAATAAATATTAATGATCAATATTATGAAATATATATACATTTAATATAAATATTTTATAATTTTATTAGTATAATATAATTAAATAGTCAATTGATAAATTTTTTAGAGTTCTTGTTTTGGTACGTTTAACCCCCTATGTTAACGATGGTACATTTTTTATAATATTTGATTATTAAAACATATATTATAATAATATATGTTATAAATTAGTTTATTATGATATTTTTACATTTAGTAGTGGTAATAAATATAATTATATATATTAATAAAATGAATTTATTTTATTAATTCCACTATCATTATATCATAATTTTTTAATCATTATTATTTTATCAATTATCCTAACATATTTTAAATAATCATTACATTCTTTAACTATATCACACACATAGAAAAACAAGCATATATATATATATATAAGTATATATATATATAATATCGATGGATATTTTGTAAGAGATGGACACATGAGAAAGGATAAAAAAATGAAATTTTTATATTATAGAATGAATGAATCCATTAGGACAATTAATAACTTGAAATTAATTTTCATATTAAATTTTTGTTAAATCGGTGCTTGATGAAAATAAATGATCGATATTTATTAAAATAATTATAAATATTTATTTGATATAGAAAAATTATAAACATAAAATTATTATATAGGGATTTATATTATCAATGAGCTAGAATGTTACATGTCTTGACCCACTAAGAATGCGCCTAGACTTATGGTAAATGTAGTGTGTAACCCCAAGCCTTCCAACAAGGTTCCATGAGATGGGGACTATAACAAAGAATATATAATGTACATTGGATGCCTTTACCAATTAGAAATACGTTCCAATATGAAGCATTAACACATGACATATCTAACAAAACATCATGAATAAATAAATAGAAAACATTATAACAAGTACAACATGAAACAATATGTAATCACTAAGATTTTATGTGGATAACCAACAATGATAATAAAAGAATCATAAGATTATATCACAATGTATAATATTAATATAGTGAGAGAATACAAAACATAATTAGAAGGACTATCATAATAATATATGACAATAACTATCTTATACATAAACCACAATATGAAACTATTAATCAACACTAATAATTATATTCAATCCAAAATTATCAAACCATAAGAGATATATCCAACATTTTCACAAAAAAAATCATGTTTATGAATAATTATTGTGCAATGTTAAATATAAACATGTCTAGTAGGATATCCATTATATAAAAGGTTAAAAATATAATTACATGTAAAAAAAACTTATGAATTGGGGTTATTATGGGGAAATATAGCATGATAGATTCAATCGATGGACAATTCATCAATTTAAAATAGAAAAACAACAAAAAATTGGTTAGAATTTAAAAAAAAAATTATAGAATTAAATCAACCAGATACACTAAGAATATAGAAAGACTAATAATTATTTATGTTGATACCTCAACAATAACATATATGTAGAAATTAGACAAGTACATCGAAAAGGTGTATGACCCATGGATTCTATATCACACAAAATCATAATTATCCAAACCTCATTACTTCTATATGATATCTCAATATCCATAGTCTAGGTCTTATTCCTCGCTAAGGTTAGCATTACATGGGGTACCATCCTTAATGGAGGACCCACATCATTCCATGTGGTGTATAAATAATTTTTTTTCATTTCTAGCACCATATATGGAGGACCCATTCCACATAATAATGGTTTTATGGGGATCCGTAAACCACAATGAGTATTGAGGAATCAATACATAGAATATTTATATTTCTAGGGTGGTTATCAAACCCATGTCTTTGATAAATTTTAGACCCACATTACCCATAATGATTTCCATGAGTAAAGGAAGAAAATATATATATAAAAAATAAAAATAGTTATTAAATTAATTTTTTATAGAACAAATTTTTAAATGAAATAATTATAAGAATATACTATTAATTTTTCTTATTTTGATGCCTAAATGAGGTGATACAAAAATCACTAATGAAGATAAAAAATTTAATGAACTATAATTTTTATATGAAAATACAATTTTTAAATATATTTTCATCCTAATATAGTATAATATAAAACTCATAAATTAGATAATATGTATCTATTAGAATATTCCTCATATTATTAAAAGAACTCAAGTTTCACAATGACTATTTTATTATGTTTTACAAAAATACAAACATTGAAAGATGACATAGGAAACATTCGAATCAATAATTATTTTTTCCTATAATAACTATGAATTTTATGGGGATATAAATGAAAAAGAATAATGTATAGAATAATGAAAACACTATAGGCCATATTTCTTCCATGAAAACCACTCCTTCCATGAAGAGGGTAAAAAAAGAGAAGCTTCAGGAATATGATAGACATTATCAAGGGACGTGTAGAAATTTATTATGAAAATTATTTAATGATTAGTTATGAGAATTGTGTAGTATATTTATTTTGTAATGGAAAGAAATCAACATTAGGAAATATCCATTACATAGTCATTATATGAGCATTGGAATAGTAACAATATTCTATAAAATAGAAAAATATCAGTTAAAAGTAAATTCAAAATTATAATAATTACATTTTAATAATATTATTATATAACCATATACCAGATATCAATTAATTCATATGATATAATAAAATTTTTATTTCCTTAAAATGAATAAATATTGTGTTTCCACTATAAATTTTTTTTACTGATTTTTTAAATTAAAATAGTAAATTCCAATTTATAATTATCAATTTTTATATAATAAAAATTATATTTTAAATAATTACATCAAAATTAGGATGTGTTGAAATTTTTAGAATTTTATAAATGGGTCACTTTTTATTAATAGTTAAAATATTGTTTTATAGTATTTATTATGACTTAAAAAATATGTAATAATGATATAATAATTAACATAATTGATACCAAAACCAATAATTTATTATATTATAAGTATAATTTATTTTAACGAGTTAAAATTATTTTTCAAACATATACTATAGAATTCTATTTTTGAAAATATAAATAAATTATTTAAAAACAATATTTAATGGAAATAATGGGATAAACATGTACCAAGTTATATAAAAAATTAAATTTTAGTCAATAGAGATTAAAAGTCATAAATCATTCCTTAAATTTACAAAATGCATTAAATAACCACAAGTGATCCAATTGTAATACCATACATTCCCCTAAGGTGTGAAAACTTTTAGTTATTTTGATTCCCCTATTCTATAATGTTTTGGATAATTTTTGGGGATAGAAAATCAGGTTTTAGGTGTTTAGATGGGGGGGGGGGAACAAACCTAGACTAATCGGTGTCTACCGGAGGCCATTGATAGCCTGTTATCACCGATAGAGGGTCTTCATTTCTACATACCCCAATAGATAGTCGGTGGATGTCCATCGACTAGCTAGTGGACATAACAAACATGATGTACCTCTCCCAATTCCACATGCTAGCTTGTGAGGGTCGCCGACTAGTGAGTGATGTGATAGGAGATATAGAAAAGAAATGGAAAGTCAGTTTTTTATCACCTGAAGCTGTAAATGTATCTTCTACAATCACTATATTCAACCCTAATACATATTGAATAAATCCATGGACTCTCCAAGGTTGGATTGGTGTCTCTCCATAACAATTTTTGAAAAATCAATCTCCAGTCGATCTATTTTTCCCACATTTTAATTTTTGATTGAGTTATTTTTGATTCCATAAATTTTCATGGAATTGGAAGAAATTTTAGGTAATGAATTTTGAATCCATTTATTGTGTTTCGATTTCCAAAATCCCTTATAGATACATTGTTAATTCCTTTCCTATATTCCATATCATTTGTTGAATGTGGTGAAACATATGTAAGGTCTTATTTATGTGATGATCCAACCTCTTCACAATCTATATAATTATAAAAACATAATATTGAGATATAGAATCAAATTATAGGGAATCAAATTGATTTCTATTTTGTTTCCATTATTTTCTAGTGTGTGGATCCCATTGTGGTTAGATTTTTACCCATGAATGAGGTCAGTGGTTCCATCACTAAGATTTTATTTGGTGATCCACATATTATTTTGGTTTTCAAAATGGTTTTCTAAATTATTTTGTAAATTATTTTTGAATTTTCCTCGATCTTCTAGATATGCATGCATCAATGGTTTTTTTTAAAAGATGGTTTTGCAATTTTTTTGGTAAAGGAAATACTTTTTCAAATTAATGATGAAATGATTTATGAAATGATTTTTCAAATCATGATTTTTATGGAAGGTTTTTTTGGATTTATTTATGAAATGAGAAATGATTGTGGAAATGAAAAATAAATTGACATATATATTACATGGGTTACTTTAGAGATAACAAGGGGGTTTTAGTACTGGTCCTTTTTTTCATCTTGGGGTTATTCATGGGGGTTTTCTCTATTCTCTATGACTTTATTTATTCACAACCTATACACTCCCTTGAGGGTTTGTAGTATTTTCTTTGTTTGATTTAGGAATGTTTAAACCATTATATGGAGGCAGCGATGCTTATATTAAAAGAGAATGGGTAGCTCGTGATGGAGGGTGGTATGTTTCTAAAATATCATAAAAAGTAATTTTTGATATTTTTTTGTTTGTTTTGATTTTTTTCATGGTCTTATCCCATGTTTTTGGGCTTCTTTTACATTGGTGTATCATTGATCTTATTGGTTTGTGATTATGGAATATTTTATTTATAGTTATCATTATCTATTTTTATTCCATGTATCTTTCTCCAGGTTGGTAAAATCATTCCCTATTGTTAATATTGGATGCCCGGGTGATAGTATATAGGAAACGTGGATTAGTGAAACCTAACAGGTCCTATAATGGTCAAGTTTGAAACCTAATTGGATGGGTTTTCATATTTTATTGATGAATATTTAGTATGAAATGGCTATTTTTAGTCATAGTATATGAGTCTTGGGATGTTGGTATAAAAGATATATAGTTTTTGGGAATTATGGGGTATGATGAGAGTGTGTTCCGATCCATATCTTATTTTACAAAGAATAAAGTCACGAAATATTATTTAATTTTGTGTAACTTATGTTGGTATTTGTTCTATATATCATTTTCTTATTCTAGTCGATTGAGTTTAAAATGATATCATTTAATTTTATTATTGTTTCCATTGATTTTTTATATATACTATCATGCATTTGAGACATCATCCATGGGTTCCTAGAGATAATGAAACATGGAATTATCCTTAATTGAATCATCCAATTGATCATAATATCATCAAGGATGTCATTCTAGTAGATTGTACCATGGATCAGAATACATTTCCCATTCAAAATGAAGCTAAAGAGGACAAACAAGGAGTTGGTGCAGATAATGATTGATAATATGTGGTCTTATTCTAGAATCACATATCTATTAAAGATACTAATTGTTGGAATCCTCACATTTTAATCATGTTTTAATGATCACAAATCCTATACATCATGTAAATATTGTTAATCCTATATTTAATTTGTTTTATGAACGATCAAGTCTAATTAATTCTGTGAATATTACTACTTATGTATGTATACAAATATTTGGATAAGTATGAGAAATCGTGAGTCTGCCACCAGTTCTGGTTTTTCTGGAAAAGGACCCAGACACCATGACTAGACACAGTGACCCAAACACCATGACCCAGACACCGTGATCCAGATACCGTGACCCAAACACCGTGACCCAAACACTGTGACCCAAACACCGTGACCAGACATCGTGACCCATACATCGTTACCAAACACCATAATTAGTTTCAGATCTCATGAAGTCTGTGACACTGGTTTCTTACTACTATCACTAAGACATCATTCGAAGTTTAGAAAAGGACCAGACAATGTGATCCTAACACTGCATCTGTGCTACTGGTTCCTGATCTCAATATAACTATGCCATGATGATTGTCTCACTGCTCAAAGGAAAAGAAGAAGTCACCGTTTCCTGGTGACACCATTTCCAAGTGATACCATTTCTAGACAGACTCTGTAACTGTTCTTTAATATGTTTTGTCATTTTTAATTTAATTTCTAACAGTCATATTTGAGTCATTTAAATGCACTGAAATGATTAATATTTCTTTTTATACATTTCACCTAATAGTACGAGGTACGAGGTGTAGAATACATGAATCCTGTCAGATCCAACATGTGCACCTTAAATTAATAAGGAAGATAATCCGAGCTTCAAAATGATACATAGTAGTAGAGCAGCAGACGCGCGAGCATTTTTTTTGAAGAGAACCGATACATGAAACAAGATACATCCAAAGAAAACATGAAGCATTCTCGAATCAAAAGGCTGGAATACCATATATCAGAGCAAAAGACATCTTCATAATAACAACTCCATGAAGAATATGAGCTTGATCTAATAGGAAACCAAAGAATCAGACTTGCGATACTCTATTTCTCACAAGAGGACTCTATACTTGCATCTGTTTCATCCTATAAGTCCAGATCTACATAGAATAACACTTAGAGCACTTCTAACCATTTTCTAATCATCTTTTCTCTATTGTGTTTTATTTTAGATGTTGAGAAGTGTGTGTGTGCGTCTGTATTAAAAAACACACACTATATCCTATATTAAACTGAAGGATACAAGATATCCTTCCTCTCATATCTTTTTTACATTTTTTTACTCCCACAGATAAGTGTGGAAGAGTTCCTTGTGAGACCAAGTAGTTTAAACCCACGAAGAACTGTGGGAGAGTACGTGTGACTTGGACAGTCCTGTAAACTGTTGTTTACCCCGATCCATGGTGTGGATCAAAGTTTATTAATATAAACTACTTGGTGGAAGACGATCACCAAGTGGAGTGGATTAGGTCTCGTCTTGAGACTGAATCACTTGTTTTATACACTATGTTGTTTAATTTAATTTTTCCTTATTTTACTGTATAATTCAGAAATCACTAGATTTTACATTGATAGTTAATCTTGGATAGAAGTTATAATTGTTTTGTCTTATTAGAAGAGCTTCAAAAGTAGTATCAATAACTCATACTAATATTAGTGATAATTAATCAATATTAGGAGAGGTTATTTGAACAGTCAAACTTTTATAACCATATTACCTTGATTGACTAGGCTATATTTCTTTTTATTGGGGAACCCTTTAAGAAAACATTTTAACAGAAATTTTTATAGATACTCAATTCACCCCCCTCTTGAGTACTCCACTCTGACCAAAATTTGGTATTAGAGGGGAAGTTTTTATTCCTATTAAGACTCTATTTTAAATCTATTCAACTGTGATTTTAGTTGTACTTTAAAGATCTATAAGTTTCTGTTAATTCTAAATTTATATCTCTTTCAAAGTATTTGTCTATTATGGATAATAGACTGGAAGGGGAGGAAAAAAACACACCACCCTTATTTAATGGAAATAATTATTCCCAATGGAAAACTAAAATGAAAATGAATTTAGAAAGTATGGTCTTTTGAAACTTGGTCTTCAATTATAGATGAGTATAAAATTCCTTATACTAATGGAATTACTTGGGATGACCCAAATAAGACTTCCTAGAATAAAAATTTAAAATCCATGAATGCTTTATAATGTTCTTTAGGAGATGAGGAATTTAACAGAATATCTGCATGTAAAACTACCCATGAAATTTGGGATACCTTGTCTGTTTCACATGAAGGAAATTCTAGTTTAAAAGAAATGAGACTCAATAATTATACTATTAAATATGAAAAATTTAAAATGAAGCCCGATGAGCCTATTTTTGACATGTATCTCAGGTTCAAATAAATTTTCAACACAATGATTTATCTTGGAAGAGAATTTACTGCCAAAAAAAAATCATGAGGATTCTCATATGACAAACTAATAGATGGAGAGGAACCTCTGTCTCTATTAGAGAGTCATGTGACATCAGCAAATTACTTGTCAAATAACTCATTGGGAAACTAATTATGTATGAAGAGGAGCTAAAAATCAATAAGAAAGAGGAGGATAAACCCAAAAGAGAATCTGTTGCATTCAAGACTACCACATTTTAACCCAAAGAAAAAGAGAAACTACAAGTCTCTGTAAAAAGTTCCAGCAGTGAACAATCATCACCTGACAGTGATGAGGAGATGGATCAATTAGCTAGAAGTTTTAAGAAATTTTAAAATAAGAAGAAATTTTTCAGAAAGCCTAACTTCAAAGGAAGATATGATCAAAAGGGAAGCTGGGAGAAAGATTAGAAAAGAAGTTACCAGTCTGATGAGATAGTATGTTATGAATGTAATCTAAAGGGACATATAAAGTTTGACTGTCCCAAGATCAAGTATAAAAAGAAAAACGAGGACAAAGATAGAAAGTATAAAAAGGAAATGAAAGAAATGTGGAGTGATTCCGAGGATAGTTTAAGTGACTTAGAATCTTCACACGATGAACATTCTATCAAATCTAATATGTGTTTTATGACAAACACATCTGAGGTAACACTGGAATCTCATGTACACAATTCCTATTATTTTAGAGATCAAAGTGATTATAAAAATATGTCTAATGAATAAATGTTTGAGTACAGTAATATGATTTAAGATACAAGTAATGAACTAAAATATAAATATAAGTCTTTAAAGAATCAACATGCTCTCACCTCAACTAGTAAATCTAAAATTACTGTAGAAAGAGATAAAAATTTTCAATTACTCAAAGAAAAAAATGAACTATAGCTATATAATGTGCAATTAAAAAGTACCTTAAAAGGTTTACTAATGGTAAAGATACCTTGTTAAAAATTCTAGGTAAACAGATTTCCCCTAAATACACTACTTGTATTGGCTATCAACCGGGTAAAAGAAATTTTTGAAGAACCAATTTTGTTTCTAAATCTAGAACATACAACTTTACTTCTATTTTAGAAAAACATTCTGCTAGTTCAAATTATGAAACACTTTCTACTATTTCCAGATTTTCTGGACCAAATAGAGTTTATTTTTCAAATACTTTAAATAATTATTATAGGAAACCTATAAAGAATATGTGGGTTCCTAAATCTTTAGTTACTAATATTACTAAACCCAAAAAAATAGGGGTACCAAAGTCTATTTTTATTTGACTATTTTATAGGAAAATTGTTTAAAGAGGCCCTGTAAAATATTATGGTACTTGGACAGGGGTGTTCAAGACACATGATAGGGGACTATTCATGCTTCAAGAATTTAATAAAAATTGATGGTGGACATGTCACCTTTGGTGATAATGAGAAAGAAAAAATCATTGGCCTTGGCCAAATCGATAACTCTAACTCAGTCTTACTTTCCAAAGTACTTTTTGTTGATGGACTAAAATATAATCTGCTTAGTATTTCACAACTATGTGATGATGGATTTCATGTTAAATTTTAAAATTATTCTTGCAATGTTTTTAATTCTAAAGATGAATTATTATTTTCTACATTGAGAAATGAAAATGTATACTCTATTAACTTAGGTTCTTTAGTTTCTCAAAATGATCATGTTTAAGTGTATTTCACAAAGATTCTTGGATTTGGCATAGAATACTAGGACACTAAAATATTCAATCCCTTATAAATATAACTAGAAAAATTATAGTCAATGACCTACCCAATCTTGAGTTTCCAAATGACAAAGTGTATAATCCTTGTCAAAAGGGAAAGCAACACAAAATTTCCCTCAAACCAAAAAAAGAAGTGTTAACTTCTCAACCTCTTGAATTGGTTCACATGGATTTGTTTGTACCATATATAGTATCTAGTTTAAATAGGAAGAACTATGTTTATGTTCTAATAGATGAATTCTCTAGATATACTTGGACTTTATTTTTGACTCACAAAAGTGAAGCCTGCACTCATTTCACCAAATATTCTAAAACTGTAGAAAATTTTAGTGGACTTAGAATTAAATCCTTAAAAAATGATCATGGATGTGAGTTTTAAAATCAATATTTTGAATCCTTTTTCTCATAAAATGGATATAGTCATAAATTCTCTGCCCCTAGAATACCTCAACAAAATGGAGTTATAGAAATAAGAAATAGAACCTTTCAAGAGATTTTTATAACCATTCTTAGTGAATATGACATACCTATTTATTTCTGGGATGAATCTGTAAATACAACATTCTATATCATTAATGGAGTTTTGATTAGACCCATTCTTAAAATAACTCCATATGAGTTATGGACAATAGAAAACCCAAAGTAATCTACTTCAAAGTTTTTGGTTGCAAAGTATATATCCTTAATACTAAGGAAAATCTTGAAAAGTTTTCATCTAAGAGTGATGAGGGAATTTTTATAAGATATTCAATCTCTAGTAAATCCTATAGAGTTTTTAACAAAAGAACTAAATCTGTGGAAGTATCTTTCCATGTCAAGTTTGATGAGACAGATCCACATGCGCATAAGACTACTCTAGAGAACCTAGAGGATGATATGTGTCAAATCTGGACATCAATGATAAACACTCTAACAATCTCATAATAGGATCTCTGAAAAATTCTAGTTCTGGAAATTATCCAGATTTAAGTCATAATGAACCTGAACCTGTTGATGAACCTGAAATCACTAGTCCCTCTTTTTCTAGAGATGTTAGAACCCTTAAGAACTATAATTTAGATGCTGTTGTAGGATATTTAGATAAAGGAACTCAAAATAATTATGGTATTATCTTAAACCAAAGAAAATATACTAAAGATCTTCTAAAAAGTTTTGTCTTTGATAGCACTAAAAGTAGTGATACTCCAATTAGTACTACTAGTAAGATGAATATTGATAAAGATGAAAAATCTATTAATCAAACCACTTATAGAGGAATTATTGAAATCTTACTCTACTTAACTGCTAGCCAAAATGACATTATGTTTAGTGTATGTATGTGTGCTCGTTTTCAAGAAAACCCTAAGGAATCTCATTTAAATGATGTTAGAAGGATTATCAAATACCTCAAGCATACACTCAATCTAGGACTGTTTTATCCCAAAGAACAATTATTTGAGTTAGTTAGTTATTATGATGCTAATTTAAGTGGTTTTAAGTTAGATAGAAAGGGAACATCTGAAACATGTCACTTTTTAGGAAACTCTCTAGTATCATGGTGTAGTAAGAAATAAAACTCTATTACGTTATCTACTACCAAAGTTGAATACACAGCTGCTGGTAGTTGTTGTGAATTATTTTTTGGATAAAACACACATTACTAGATTATGGATATCAATTCAGGCATGTACCAATAATTTGTGATAATAAAAGTTCTATTAACATCTGAAAAAATCTTGTTTCACACTCTAGGACAAAACATATTGATGTAAGACATCACTTTTTGAGAGACCATTATCAAAAAGGTGATATCACTTTGGAATTAATTGGAACTGAATATCAGGTTAATGATATATTCACCAAACCATTAAATTCTAAAAGGACAGATTAAATCATACAAGAATTTGTAATGGTAAATCTTAAGTATAAAATGTACTGTTTCAAAATTTACTGTCTCACAGCTTACTGTTTCACAGTTTATGATTTCATAAGTCACTATCTTAAGATTAATGTCTAACTCTCACAGTTCTGCAAGTTACTGTTTCATGTTTATGGTCTCACAGTTACTATTTCTCAGTCACTATCTTGCACTTACTATCTCATGTATTACGGTTTCACCGTGTGGATACACACTGTAAAGGTGACACCATGAAAACTTTTTATGGTGTCACCATGACAACCTGTTCTGATCTCACCATAAAGAAAATTTTTCGTTATATTTATATTTTATTACCCGTATTGCTGTGTTGATTATTTTACTATATTTATCCTGCATTTGAATTTTCGATGCTTGAAATCCCTAAATGATAAAAACCAAATGTCTTTCATAATCTTCTTCACTCGAGCTTTCTTCTCTCAAACCTGAAACCTTTTTCCCTCAAACCGTACGATCCTTTCAATCCTTCATCTCTAACTCTCTCAAACCTCTCATTGAATTCATAGAATGAAGCACCCATCTTCTTCATCTCATGAGAAGCACATATCTAAGAATAAATTTAAAAGTGCACCTAAGGTAGTGCCTGAAGGACCACTGAACCCAAACCTTATTGATAGAATAGTGGTACTAGAAAAGAAAATCTACCCTAAATGGTTACTATCAAGTAAGTCTTTAATTGTAAAAGTACTGAATGAGCAGGGATGGATGGATTGGTTCAAAAATGATACAAGGATGATTTATCCTAAGATTATTTCCCAGTTCTATCAGTTAATCAGTTCTCATTTGATATATAAGATGGTTTTGTTACGAGATGCTGGATTAATGGCCAAAGATGAACCTTTTCCTCAAGGTTATGTGCTGCCTGCCTAAGGATACCTCATGAAGGAATTTTTTAGGACTACCATAGAGGTCATCCTCATCCTAGTGATATCTTTATTTTAGAAGATACTTTGGGAGGCATGACTGGAAACAAAAATAAGAGACAAGCTATTGCTACTTAGTTAGATGGTGAAACCAGATTGCTGTTTATGTTTATTCAGAATCTGATTAGTCCGAGGAAAGGAGATTTTTCTACCCTCAAGTACCAGGATGTATTTTTGATACATATTATGAAGAATGGACACAAGATTAACCTATCAAAGTGTAACTCCCTGACCCCAGTTACCCAGATTCAGTGCATTATTACAAAACATTATCATGATGCAAGGAACCATGTCCCGGAAGACCAAATAGTTTAGTAGCCTTGGATGTACTAGATACATACATAAGTTTTTCATTACATTATGAATTGAAAAAGAAACATTATGTCTCCATAAAACACACTCATATCCCTTATCTTATCCCTTTAGGTCAGTCATAATATACTTTTTCACAACCTAGGAAAAATAAAACATAAGAAAGAGGTGATCTCAGATGATCAGTAAGGATAACAATATAGCAGAAGATTTCATAAATAATCATAAATATTTAAGTAAATTTATAAGACTAAAACAAAAGTCTTATAAACTTAAACTTAAGCATAATATGAAAAATATAAATCAAATAATTCCATTTACTTATTTACAAGGATATTATACTAGTCAAATGATCATATGTAATATCAATAGCTAATTTCATAATGATGGAATGCATAATGCCGGACATCATAACCACATAGTCAAGGCATCGTGCCAATACTACAAATAAAACTTTTTTCAAGGCCTTGTGTCAAGACACTAATTTGTCTCATTAGACCTATCAATGCATCGAGGAGCTATAGTGGGCTCTACCTGTCACTTACTAAGTCCAATGCATTCCTCATATGAAAAGGTTGAAACATAACATAAACATTCGTATTAAAACTAGCATAAAAAATGTCAATACTTTATCAATAAACCATAAATTATATAAAAATAGTACATCCATAGTCAAACATATCACAAAAACTTCAATACAATATGTAATATAGTATCATAATAAATTAACTTCAAACAAGCATAAAATCCAATAAAGGATGTTGACATATATGAAATCAAAACTATTTGATAGAAATATCTCTTTCTATTTTTAAATTATTTAAAACTCATGTAATTATAAAAGAAAACATTTATTTTGAAAATATTCTTATAATATTTTATGGGAAGCTTAGAAGGTTTTATAATGGTGGAAAATAGCCGCACCCTCCATATAAGTTAAAAAAACATTCTTTCCTTAATTTTTCGAAAAGGTCATAAAGTACTTCGTTTGGAAAACAAAAAAAAGATTCCTTTCAATTTTTTTTATAAAAAGTAAAACAAGGGTATAAATGATTTTGAACCATTAGTCTAGGAAATAGTAAAAATGTTTTGAAATACATTTTTAAGAAACACAGATGTGGATAATAAGAAGTCCCAGTAGATACTTACATATAAACAACCTTAGAGAATAAAGAGATCGTAGAATTAACCCTTAACTTATAATTTTCCTTAGTTGAGGGTACTTTAAACTCATTTATAATTGTAAAATAATTGTTATTAAATTATAAAATAACTACATACATAAATATTATATCATATATGATCTTCAAATATCGCTTTGTTAATGATATTTCAGTAGTATCATTGTTTCGGGTGCAAACTGTTTCATTTTCCATTATATGTTTTGTTATGAAAGTTCTATTTTTATGAATAGAATGTATTTGATTCATATCCAGAATTATATTAAGTTCTTAAATATTATTTTTATTCATAAAATAAAAATTATTCTTGAATGATTACAATGGGGGATGAAATCTCATCACGTCATGGAGACGGTAAGCCGTACGTACGCACAAGCGACAATATCATTCCATTGGTGGTGAAATAATATTTAATTGGATGTTATATTATATATAAATAATCATTAACATGTTATATTTATTATTTTAATCAATTATACTCATTATTATACCCATCCAAAATATGAAGCGTTGAATAACAAACTACACCACGACGTGGAGACGGTAAGTCGTACATACGCACATATGGTGAATTTTTCATTCATAGAATAGATAGAATAATGAATATGGTTGTAAAATATTTATAATAACATCATAGTATGTATAAGTTACTGGAGTTATTATTTTGGTATGGAAACAACAAAAAAATAGGAAGTGGAAGAAGAAAAGATCTTTGAAAGAGATGATGAAATAATTACCCCTTCTCTGGGTTTTTCCTTTTTATTTGAACAAAACAGCTCCTTAGGATGGATTTATGATAAAATTAAGGACTCTAGGATGAATTTAGGTTATTTTGGAGGAGATTTGAGTAGGTTTTGGCTGAGCCAAATGGATTTGGAGGTGTGAATTTTAGAGGAGGGCAAGTACCCTTTTATAAGAGAGGTTAGAGTCACCTTAGAAAAAGCTTGAAATATTAATTTATTATAAAATAATTTTCGGTTTATAATATCTCAAAATGGATTTATTTTGATCCTAAGGTGGGTATGGGTTGAATTAAACTCAACTAATATGTTCTAGACAAGTTTAGGTCACCATATTAACCTTATCTTATAGATTTAACTCTTGGTTAAATAGTTTAACATTTACCATCTGTCCTTGTATTTGTATATTATATGGTTAAAAAACATAATATAATATTCCAAGGGAACCTAAAGTGGTTAATTAATGTAATATATAACCTTATATAAGTTCGTTGGCCGAATATTATATTTTTAGGAATATTATATCATTTAATAATATAGTATTTGTTTTAAAAACTCATTTATATCAATTTTGACACTATTTAGTATTTAGTTTTTGTAAAAGTAATAACAAATTTATTACTTCTAAAAAAATTCATTAAATCAACACTAATATTTCATATTCACATATAAAATTCTTTTATGAAATCAAAACTTTCAAATTATATTTATTTTAATATTTATAATATCATTTATTTTATTCTTTCATCAATAAGGAAAATACTGCAACATTATTGTGTCATAAATAAATATATTTATTTTATTTATATAAATTATAAATAAAATACCATGATATAGGAAATATTTTTATCTTTATAATGACTCTTTATAGTCAAAGAGATCAATTATATAACATCATATAAAAATTGTTTTACTAAAAGATATAGGTTTATGTTACATTTTCCTTAACTTTAAATTATTTTTTATAAAGTGTCATTTTCACTTACAAGTGGCTCCATGGGGTCCCAAAATCACCCCAAGGATACTCATGTTCGGAAATTTATCATCCAATTGGGTTAGGACACATGTTAGGGTAATTTAATATTATTATAATATTATTTTTTAGCCTTATTTACCTGATTTACCCTTTAACCACGATAAATAAAATATTTACTGAAGTTACTATTCATAATGTCTAAAAATAAAAGTTACATATTTAAAAAATGTGGACCTTCTGGTTCCAAATATGGAATCAATTTTCTCAAATTCAAAATATATAAGTTTCAGAAATTAATATAGAATTAATTCCTGTTGTCAAAACCAAAAAGTGGGTTTTTAAGAAGTAAAATCTATCAAAAGAATGACATGTGTTTATGTACAATTTAAATGAGAAATTACATCCAATGAACTACATTATATTAAATTATAAAAATATAATCTAAGTATACTTTAAAACCACTCAAATTTATAATTTAACACAATAAAGTATTTCTATTAAAAAAGATGTTTTTATTTAAAATTTAGTAATTTTCACTATTCATCAAAATATGAAAGTTGTCAGAAAAGTACCAAAACCTCACCCTAAGATAATTTTGATATTTCAAATCCGAAAATGAAGTCCAATTTGAAAAATAAAATTTCTAAAATTTCAAAAAGTGGGTATTACTATTCATAAATGCTTTTAAAATGGCTAGTTTGAATGGTTGTGGTGCTCTTGAACTCAGTGTTGCGTACATCATACGCTATTATGTTATTAAAAAAGAAATGTATCGTGGAAGCTTGAGGTGTTACATTCTTCCCTCCTGCAAATAATTTAGTCCTCAAAATTTCTAGAATACTACTACAGAAAAAGATTCGGGTGGTTCTTCATCATAAGTTCCTCAGGTTCCCACATTGCCTCTACCATTTTATGGTTTCTCCAAAGAACTCTTACCAGGAAAGTTGTCCAGTTTATCAACACTTGTTCTGTGGTATATAGAATCTTGATAGGATCTTCACAATAAGATAGATCAGGTTACAGTTCTAATTCTTTATAGGTGAGTACATGCGTTGGGTCAGGCATGTATTTTCTCAATAGTGATATGTGGAACACATCATGAACTTTGGAGAGACTTGGTGGCATTTCCAAATGATAAGATACAACTCCAATTCATTCTAGAATTTCTAAAGGTCCAATGTACCTTGGAATCAATTTACCCTTCTTACCAAATCACATTACACCCTTCCATTGATATACCTTCAAGAAACCATGATCTCCGACTTGAAATTACAAATTCTTCCTTCGGTTATCAGCATAATTATTTTTTCTAATTTGAGCTGCTTTGATGTGGGTTTGGATAATCTTCACCTTTTCCATTGATTCCTCAACAAGTTTTGAGCCTATAAGTTTTCTTTCACCATCATCATCCCAACAAGTTTGTGTGTGACATCTCTTTCCATATAATGCTTCATGTGGTTCCATTTGAATACTTTAATGGAAGCTACTGTTATAGGAAAATTCTACCAGAGGTAAATACGAATCCCACGTACCTTGAAAGTAAAGTTATCAAGATCCTAACATGTCTTATAAGGTTTTAATAGTTCATTCTGATTGTCCATCAGTTTGAGGGTGGTAGGATGTGCTTAAACGAAGTTTAGTATCCAAGGATTTCTGAAGACTTATCCAGAATCTTGATGTAAAACAGGGATCACGTTCAGAAAAAATCAACAGGGGTACACCATGAAGTCTTAAAACATTATTAATATATTTTCTTTCTAAAAGTTCAAGAGGTAAATCGTCTCTTTTAGCAAGAAAATGTGCTAAATTTGTAAGACGATCAACAATGACCCATATTTCATCATTTCTTCTAGGAGTCTTTGGTAATCCCATGAAAAATTCCATCGTAATATCATCCCATTTCCACTCATGTATGGGAAGAGGTTGAATGACTCCTCCAAGATGTTATCTTCTAGCTTTCACCTATTGAAAAACCATACATATTGACACATATTCAGAAATCTCCATCTTCATGTTGTCCCACCAAAAATGTTCCTTCAAATATTTATACATCTTAGTACTACCAAGGTGTATAAAGAAATTGGATATATGAGAATCATCCAACAATTCCAATTTTAGATCAGGTATATCGGGAACTCGAATCCTCTTTACAAATTTCAAAATTCCATATTCATATACGAAATCAATCAATCTCCCATCATTCACAACTTTAATTTTCTTTTGAAACTCCTCATCATCAGTCTGAGAACTTTTTATCCTTTCTAGTAAAGATGTTTTGGAAATAATTTGAAAAAGTTTTGATGTTTCACCTTCCATGATTATTCCCATATCCATATTTACTAGAACCATGAATATAGGATCCCTTTCAACTCTCATATTATTCATAACTCCACTATCCTTTCTGCTCAAAGCATCTGCCACTTTATTTTCTGTCCCCAGGTGGTAGTGTGTAGTGCAATCATAATCCTTGAGTAGTTCAAGCCACTGACTTTGCCTCATGTTGAGTTCTTTCTGTGAGAAAATATACTTCAAAATATTTTGATCAGTATATATCTCACATTTTTTACCATAAAAATAGTGTCTCTATATCTTCAAAGAAAATATTATAGCCGCTAACTCAATATCATAAGTAGGATAGTCTTATTCATGAATTTTTAGCTACCATGACACATGGGAAATAAATATATCATTCACTACTACAAATACGCCTTTTATCAGCGCTAAAAATGGCCTTTAAAAGCGCTAGAAAAGCACTGTTAAAGCCGGCGAAGATAAAGGGGGGGGGGTCCCCTTTATCAGTGCTCAAAAAGCGCTGATAAAAGTACCCCTTTATCAGCGCTTTTTTTGCGCTGATAAAGGGGTCCTATATCAACGCTTCCTTTATCAGCACTTTCGTTTTAGTGCTGATAAAAGACCCTTTTATCAGTGCTTTTAAAAAATCATTGATAAAAGTTAAAAAAAATAAAAAAAATTTAAAAAAAATTACAAAAAATTAAAAAAATCCTGCCAATCCAGGGGGCTTTTATAGCGCTTGAGCCCCACTTTTAATAGCACTTTCCACCCCCTACAACGCCCTGCATGCACCCCCTCCACCCTTTATCAGTGCTATCCCCCCACATCCACCCCCATGCGCGCGCCTCTGCCTCCAGCAGGTTTTGAACTCGAGACCTCCCCCCTGCGCGCCTAAGCCCTTACCACTACTCTATTTTGATTTGTTTACCATTTCATGATATCTCTCTCTATATATATAGTTATATTGATTCGTATAGTAATATATATTTATATTAATATATATATAGTTATATTATTATATATATAGTTATATTAATATATATATAGTTATATTAATATATATATATAGTTATATTAATATATATATAGTTATATTAATATATATATCTATTTATATATATATATATAAATTTAGTTATATTTATTTGTATAGTAATATATATTTATATTAATATATATATAGTTATATTCATATATATATGCATAGTTATATTAATATATATCTGTATTTATATATATATATTTACTTATATTTATTCGTATATTAATATATATATATATATTAATATATATATATATAGTTATATGAATATATATATATATGTAAAGTTATATGAATATATATATTTATAGTGATATTAATACATATATTTATAGTGATATTAATATATATATTTATAGTAATATTAATATATATGTAGTTATATTAATATATATATATATAGCTAGATTAATATATATATATATATATAGTTAGATTAATATATAGGTATATAAATATTCATATATTTGTATTTTAAATAAAATGGATATTAGTTATTATTTAGATAAAGCTAATATATTTTATATGTAAATATATTTTATTATTTATATTTATAATTAATTTTTATGTGTGAATATATAATAAATATGTAGATATTGTTATATATTTGATTATAAATAGTAGTGAATTATAAAAAACGATAAAATTTCAAAGACATAATATTAATATGAATATAATACGTTAGAATAAATTCAGTCCCCACCAAAAAAAAGCCAATAATACCCCCTTAAACGAGGCTGAAAATCAACAAAATGTTAAAAAATCAGGGTACCCCGACTAAAAACTCAGTTTTGGAGGCCTTATGGGCCACTTTTGGCCTTGAAAAACCCTTGATCAGGGCTCTCCCTGGTCACAACGATGTAGAGATCATCGCAGGCTTCAATTTGATATGTGGTAGAGCTCAAACGGACACCCGGATCAAAAGTTATGGACGTTTGAAGTTTGAGTTGCGTTTTCAACATATTTTGGACCTTTTTTTATTTTTTTTAGTCTTCAAATTGTTATTAAATTACTATTAATCCATAATAATTGTAAAATTATTAATTAAAAATATTTTTTTAATTTTTTTATAATCCATTTTCACTAAATATCTTATATATTAAGAATAATAAGTGTAAATGTATATTTATACTTATCTAAAATATATTTAAAAATTATATATTATATTTATATCAATATAACTATATTTATATATTTATATATTAATATATATTTTTTTAATTTTTTTTTAAGTAGACCCTTTATCAGCGCTTTTAAAAAAAGCACTGATAAAGCCCCCCCCTTTATCAGCGCTACTAAACAAGCACTGATAAAGGGGGTCCCTTTATCAGTGCTAAAAAAAGCACTGATAAGGGGGGGCTTTATCAGCGCTAAAAAAGCACTCATAAAGGGGTACATTTATCAGCACTTTTTTTTATAGCTGATAAAGGTACCCCCCTTTATCAGCGCTTTTTCGTTAGCGCTGATAGGGGGGGCTTGGGAAAAACTGTTTTTGTGGTAGTGATTCTTCATATGGACACAACCAAGTCCTTTATTTGAAGCATCACTATAAATAACAGACCCATCATTCCCCGATGGTAGAGTCAAAATAGGATCATTGACTAATATTTTCATCAATTATTCAAAAAATTCTTCACTCTCTTTTTCCAAACAAATTTAACCCCTTTACGTGTGATCTTGGTTAATGGGTTAGCCAATCGGAAAAAATTATGTATGAAACGCCGATAATAACCTGCTAAACCAATAAAACTGCATACCTCAATTATACTCGTTGGTGCTGGAAATTCTTGGATTGCCCTAGTCTTTGAAGGATCAACAAAGATTCCATCCTTAGAGACAATATAGACAAGAAAAGAAATCCCCTGAATCCATAATTCACACTTGATAAACTTCCCATATAAATCATTTCTTCTAAGAGTCTTTAGAATAGTGTGCAAGTGATTTTCATGATCTTCATAGCTTTTGGGGTATACAAAAATATCATCAATAAATACCACTACAAAGTCATCAAGATATTCCTTGAAAACTCTATTCATTAGATCCATGAAAATAGAGGGTGCATTTGTCCTCCAATGGCCCGAAGGCCTTTGTTTTTTATTGATTTTTTGATAATCCACCTTTCAAGGGGTGAGGTGGAACCCTTACAAAGCCCGTAGGCGTAAGTATTACATGGCCCATAGGCCTTAGAGGAATTAATTGCCCACAGGCTTCAAACATTACATACAACCCAGACTAACTACTTGTAACTGCTCCTCCCCAACATCTTCATCGTGAAATCAGCTCTCCACCTTTGCATGGCTGTTTGGCTAGGCATTCTCGTGCATGCACAGGCTTGTCCTGATGGCAGGTGTCATACCCTCTCATTCTTGCAATCTGTTTATATTCTGCTGTGGTGAAAGCTCTTTTCTCATCCTTCTTGTAGAGCTTGTTCCTTGTAGGTTGTCTGGTTTACATCGGCACTAAAGGTGGCCCGAAGGCCTTGAGGTGGCCCTAATGCCTTACTGACCCGAAGTCCTGGGTGGCCCAAAGGCCTGGGTGGCCCGAAGGCCTTAAAGGACTCAGGGGCCAAATCGGTGTCTCGAAGGCCCAAACAGGGGCATATTCCCAGCTACTACAGTGCCAAACAGTGCCTGCTACAGTATTGCACAGTTCCCGCTACAGTACTGCTACAGTACCTGTTAGAGTACTGCTACAATACCCCCGGAAATTCTGCCTCCGCCTGGATTTGATCCCTGGTTTCTTCGATGCACTTACGGAGTCCTTACCAACCGGGCTAAGGCTCATGTGAAAGAGGGTGCATTAGTCAATCCAAAAGGCATTACTTTAAACTCGCAATTCCCATACCTGGTTCGAAATTATGTCTTTGTAATGTCTTTCTTTTTCACGCACAACTGATGGTATCTAGATCAAAGGTAAATATTTGAAAAATATTTAGCTCCATGAAGTTGATTAAATAAATCATCAATGCGAGGTAGGGGATACTTTTTCTCTATTGTTATAGCATTGATCTCCTTGTAGTCAATGCACTACCTCATAGATCCATATTTATTCTTAACAAAATGAACAAGGGCTCCCCTTGGAGAAACACTTGGGTGAATACATCCTTTATTACTCAATTCCTCTAGTTTTTTCTTTAGTTCCACTAATTCCACAGTGTCCATTCTATAAGGGGTCTTTGATATGGTCCTTGAACCAGGAATTAAATCAATGGGAAACTCAATTTATCGTTCTGGAGGATGACCAGGTAAATCCTCTGGAAACACATCAACATATTCTTTCATAATAAGTACATAATCTATTTGAACATTCTTTTCCTCACCAATAGTTATTTCACTCCCTTCCTCCCCAATAATTGAATTTAGTAGAGCTACTGTGGGTGGATCTAGATGAGAATCAGATGGTGGCGTTTCATGATCTTTGGTAGTGACAATTAACTCTTAGACAGGGAGCACTAAGGAACCCTCGATGCTCCATTTCCTCCAGTGACGACGGCAGCCTCCTCACCGGCTCCTCCCCCCTTGGTGGGGAAGGAGGAATCGTCGTTGCATGAGCGAGCAAGGTTCTTCCGGCCATTCTCTAACCCGGAATTTCTCCCTCCCTGTCCAAAATCGGTGCTAAACCCTAAGGTTTCTGATTTAGTTGACGGGGTGCCGAATCTCAATCTTTCCACTTCTGAGTTTTCCGAAGCTTCAAGCCTGTTGAATATCACATTAGTTGCCTGATTTAAGCAGAAGAGGCCCTCCGTTGATGCCTTCGACCATTTTGTCTTCGGGTCTTGGGATCTACAAGAACGAGCGGTGGTCGGATTGTTCGATAGTAAACAAATCATGATTTGGTTTGAAACGGAGGCCGATCTCATTCAAGCGTGGTCGAGGGCTCCGCGCATCTTCAATGGATCTTGTTTCTTGCTTCTTTGGTGGTCTTTTGACCTTCATATGAACTGCGAATCACCTTCCACGATGGTTTGGGTAATTTTTCCTAATCTTCCATTGCCGTTCCAAAATCCTTCTATTATCTATATGTTAGGGAATATGGTGGGTCGGTTCCTGTGTTCTGATAGCCGCACTACGGCAGTTTGCCACCCGGTGAATCCTTGGGTATGTGTTGAAGTCAATGATTCTCGAATCCCATTTGATTTCATTTGGATCACGATTGGAGAAGAATACCATCGAAAGCAGAAGGTTATTTATGAGAATTGGATTGAGTTCTGTGGTTCGTGCAAGAGACTGGGGCACTCAGCTGAGCTGTGCAAACGGGGACTTCCATCACGGTTGATGGAGGCTCGCAGGAAGGGAAAGGGTATTACTATGATCACTGGTAATGAGGATAGAAGCAAGGCCTTGGGGGAAGGTGTCGATATGTGCAGGGAATCGAATTTGGTAGGCCCTGTTCCTGGAGGGAGGGGTCCTCGTGTGTCGGGATTGGCTATGGAGAGTAAAGCTATAGGGTCTAGTAAGGCTTCCTTGCAGGAGGTTAGAAATTATTCCAGTTCAATGGTTGGGATGAGCTTTGAATAGGTTGGGACCGAAAGGGCTATGAACATAGAAGAGGTGGTTGTCAAGAATGGTGATATGAATTCTAATGGGCTCGATCCGTTGGCTGTACCCTTTATTGCTTTGAGTAACAGATTTAACGGACTGTCGGAGGACTTGTTAGCTGAAGAATTGGAGGTGGAGGATGCAGGGAGGGGGGTGAGGTGGTGGTCATGGAAAATCAGTAGGCTGAAGACAGAGTGTTTGAACAACCTAGGAATGGAAGGGAGTTGGTGGTGGTTCATGCAGCTGAAAGCATGGGGAATGATTCATTTTTTCTGAATATGGAAGGCAACCTCAATATGGTCAGGAGCCTTGCTTTGGTGGAAGGTTCGGATCCAGTGCCTTTGAATATTGAAGGCTTGAATATTGGAAACATGGGGAAGGAACCAGAAGTCCAGGAAGGAGTTCTAGGTATGGACTCACATACCATGGTTATGGATAGTATATCTTTAGAGGCCGGGCGCCTACCTTTGAGGGAGAATTGCACGCCAGATCAAAGAGGGGGTTCCTTTTTGAACAACTTGGGGAGGGGAAGCAGAACTATAGGGGAGGAAATGCGATATTGAGTACCCCGGTTGGCCGCTCCTTTAGTGATATTGTTCAAAATGGGACTCGGAAAGAGGATGCTGGTGAAGGTACATTGGCTTCAACTTCAAAAAGAAGATCAAGGAAGGACTATTCATATCTCCTGCGACCAATGCGGACTAGGTCCGCTTCAAAATATCAGGTGGTTCTAGCATTCAAGAACGACAGAGGGATTAAGAAGTCTTCTCCAGATATGGCTGTTCTGGACCAGCTCAGGGAACACATTCAAAGTGCAGGATTTTGGAGAAACCCGGAGTGGGAATCCGCTACTTGGGAAGAGGGATCCAGTTTGGGGTATGGTGATGACTGCAGTTATTATGATGTTTAACTCTATATTGTTATGTTTTATGCTGGCTTTGTTTTCTTTTTCGTTGTACTTTGGGCACCAGTAACCCCTAAAACGGCTATTATAAAATGAAAAAAAATTATTTGCAGTCAGATGGTGGTGTTTCTTCTCTAAAGATAGGGTATTCCTTATCATCATCAAAAATTTTAACCCACTTCTTCTTACAATAAATTTTTGCATCATGGTCTAAAACCCAATCTATACGGAGGATTATATCAAATTCAATCATGGGTATGGCGATAAGATCAGCAGATAAAGAATTTTTATATGCCATAATGGTAACTAATTCATAAAACTTTGTTAAAATGATACTTCCATTAGAAGTTTTGACTGATAAATACCTTGTGAAATCAAATTGGAAATATCTAATTTTCTTGGAAATCTAGGAAGATATGAAAGAATGCGATGATCCAAAATCAAATAAAGCATTGGATAAATTTGGGGAAATGATTAATGTACCTGCCACCACGTCATTCAGAACTTCAAACTCTGTAGTTGAGATCGCATAAGATTGACCTTGATCCCTTGGCCTTTTCTGAGGTATGTTTCCTTGATGCTTAGGACATTCATTTTCATAATTCCCCATTTCTTTACAAATGTAGCATTCAATATTGACAACCTCTTTCTTCCCCTTGCAATCATGAGCTTGGTGGCCTTTTTCACCACACTTGTAACAAACTCCCATTCCCTTCAGTCAAGTACTAGGGTGTTTCTTCCCACATTTACTATAGTATGAAAATTCAAATTTTCCCTTCTTCCCCTTATTTCCATTTCTAAAGTATTTAGAAGATCTCTTCTTCTCTTTCTTTGCTTTAAAGTTGTAAGACTTAGAGAATTTATTTTCTATATTGATAGCACATGAGACTATATCTTCGTACGACGAGAAGGATTGTGAGACTAATGCTCAATGTAGAAATAGTTTTAACCCATCAAATAATCGATCAATATTACTCCTTGGGTTACGTACATAATCTATAGCATGCCTTTCTAACCTTGTAAAATTAGCCTCAAACTTTGCGACATTCTCAACCTCCTTTTGCCTCAGACTAAGAAATTTATTTTCTATATCCACTCGATGGTCACAAGGAAAGTATTTTTCTAAGAAAATCTCTTTAAACTCCCTCCATTCCATATTTGATAATTCTTCATCCTCCTTTGTGTTTTTAATTAATGACCACTATTGATCTTCATCTCTTGTGAGGTGATAAACTACCATGGAAACTTTTCCCCTTTTGCTACTCCCCAAAGAATGAAATAGTTTCTCTAAGGAACTTATATATTTCCTAGCTACAAATGGATTTTTAGTCCCATTGAATGTTGGTGGTTGTTGCCTCATGAAGCAGTCTAATATTGATCCTCTAAATTATGGATCAGGGTGCTCTATATGGGTAAGTTTATTATTCATAACCTGAGTGAGTTGTCCCAGTATGATTATAAGTTTTTTAGCACTGGTTGCATCACATTCTCAAACTATAATTATCTTGAGTAGGAGGTAAATCCCTACATGGATTATGTGCATTGATACAGTTTCCATTCCTTCCACTAGGTTCCCTTTCCAAAAATGGAATACACTACATCAGTTTTTGAATTTCAATACATAATTCCAAACTAGTAAAATACCTAACATAAATTGAACAGTTTGTGCATATAATTCATAAACATAAAAAAATTATTTAACGAAGTATTTACTCATAAATACTTCCTAATCGTTTGAAAAGAAAATGTGAATTATCCAAAAAATATCCCCCAGGATTGTCATAACCAAGAGTGTAGCAAGGCCCGTTGTTGTGCACAAGTTCCTATTCGAGTCTAGCTTAAAGCGGTGTTTTTGGGTTTTACCCCTAGATACATCTATGTCAGAGCCTCCTCTACCTGCTTGTATCTATACAGGGATGTATTTCTTGGAAAATTCACAAAATCTCTGCATTACCAAAATTATATGAAGTTCTTCTATACTAATCCTCAAAGTCTATCTTAGGGTAATTTTCTCTAATCAGAGTTTTTTTTAAATCTAACTTCCATGGAGTGTACTAAACTTCCTCCGATAACAACTGTAATTCCATGACCCCAGTTACCCGAAGTCGGTGCATTATTACATAACATTGACATGATACAAGGAAACTGTCCCGAAATACCGATTAGTTTAGTATCCTTGGAAGTACTAGATACATACACAAGTTTTTCATTACATTATGAATTAAAAACGCAACATTGTGTCTCTGTAGAACACAATCATATCCCTTATTCTATCTCTTTAGGTCAGTCATAATATACATCTTCACAACATGGGAAAAACTAAAATATAATAATGGGGTGAACTTAGATGCTCATTAAGGATAACTATATAGAAAAAACTTGCATAAATACGCATAAAAATTTAAGGTAATGTATAAGACTAAAACACAAGCCTCTTAAACTTAAACTTCATCATAATATATAAAAGATAAATCAAATAATTCCATTTACTTAATTACATGGATATTCTACTAGTCGAATAATCACATGTAATATCAATAACTAATTTTATAATGATGGAATGCATAATGCCGAACATCATAACCACATAGTCAAGGCCTCCTGCCAAGAATACAAATAAAACTTTTTTCAAGGCCTTGTGACAAGACACTAATTTTTCTCATGAGACCTACTGATGAATCGAGGAGCTATAGTGGGATCCACCTATCACTTACTAAGTCCAATGCATTCCTTATATGAAAAGATTGAAACATAACATAAACATTCGTATTAAAAATAACATATGAAATGTCAAGACTTTATCCATAAACCATGAATGGTATAAAAATATCACATCCATAGTAAAACATATCACAAAACCTTCAATATAATATAAAATATTGTATCATAATAAATCAACTTCAAACAAGCGTAAAATTCAAAAAAGGATGCTGACATAGATGAAATCAAAACTATTTGAGAGAAATGTCTCTTTCTATTTTGAAATAATTTAAAAGTCATGTAATTATAAAAGAAAACATTTATTTTGAAAATATTCTTATAATATTTTAAGAGAATATTCGAATGTATTATAATGGAGGAAAATGGCCGCACCCTCCGTATAAGCTAAAAAACATTCTTTCCTTAATTTGTCGAAAAGTTCATAAAGTACCTTGTTTGGAAAACGAAGGAAAGATTCATTTCAAAAAATTTTAAAAAAAATAAAAAAAGGGTATAATTTAATTTAACCCATAGTCTAGGAAATATTAAAATTGTTTTTAAATACATTTTTATGAAACACATATGTGGATGATAATGAAATCCCAGTAGATACTTATGTATAAACAACCTTAGATAATAAAGAAATTGTATAATTAACCCTTACCTTGTACTTTTCCTTAGTCGAGGGTACTTTAAACTTCTGTATAATGGTGAGATAATTGTTATTAAATTATACAAGAACTATATAAATAAATATTATATCATATATAATCCTCTAATATTGCTTTGTTAATGATATTTCAGTAGTATTATTGTTTCGGGTGATAACTGTTTCATTTTCCTTTATATGTTTTGTTACATAAGTCCTATTTTTTATGGATAGGATATATTTTATTAATATATAGAATTATATTATGTTCTTAAACATTATTTTTAACCATCAAATATTCTTTAATGGTTACTATGGAGGATGAAATCTCATCACGTCGTGGAGACGGTAAGCCGTGCGTACGCACAAGCGACAATATCATTCCACTGATGGTGAAATCGTATGTAATTGGATAATATATTATATATAAAGAATCATTAAAATGTTATACTTATTATTTTCATCAATTATACTCATTATTATACCCATCCAAATAATTAAGTGTTGAATAACAAACTACACCATGACGTAGAGACGGTAAGCCGTACGTACGCACTTATGGTGACGTTGTCATTAATAGGATGGATAGAATAATGAATATGGTTGTACCATATTTATAATAACATCACAGTATGTAGAATGTACTGGAGTTATTATTTTTTTATGGAAACATAAAAGAAAGAGGAAGTGGAAGTAGAAAAGAACATTGAAATAGGTGATGAAATAATTACCTCTTCTTCAGGTTCTTCCTTTTTATTTGAACAAAGGGGCTCCTTAAGTTGTATTTATTATCAAAGTAAGGCCTCTAGGTTGAATTTAGGGTAGTTGGGAGTATATTTGATTAGTTTTGGCTGATTAAAATGGATTTGGAAGTGTGAATTTGAGAGGATGGGAAGTACCCTTTTATAAGAGAGGTGAGGGTAACTTTAGGAAAAGCTTGAAATATTAATGTAATCTAAAATAATTTTTGGTTTCTAATAGATAAAAATGGATTTATTTCAAGAATAAGGTGGGTATGGGTCTAAATCCTCTCAAAAAATTGGTTTTATACAATTTTAGGTTACCATATTAAGCTTATCTTTTAGATTTAACTCTAGGTTAAATAGTTTAACATTTACCAAAAAGATGGTTTTTAAGAAGTAAAAACTATCAAAAGATTGACATGTGTTTTTTTTTACAATTTAAATCATAAATTACATCCAATGAACTAAATTATATTAAATGATAAAAATATAATCTAATGATACTTTAAAACCACTCAAATTTATAATTTAACACTATAAATTATTTCAATTAAAAAAGTTATTTTTAATTAAAATTTAGTAATTTTCAATATTCATCAAAATATGAATGTTATCAGAAAAGTACCAAAAATTCACCCTAAGATAATTTTGATATTCCAAATCCAAAAATGAAGTCTAATTTGAAAAATAAAATTTATAAAATTTTAAAAAGTGGGTATTACTATTAATAACTTCTTTTAAAATGGCTAGTTTGAAAGGTCGTGGTGCGCTTGAACTCGGTGTTGCATACATCATATAATATTGTATTATTTAAAGAGAAGTGTACTGTGGAAGCTTGGGGTGTCACAGAAATTATGTTATACTTCATATGTGTGAGTTGATTAATATTACCTCAAATTATACCACCTTTTTCTACTCAAGGTTAATCTATTTTATGCTATATGCTATAGAAATGGTTGGACCAATTGAATAAGTTATCAAGGACTGTGAATTATGTATCTCAAAGATTACAGTCAAAAGAATGAAAATCCATTGGAATCTATAGAGAAAGGCCTTGGTGGAGGATAATGAAAGGGTATGTGAAAAATTTAATCCGGTTGAGCATCGTTCAAAACCTAAGAACATTTCGGATCCTAGTTTAGAACTAGATGAAATTGTTGACTATCCTGTTGAAGAGGAAGAAGAAGCAGTGGTTGCACCTACAGAAGAAAATCTCCTGGATAAGGAAGATAGTGGACCTGTTCCACAAGATAAAGTTGGGAAGGAAGCACTTGTTCTTGGAAGAAGTATTGATTTGGAAGAAGAACCTGCTTATGGAAAAGAATATGTTGTTAATGTTATAGAATAGGCTATTCCTGAGGAGACTTTAGAAGAAAAATTTTCTCTTAAGAAAGATATTTTCGTTGAACAACTTTTTTAATCACAAGATAATTATGATTTATCCTATCCGTTGAGGAAAGAATGAAACAAGCCTTCCAGCTGGCTAGAAAAGAAATGGATGAAAATATAGGAGATGATCTTTTAGAACCAGATCAAGGAACAAAATATATTAGTCTTATGAGAGGTGAACTTGTTGAGGGGGAGCAGCAACCTAGTCTAGAAAGTGTTGAAATTCTTAATCCAGTTGATCAAATAACTGTGGATACCTGGTTTAAGTTCCCTTGCTACTTTGATGTGAATGATACCCAAGAATCCTCGGTTAAAGGTATAGACCTGTCTACTATGTTTCAATTGAAACCGGTCTCTGATCTTGAAATAATCTATTCCAAGGAACCTAATCCTATCTTAGCTCTTGTTCCTGAACCTTCACATGAACCTACTTCTTTCGTGAGTCAGAGTGATTTGAAAGCCTTTGAAGCTAGTTTATTGGATGGATTTGAAAAGCTCATGAAAACACAACATGTTCCTATAAAAAACCTAAGTGAAAGTGATGCTGCCCTATTGTTAAAGAAGATCATATAGAAGATTCATCCAAAAATGCATCATGAAATTAAAGAGGTCAGAATTGAGAACAAATAACTAAGTGCTAAAGTGAAGTCTCTCAGAGTTATTGTTGAAGATCTACAAAAATTCTTTCAATCAGGACAAGTTCCTATTTCTCATCCTATTGAGGATGTTAGTGGTCAGATTTAAAATAATTTGTCACTTTGATTCAACCGAACTTGACTTCATTAATTATCAAAGTGGATGAGAGAAAAATGAATATAGTTCAAGAGATGCTTGAGATTGTTATTGGTCTCAACAAACTAACTGATGAGAATAAGGTATGTCTACAGAATGTTTTGAATCAACTAAAGTCCCTCACTTCAGCTGTTACAGCCTCTAGTACCTGTGGACAGTCATCTCAACCCTCCTTTGATAGTGATCTGCTCAATACTATTTTTAAAGAGGAACTTCAATCAGTGCAAAGTGTATTTGACAAAGAGACTCTATCTATGATTGTCAATAATAGTGACAGGGTACTTGATTTTGTAAGAATTTACTCAAAGATTACAAATGATGCTCAGGAAGAAATTACTTAGAAATTGGATTTCTACTTTAATAGGATTTTCTCTAAGAATAATATGACCAATAATTTCAAGTATCTTGTAGAGAATTTTAAAATCCCTCATGTCAATAAAGCTTTCAAGACTCAAGTTCAAAAGATGAAAGATTTCACTCCTTTATTGGAAAAGTTCATGGAGAACAAAGATGATTTTAAGAAATAAATACAGTATGGTGGTGAGATTATTACTGACTTCATTCAGTAGTTGAAGCCTTATCTTCATGTGCAGAGAACTGAAATTTTGGATCTTGCAGTTGCACCCTTGCAGCCTAGTTTACCTCCTTCCGTATCCACCACCTTTGCATCTACCTCAATGTTTGTATCTCAGGCTCTGAGCCAGATAAGACATATTATCATCGACCAAAACTTATTTTGATCTTACACTAACCCTACTTTAGCACGTTTTGTTTTTGAAGGACTCCCTCTCCCTTCTCTATCAGTTGGATCACTCACTTTTTCAACTTCTACTTCTGCTGTTGTGGCTCTTTCTGATGCAGCTGCCAAGGGAAAATAAAAGGAAACTCATGATAAAGAATAGTGAAAATTGTATTTTTATATGGATATTTTGTATTTTTTCCTACTAATTGTACTTCCACATATTTTTAATCTAATTCAATGTGAACTGTTTCTCTCTATTCTATTATTTATGTTCATTCTCTTTTTCTTGTATTTTTTTAATAATCCCTAAAGGGGGAGAACAGAACACTAAGAACAGGCATGATTTGTGATCATCAAAAAGGGGGATATAGTTGGAATCCTAATGTTTTAATCATGTTTTAATGATCACAAATCCTATACATCCTGTAAATCTTGTTAATCCTATTTAATCTGTCTTAAATAATGTGTAGAGATGGTTGCTTTTTTTATGCTTCAAATACACTTACCCAAAATCTTAATTCCTATAAACCATGTTTGATTATTGTAAACTATATTTACTTTGTTTTATGAATGATCAAGTATAATTCATTCCGTGAATATTACTGCTTAAGTTTGTATAGAGATATTTGGCAAAGTCTGAGAAACTGTGAGTCTTCCACCGGTTCTGGTTTTTCTGGAAAAGGACCCAGACACTGTGACCCAGACACCATGACCAGACACTGTGACAAAAAAATATGACCCAGACACCATGAACCAGACACCATGACCTAGACACCATAACCCAGACACCGTGACCCAACCGTGACCCAGACACCGTTACCATACACCATAACCAGTTTCATATGTCATGAAGTCTGTGACACCATTTCCTGGTGACACTATTTCCAAGTGATACCATTTCTAGACAGACTGTGACACCTTTCTTTAATATCTTTTGTCATTTTCAATTTAATTTCTAACGGTCATATTTGAGTCATTTAAATGCATTGACATAATTAATATTTCTTTTTAGAGATTTCACCTGATAGTATGAGGTACGAGGTGCAGAATACATAAATCCCGTTAGCTCCAACGTGTGCACCTACAATTAATAAGGAAGATAAGCCAAGTTGCAAAAAGATACACAATAGTAGAGAAGAAGACACATGAGCATTTTTTTAAGAGAACTAATACATGAAATAAGATACATCCGAAGAACACACGAAGCATTCTTGAATCAAAAGGCTGGAATAATGTAGATCATAGAAAAATACATCTTCACAATACCAACTCCACAAAAAACATGAGCTAGATCAAACGGGAATCCAGAGCATCAGACTTGAGATACTCTGTTTATCACAGGAGGACTAGATACTTGAATCTGCTTCATCCTAGAAGTCCAGAGCTACATAGAATAACACTCAAATCACTTCTAACCTTTTTCTAATAATCTTTTCTCTATTTTTTATTGTTTTATCTTTTGATCAGTGTGTGTGTCTGTATTAAAAAAATGTAATGTCTTCTGTATTAAACTGAAGGATAAAAGATATCCTTCATATCACATATTTTTACATTTGTTTAGTCCCACAGATAAGTGTGGAATAGGTCCTTGTGTGACCTAGTAGTTTATACCCATGAAGAACTGTTGAAGTGATCGTGTGACCTAGACAGTCCTATGCACTATTTTTTACCCCGATCTAGGGTGTGGATCAAAGTTTATTAATATAAAATTCTTGGTGGGAGGTGATCACCAAGTAGAGTAGATTAGGTATCTTCTTGAGACTGAACCAATTGTTTTATCTGCTGTGTTGTTTAATTTAGTTTTTCTCTGTTTTACTATATAATTCAGAAATCACTCGATTTTACTTTTATAGTTAATATTGGATAAAAGTTATAATTGTTTTTTATTATTAGAATAGCTTCAAAAGTAGTATCAATAACTCATACTAATATTACAGAGAATTAATAAATCTTCTAAGAGGTTATTTGAATAGTCAAACTTTTATAACTGTATTACCTTGATTGATTGGGCTGTATTTATTTTTATTGGGGAACCTTTTAAGAAAAAAATTCAACAGAAATTTTTATAGATACTCAATTCACCCCCCTCTTGAGTACTCTACTCCGACCAACACTATTGAACCTAAAAAGGTGGATTAATGTTCATTTTTTTCATGTCTATGACATCATAGAGACACCCAGAATCATTTATGGTTTCGTGTGACAGTTTAATGCAGGGGTCCAAATAAGTGGTCATGGCATGCAATGGTTTCAGCAACATGTGAGTTTGGGGTGTACAGACATCATGGAACTTTTCATTCTACAGTTATGGATAGAATCCATGATGACAGTTAATTCTATGAATTTTATTCACATTAATAAGGGATATCATTCAATGATAGAGTACAATAAATATTTTTGATAGATGGTTTTTTTCTTCCCAAGCAGGTGACGAGTGATAAAAAACAGCTCAAAAATAAATATATAGCTTTTGACTAGACATTATATTATAGTTTTATATGTTAAAAGTCACTAAATATACTAAATGGTCAATAGTTCGATAAATGTTTTGATTGATATTGTTCGAATGACATTCTTGATAGGGATTTACCTTCTATCCAGTGGTAGTTCCTATGGCATGAATGTGAAAAAGATGAAGTGGTATGATATGTGAATAATTGGAGGTTGTATCTATTAGAAGGATGATTTTTCAACTTAGTCATTAATAAATAGTAGTTTATTTATGACATTATACTTTTGTTATATAACAAGGTATAACTATTGATCTTTCCTCATGGCTCATAACACATTAAAAACATGTTTTTGTTACGGAAATTTATCTTTATTATGAAAGGGTCTCACTACACCCTGATAAGGTTAAGGAAATGTATCCCAAAATGGAATTATGTGCAGAAAAAAACATTAATTTCAATAGGGATCAAACCACTGACCTCTAGGGTGATGTAATTCCATGAAGTAAAGGAGTTTATAGTGGAGGTTGATACGGACCCCGCGATGGAAAAATATTCCATTTTTTTCATACTCTATATAAAATTATTTATTTTTCACTGGTTCCCTATAATATTTATATCTTTCCATTTTGTGGATATTTTTAAAACATATGATGAATCTCATGACTTATGTTTTGAATCAGGTGACAAGACATGGAATAAGGAACAAACATAGGTTCTATTATCCTATGTGTTCACTTTTGATACCTGATGATGAGTTAATCTGGGATATTATTGTTCATAATTTTGATCTTATTTAAATATCATCAGTATTGATTTGATGGACAATCACCAATAAGATATTGACTTTTATCAAATGTGTAATTCATTCATCATTGTTGGTGAGAGATTAAAAGTGATTCATAGAGAATTAATCCCAGGGTCTAGTCATAAATGACATTCAAATCTAGCTCTTAGGAATTTGTTCTCTGATTTTGTGGTTGAGTATGCTTTTTTATCATCTCATATGTACCTTCCCTTGGTTGTGTGGAGTCAACTTTGTGTCTATTTTATTTGTTATAAATTATTATCTATAAAGGACTTTATTGATGTTAATATATAGATAGAATGGACAATCATGATGGAGAAGAGATCCCATGATAGGAAACATCTCATTGAATAAATAAATATTACATGAAATTTCTTATCTTGGATGTTTGATATTTAAAGGTTACTTTCATAATTTATACGAATAAAGTAATGATTTTTTTTCTTTTGAAAACATTAAAAATGTATTATTTATCATTTAAGGAAAAAGTGATGATCAAATATAAAGAATGTTTTTATGCTTTCAGATTCTGACTGTTCCACTAATGAGAAGATAATATAGGTTATATACTGGTTGTGAATTAATATTTCAAAAAATATCAATATATGGTGTTGGAAATAATTATGACGACTCAATTAAGCCAGCCACCCATGAATCAATGCATCAAAATGGATACCCAACTATGTTTAAGGGTGATAGATCTAGAATCAAATAGAATGTATAAAGGATCAAAAAAACACACCATTTGGGTTTCATAGAAGAATGCATTAAGAGGTGAGTGCACATGGTTAGTAAATATCATCTCTATACTAGGTTCCAACGGATTCTATATTTTAATAACCAACAAACAAATGGACTTGTTATGTCGATTTTATGGAGAGAATGTCTTTTATACAGACATTAAAAAACTAATTTACCCTTCAGTAATAAGTTCTCAAATGATTAACAACATATTCAACTTAACTTCTTACATTTAATGGTCAAAATTTTCTTTAACAAAATTGATTTTCAATATATTTGGTTATTAGTTAACTCTCAATCAGTGAAAAAAAGATACTTCTTATTATTTCCCTTTTTATATACTCTTTATTTGCAAAATGATATTTAAATAACCATTTAATGAAACTCCCTGATTTTTGGATAAATTGAATATCCCAAAAGAATAAATTCATTGATATTTGAGAATGATTTCAACTATAAAGAATGAAATTACATGAAAGAAACCAAAAAATTTCCAAATAAACCTTATTCAAAGTACAATAGGAATCTATGTAAATCTTGGACTTGACAAAGCTGATGATATTTAAGATACACTTGACTATAAAAGAATTTTTACAAAGTATTTAATTTTAAATTTATGAATTTTATAAAATCATATTTGGTCCCAGGAGATTGAATAAAAATATCTATGATCATGGGAGACATTAAGTCTTCTATAAGAGTATACAGAGTGACTATTAAGAAGGAGAACATGTGATGTTACCACACTTGTGATGTTTGACCACACGGAGAAGTCATAATTTTATTAGTTATGTTTGAACCATAGGAACTATATCAATCGACCCTTATTTGTTAGGCATGTGAAGCCACATATAGTGGCATGAAAATTCCTTCAAATAGGATTGACTATATGAAAAATTATAATAGAAAATTCTAGATCGACTGTGTAAAACCAAAATTAGTTGATCGACCATGCCTTTCTTCTAGACTAAAAAAATGTCTTTATACCTTTAGACAATGTTATCATTTTCCCGCATGTTATTAAATAATTACCTTTACACAACTATATAATGTCATTCCAAACTTTATGTAATATGTAAAAATGATTTCATACCATCACAAAACAAATTTTTTCTTTATTATTTCACTCTATTCAAATCAAAACCTTCTCAAACTCAATCCATGTATTATCAATTTAAAATAACATGATACAAACATGTGGAATATAATAATCATACACACATTAACAAGTGTTTTTTATTTGAAATTTCTTACAACAATCAAAACTTTTTAAATGATATTTTTTTTAATATATTCATGATATAAACTTTAGAAAAAACTTATATGATCATTAATATTATTGAAAAAAATTGAAAACCAATATCCAAATCATAATCCACTCCAATGATACTTCAATATACTCCTTTTGGATTTGAAGCAATCATCTCTCAACTCAAAAATTTACTCTAGGATCTAATAAAACTTTATCAAGGTGAATTAAAAACATCAAATAATATCCTAACACTTCAATGAAAAAGAATATATCAAACAATATAATAGTTTTATGTTTTTTTATAATTCCATCCCTTGATGAAAATAATTTTTTTAGAAACATGATATGATACTACCCAACACAACCAATGAACTCACCTCTTCAAAATACACACCCTTTACACAATAAAAAAACACCGATTTCAAACAAGTAAGGAAAAAATGTTTTTCTATAGTTAACCATTATATAACTTTTTTCACACTGTTATAATAAAACACATGGATTATTCTAGGTCCCTCCAAAATTTTAAATGAGTTGAGAGTGGATGAATTTCCTTGATAAGTATAAAACAAAAAAATCATACATTTTGAATAGCCTTGATGATAATATCATCTAAATGGTCTGGAGTAGGGTAATATTATTTATTAATGTTTTTAGTTTACACCACTTTATTGAAATAGAATATGACTTCAAGGTGATATTACTTTAATTGGTGAGTCATATTTTTTAATGATAATTTAAATAGTTATTATAATAGTTTATCTTAAGTGGTTTATTAATTATTACTCTCAAATAATTAAGCTTCCACTTCATCCAAATCACTTTATTATAGGACCAGTAAAAACATCATATTCATCCTCATTAATACACAGTGTAACTGAGTTCAATTACATGGAGATACAACTAACGCGGATATTTGTAAAGATGAAAATTACACACAAATGTGATATTCTATTATCACAATTACCCACCCAATCTAAAAATGTACTCCCATACAGATTCAATTTATTTAACTATTTATAAATAATCATATAAGACATAGTCCTATTAACACAACTTATAACTATTTTTCAGCAATAAATTTTTTCTCTGTTGGGTTACATTGATAACATGAAAAAAAATCCAAATAAAAACTATATCTAAAAAATATATTTTTATATTGATTAATATCTTTTTCAATCATCTAATTTATCTTTAGTTTACACTCACACCATTAACATATTATGATTGTTTATGACCTACATGGTTATTGTTATATATTTTTTTGAGTAAACTATCTCAATATTCTTCAATAAATCTACCAAATTAATTACATAGGATTATAATATAAAATATTTTTAATTCATGACTTATAATCCAATAATATACCTCATCTCATCTAGAATTAATATAACACCCATGTTTTTTCTTATAAGTGTTTAAAGTATTTTAAGAAATACTTTTATAAAAGTCCTTGAAATGGAACGAGATTCTGAGTCAAAGTGATCCTAATAGTGATATAATAAAAATATTACATTATATTATATTACGCCAACACAATTTTCATGAAAAAGGGGAATAACTCTTGAATGAAGTCTTGGATTGGAAATTTTATTACTTTTTTGATTCCATAATGTGGGATTTAACATAGTAACAACATAACATTTGTTTGCATCAGGTGTTTTTTTGGTGAGCAGCCATGGGAGAAATATTAAATGAATAAATACGTAAATAAATTTGTTATTTAATTATTTTCCATGACCTAAAAATACTATATAAATACTCTATTATTGTTAAATATAATGGTTATCCATATAACCCTAGAGATAGAGAGAGGTGTTATTGGAGGGGAAATATTGGAATAATGATAACCAGATCATGGTTTGATGATCATTGTGGAGCAGAGTTTGTGGATATTGAAAATGAAAGAAATGTAAAACCATTCTTCATCAGTTATGATTCCAAACATGATGTAGGGAATTTAAATTATTTTTATTTATCTCATTTTATTATACTACTTTGAATATGATCAAATTTACCTAACAAAATTGGATTGTTGATAGATAATAGATTTTGGTTAATGATTTATCTTCCTATGGTTTAGGAATTTGTATATTTGAGTATCTTGGGTTCATAATTTTTCATTATAATTTATTTGATTTTAGTCCAACCTGAAAAAGGATGAGGTTCATTCCTCCATTCAGATTTGTAAATTTATTCCTTATCTCTTCTCGTGTTCATCACTAGTGATTCTTTGAGCTAGAGATTCAATAAATACCCAATATTTGATCATTGAGTGACTGTTCATCAATGGAATAGATCGATTTTTCATGTTTGGGTTCATGATTAGTAGAGAAATCAAGGTTCTATGAAAATAGTGTATGATAAGGGAATTATCGAATATGATTGGGAATGAGGTAATGTGTTTTGACATGTGGGGGCGTCGCGTTGTGATGTAAATAGCATTTCAACGGGATTGATGATTGTATTCTGGTCACTAATGATAGATTTAGGTCAATCAAACACATACCCATGTTCCTTATAAAGAGTCATGGAAGAATTTATGGTGTTAGTGGAAAGATGAGTACATATGGAACATTCAGGAATTTCAGTGAAATTCCACACCACTCAGTGTTTAGTCCAAAGAACACACATCATTCTTTCCTTCTTATACAAAGCTAGGGATAACATATAGAGTTAATGATCACATGTTGTGTGACATGTGTCAGAAACCATGTAAACTGGTACTGAAAACATAGAAATTACTTTGGGGGTACATGATATGGTACACATCAAGGCACACACACATGACCTGGAACATGAGAAGGTACAAAGACACAACTAGGTACACGTGATGGTACACTGTAATGGGCCAATGTTCACAAGGAGAACCAAGGAACTGATGAAAACACATGTACTCACAATACATACCATGTACTTTTTCCATGATTGGTTGAGGCCCTCCATCTATTTAGTGTATAATAGTTTTATATTTTTTGTTTTCCCATGGATTATCCCCTATAAGGTATAGTGATACATTATGTATAGAGCAATGGAAAAAGATCCCTCAAATGGGATTAGTTTCAAACACATTTCACGGTGTCCACTAGTATTCCATTGTGTAACCCTCTATTATTTTTTGAAAAATGATTGGGTGTGTTTATGTAATTATCATTATTATCATACATGGATAGAAACCCATTATCTTACTAGATAATTAAGTTAAGGTTTGAGGTTTCACCCAATGTTCCTATATGTGACCCTTATCTCTATATTGAGATCATCAAAGTTCCAGTAAGGTTTTTGGTGAACTCTAGTGGTCTTGGGTGTGATCCCCTAGTTGGGAGTTGATATCTTATAAGATCTATCATGTGACTTCCTGATGGTAAGGCCCAATGAGAATGAACTCTAGGATGAGTTACATATGTGCGACCAAGACCCGACAACTGAGTTATACTGGAATCATGTGTTACCTGATATCATCAAGTGGGATCCAAGAATGTTGGTGTGGTTATAAAATTTTAGATATGAGTTTATATTGAGAATATTGGATTTATTCTTTTTCTATTGTTCTTATGTATAATATTTTGATTTAAAAAAATTTCTATTGATGAGATAACTACTATCTTGATCCTTATGTTTGGTTATTTCAGGAGATCATACAAGGAATTATTATACTCAACCCTTCATGGGAACTACCTGCACATGTTGTTTCATATGTAGATAGCGGTCCATTTTATGGAGTCATAGAGGAACTATTATAAGGTATAAAATAGTGAGCAAGATAGAACAAGGTTCATATCAGTGGGTGAATACGACAGTAGACCCGTCCTTCATAGCATGTTGGACTCTTTAGATGTTTCGTGGGCTTTTATTTTTCCCTTCCAATTTTCTAGCACTTCTTTCATAGATTAATTTTGGGATATAGATGTATAAACACATTCAGAATCCCTTTTTATCTATATCTCATCATTTTTTGGATTTTATTATGTGTATGTGTACATAGAAATTTGGAAAATACCACCCATGTGTGTGATATGCATACTTAGAGCTAGATGCCAACCCCTGGTCTATTAGGGGGGGCTTGGGGAGGTCACACACGGATTACCGTTAGTTAGGCGACCCTGATGGATCAGTTCTTGATAGAGTGGTATCATAGGAGTTGGTTATACCTTAGGACTATAGAGAATTACCAGTTGTAATGATTGGTTTTGAAAATAAGGAAATGTTATAAATGGGTTTAGAGTTTATATCTTAGACCAGGGTGTCATGTGATGGATTGACAACCAATGTATTCATTCATTAGGACAATAACAACTTTCTTGTTTATGTGGTACATGTAGACACTTGTTTCAGGGCAAAAAATTGATAGGAGCATCATATATGGAAGTGTTGTGGTTTCCATTTCATTCTTGAGTCTACTCCAAAGAAATTATCAATGGATATTGTATTCCTTTTCATGATTTAAAATGTTTATGTGATAACAACCAATATGTTTCCATAGTAGAATCAAGGTTATGACCCGATGTGTTATGAGGCATCCATAATAGGGCCTGGTCAAGATAAGGTTTTCTATTTAGGTGCATGACCTAAAATGTGTTATTCCTATTGATCAATGTGCATACCCACCTCTAATTTTTCTTATGGATTTATCATGTATGACCGATCCATGGATGGATTTTTTGTTGTTGGATGATGATTCATTGGGATCGACTATATATCAGGAGATTCTAATGCATAGATCACCTTGGATCTTGGTTGATGAGGAAAAATTTATAATATATGCATGATGCATGACAAGAAACAAGATTCTTAATCATTCATGAAGACCTCAGGGACATCCTAGCCCATAGAACAGAAGATATATTAGTCCTACAGTGTATATAAATATCTTGCATGGGATTTTATATAAATTGAATACGAGGTCAGAAGACAGTTGATGGACCACCTAGGAAGAGGTAGTGGTTGGATAATGGAGGTTCTTTGGGTAGTATACATGGTAGAGGAGTTGGGATCACTATAGGGGGTAGATATTACTTTTATATACTTCTAACAGTACCACCCATATGAGGTCCACGTTAGGATAAGGGAAATGATGGTCATAGATGAAAATAACTACAGTCGCTAGAGGATTATGAACTAGAGGCTCTGTATGTGTACCAATGTACTCTTTGTGTCTTTCATTATTTATCTGTTGTATTAATAGACATGGGTTTGAGTGAATCATTTTCCTACAATATCATTTTTGAAACATGTATTTCAGTTGAACCATTGGATCCATCCATGTGCTTACAAACTCCAGCTAGAGGGGATTCAATAACCTCACACTTCTTATAGTAGTGTTACATAAACCCAATGAAGATAAATTCTGATAAAATCTCATTATAGTATCACCGAGACCTTATGAATTAATTTTAGGAATGCATTGGATATATACATTTCATTCCATGGTTGGTAGTTTTAGGTAGAGGATGAAGCAATTCCATGGTGATAGGATGTGGTTTTCTATCATGGGATAGAAGGAAACACATCTAGATTAAGATTTTATCATACACTAGAGGTCGTACAACCTAAGATATGAGGTTCTAAAACCTAATATATGAGTTCCTTCTAAAGGGTTATAGTGAAATTAGTGGTGATACAAGTGTAATTAGAATTCATGGAAATGTCTAGAATTTCTATGAAATTCCTGACCACCTTCATGAAGTATGAAGAATGCATGTCGTGTAGTCCCCCCTTATATAGTGCCCTGGTTAACGAGCATAGTTATGTATCATATATAGTGTTAAACATATCACACGTCATGTGACCTAATGTTGGTTAATCGTTATGTACCATTATGGTAGATCGGTTGGTACATGACTAGGAACACACACACGACCACATACGTGGGATGATATAAGTACATTTATAGGAATATGGGAATGTACACATACACTAGACAAAGTTCACAGGCAAGACGAGTGAAGGAAACACACATTGTGTACTCAAAGTATGTGTTTTACACTTTTTCTAGGACAACTTTAGGCCATCTATCTCTTTATTTTAGATTTTTTTTTTATTTTTTTCCCCTTGGTCCATCCCCATAATGGTACTGCACAACATTACATAATGAGTATAGTGTTTTGATTCTTAGGATGAGATTAGTTTTAGATGGAGTTCATAGAGTTCCCCAGTGGTCCTGGGTGTGACCCTCTATCCATATTTTATACACCATAGTTGGGGTCTATGGTATTTCTGGACAAACATATATGGGTGGAGATCCCCTATCTATTAGGGTAATTCAATTAGGGTTCATAGTGTCCCTTAGTATTCCTGGGTGTGGCCTCCTATCTGTGTATTGATATCATCAATGTTCCAAGAGGTTTTCTTCTATATCCCAACATTACTAGGTGTGATCATATATAGGGAGATGATATATTATATGTAATACCATGTGATATCTTTATAGTATGTCCCAATGATAATGAACTCTTAGATGAGATCCATTAGTGTGAGGATGACCTGAGGAGTATATTCTCCAGATATTTTGAATTACCTTGGATTCAAGATAAGAATCATAGGATGAAATTTTGGTTTTAAACATTAATATAAGTGTCTATTTTGAACAATTATGTTTTTATTATTTTCTATTGTTCTTATGTCTAATATCCTGATTAACATGCATTTGAAATTTCTGATAAAACTATTATCTTGATACCTTGGGTTTTATGATTTTTGGGTGTTCTATGAAGTATTGTTATACTCACAACTACATGGGATCTAACCACATATGTTTTATCTTATATAGATGAAAGGCCTTTTGAAGGATTATTGGAAGGAAAAGGACTAAGTAGAGGATAGTCAGATAGAAATACCGATGTTTATACATATGCATGCAATTGATATCAGTCCTCTCCTACATAGAAAGTTGAAATATTTCATTTTTAGTGGGATTTTAGTTCTCCCTTTATGATTTCTAGAAATTTTTTCTATACTCATGAAATGGGATATAGATATATTCATGCATTTGGTATCATTTTTAATATACGTTCCATCATTTAATGGGTTTTTAATGTGTTTTTTGTACATTTACAATAGGATATTACTTCCCATGTGTGTGATATTACAACATGGCACTTTTCACCCACCACTGGTTTATTAGAGGTGGGCATATAGTTGTTACACTCAGCATACTATAGGTCAAGTGGGACCCAGTGGGAATGGTCTTAACATTGAAAATGTAAAATTAATGATTTATTTTATAGGAAAATTATCCACATGAATTATCCTAGTCACTTAAAAAATTAATCATCAACAAAAAAAATATTTGTAAGTATACTGATATTAATTAATTTGATATACATATTTGCTTCCACATTACCAATGATGAATTTTAAATGCATCGTGTAGTTGATGATAATTGAATAATAGGACCATGTGTGCAACATTAACTCATATAATGATTCTCCAAATTTACCCACTATTGTTCCATTTTTTCAATAAATTCCAGTTATGTTACTCTATATACCCCTCCACGATTTCCATTGTAAAATGTGGAAACCCCAACCATTTGATAAATTTTTGTATACCATCAGGCCAGCAGTAGATGTATAATCTCAAGGGTCTCTAACAACACAACATGATCAAAAGCCTCTCCAAATTAACACCATTTATTTGAGATTTTAAATTCAAAAAAAATTGAGGATTTATTCATTATATGTATTCCATGATCATTAATATTATACATGGAAAATAACACATCTCTATTGAAATTTTTATCATCAATTCTTTGATTATGGTCTCATTATAAATTATTATCAATCAAAAGTAGAAATAAAATAATAGACTTAATATAATAATCATAATAAAAGTCATATATCTCTAATATGGGCTATGATTTAGAGAAAATTGATGTATAATTTTCAAAACACAATCTTCCTCTAGATGGATATTCTTTGTGCTCACAATATTTGATATTTTTTCAGGTCTTCTCCTATTAAAAAACTTCTCAAATGATATTCTACATCCCCAATTTATTTTTCAACCAGTTTTAATTTTGTTTCTCATTCTCAGTAGAATACTAAAAATAACAGGACCGATCTCACTTGACATCAACTATATATGGCTCAGATTGTACATGAACAATAAATTTATCTTAATAAATAATCTTACTATTTTTATCATTAAAGAATACATATTATGTTTGTATAAATTAGTAAATTATTTTTCAGATATTTTTCATGGTAATAAATTCAATAAATTTATGTAACCACTAGTTCCAATATTTTTATCCTTTTCCATTTCATAGATATATGAAAAAATATACTATTTACATATTTTGAATTATACATGAGCGATTTTTAATTTTTACATTTGATAAAATAGGTTTTATCAAAAACACTAATTTATCCCCCAATAGGCTTCCATTTGTACCATAATTCATAAGAGGTTATGTTAGAATTAGTACATAATAGATATTTGCTTTGAATATGAACATATATTAACCCAACATTAGACTAATTGAATTTTGTGAGATAATATTCAAGTAAAATTGTTCATTATATCTCCACTATTATCCTATTAATCCTCTTAGACACTCTATTTTTTTGAGGAATACATAAATGTTATATTGAGAATTTATATCATGTTTTTCAATATATTATTCAAAATATATTATCATAAATTTAATCACTTTATCATATCTGAATTTCATAATTTTCACGCCCAATTATTTCTCAACTATTATTATAATGTTTTTAAATAGGTTCACTACTTAAAACATATATTTTAAAAATATCACACAATTCATTTTTTTGTAATCATTAATAAATATGATGAAATAATGAACACATTGAATGAACTTGATTCTCATTGGTTTACAAATATAGGATTTTATCAACTCTAGAGGTTTAGTGGTATGGATCTACACTGTTTAATGCCTTCCTTGAGGGATTTTACCTTTCTAAATTGTCTAATAGAAATAATTTATTTCACTTATGATATGGATTAAATATCTTACAACATAATTATTAGATATATTGGATAAAAATATCTCATACATATTACCATCCTTCTATTCTATAGAATTATTATATATGTTAAACTCAAGATACCCAAATATTTTGAATCTATAACCAGAAATTTGTTTAATAATTTCCTTTAAATTGATGAAATAATGTCAAAATCATTGATTGTTATGATAGAAGAAATTTTTTTTGAAAATTACCTCATTCCAATAACGAAACATCCAATTCATAGTTAAATGGTTATGTTTGAACCAATAAACAAATAAAACATTTTTTTTCATATTTTGAGTCATATATTCAACTTTTCTTATACCACTAATCCTTGTAGGTATTTCATTCAAAAAAGTAACTAAAAAAACATAAAAAATCTATATTCTTTAATCCTTGTGACTCCAATCATGTGTGATCATCATCTAATGCAAATGAATGGTGATATGATTCACTTTCTACTATTGAGATCAATATATTCAATGACTATCCACCTATTATTGATTTTCTATTTCTCTATTAAATGCTTAGTAGAATATATATGATGACCTAGTATCATGTTAATTCATTTTATCCATGATTTCTATTATTATCACTTCTTACTTATTATCTATAAAAAATTTAAACAAGTTTTTGAAAAAACATCATATATGATTCCTGATTCTTTTTTCCGCCTCAAAGAACTATTTATTTTGACATCTAAAAAGAATCACATAAATATTTTCTTCTTTGAATCCTAGTAAGAGACATGATATAATAATAAACATAGGCCTTATTTAAAAAACTCCCACATCCCAAATAGTATATATTAAATATGGATCTAAGATTATGTTGTTGATCATTTCCATGAGAATCTTCCCGTAGTTTGGATGGAATGAAAACATTAATTTCCACTAGTATTGAATAATCCAACTTCATTATATCACATGATAATCAATTATTGTTATGAACATTTAATTATAATTAATCTATAGTAAAATGCACATGTTAATATTTTATAGAAAATTAGTATGATTTTTATGATGAATATCTTATTTTAACTTATGATGTTGTAATAAATCTAGAATGAATTGAAGAAATTTTACCAATGATAATAATTTCTATAAATAGTTAAAAATTTAAAATTTAATTTAATTAAATTTATTTATAACAATATTCTAGAGAATATATTAATAATAAATCATTAATTACCAATTGGTATGAAAATAAATATAATATCATTTGAACATAAAAAGAGTATTTTTTAGAATACTATTTTACATTCATAATGTATTTATATATTAAAATAATCATTATTTATGATTTATTTTATTGAAATGTTCAAATTAGATATTAAATGAAATAATTTGAAATTTATCAATTAGTTTTTATAAGGAAAGTAGTTAAAATATACTCATCTTATTCTTGAAAAATTCTTTTTCCAAAAAATTACTTTTCTCACGTGTTATTGGATCATTTTTAAATTAATTTCTACCACATTTATGAATTTAATATGATAAAATTGATTTTAAATTTGAAATTAGTCTTTCAATTGTTTAAATATGTAAATTTCATTTTTGGTCGTAATAAATAGTCACTAAGGGAAAAAATAATTACTATGTTAAACTTTAAAATGTTTTAAAAGGGGGTTAAACGAAAGAGATAAGGGTTATATTGACCTTAAAACCTACCCATATTATGTTTAATTACTATATGTGAACCTTATCCCACTAATATAAATTATTTTTACTATTTGGATCCACTTCACTTGAGTAAGACATATATTATATAATAAATATTTTCTTATTAAACCACCCACCACATTTATAAAATGGAACCCCATCTTCTATCTTATAAACACTAAATTATCCACATTTCTATTCCAATCCCTTCCCAAATAATCTTACAAAATCCCACCCCACATTACAAATGTATTTTCTCACCAAAATTACACACGAGAAAGTCTTATGGTTTAATCCAAATGATGATTCCAAAACAAGAGGTATATATTCATTCTGAGACTATTTAAGTTCCTTTCATCTTATATTTTTTTTAAAAAAAATCAATTACCATATTAACATAATTAAATAAGTATATTAACAAAACCAATAAGTTGGTATGATATATTTAAATCAATTTTTTTATCTTGTTCCCATCATATGGAAAATTAAAAACTTCTCATGTGTATGTATGAACTATTATAGCCACTAGTTGTGTAATTCATTTTTCATCACCACTTTTCAGTTATTTTTTTAATGGCATAATTAATGATTATGTATTTTATGAATTATATAATTATTATTCTTTAAATATTGGATATCATCTACCTTATTATCCTTCCATCTGTTTCAAAATGATAACGTCGCTCTTGCGTAAGTTTTAACAACCACATCATTGAAGAGATATGATATGTTTTCTGTTACCATTATGAATGAATTATTCTAAAATTGTATATAATAAATTAAAATTATATTAATGAAGTTATTATTATTATGGATATTATGCAACCATTTCATAACACCTTTATAGGTGGTTAACACACTGAAGTAATCTGTGATAAATTAACTAAATAATGTTCAGTTGTCGATGTAAGAAAGAACTATTCAATGAATGGATTTTATAAGACTATAAAAGAAATATATGAAATTGAAAAAAGATGTAAAATTTTCATAATAATGTATTTTATAAATTTAAATTCATTATAAAGTAGGAACAAATGCAAAACACTATGTAGTGAACCAATGTAAGGGATTTCTATTAAAATAAAATTTTATTCCATGATTATGTATGTTCAGATTTAATATAGAAAATAATTTGACCATATTAACAAAAATATCATATTTCTTTTTTCCCCTATTTCATTCTTTTTTTAAAAGTTTATATATTTTTCTTATATTATTGGGTAATGAATCAATAAATAAGTTTAAAGTAAGGGATACCAACCACATATTTTTTTAATAGGGAATGCTTTTTCCCTATAAATTTTCACATATTATAATAAGAATTTTATTATTTAAACACCAACAGTAATTTTTAATAATTTTAAAATAAAAATGAATTTATTTAAAAAGGATTATTTAGGAATCATCATTTTTTTTGAAAAGGTTATTTTATACATTCTTTACCAAATAGTGAAAATTATTTTTATTTCAATGTATATAATGTCAGTGGAATTTATCCCCCTCACCACCATTATTATTTATTTATACTATTATTCAAATTTTTATGGTTATTCCATGAAAATAAAATTTTATTATTATTTAATTGAAAATATTATTTTATTATTTAATTAATTTAATGTAGATAACTTTTAAAGTGATTTAAAAAATTGTTCTTACAGAAAGATAAAAGGACTTTTTTTTAGATTTTTTTCTAATAATTTTTTTATATTTCGAAAATGATTTATTTTACTATAAAAAATTAATTTTTGATAAATTTATGACTATTATTCATCCATTACCGATTCATGGTTTCTTGGTGACGAACATTCACATCATCACATTCCTTAACACTCCCCATCATTTTAATAGAAATTAATTTCCCAATTATGTCCTTATTTTAATTATGATATATTAATATGTTGTGATTTGCACTTCATTTATATTGTCTTAAAAATTTACATTTTAAACATATTATTTATTTTGAAGAAATATTATTAATAATTTAATGTAATTGAATCCATAAATATTTTATCAATATATATTAAATAAGTATAATTATCAATTTATATGTCATTTTGAGGATGATTGTTTTGATAATTTAATATTTATGGAAGGAATATGTTGTGAATTATTTGGGTGGGTCCATATTATTGATATACCCTTCATAAATTAATATATCTCATGAGTGTAAACTGTAGTAATTCAATATTATATAGATATCTTATTTATACCTAACCATTTTTTAAGAATTTCATTACTGAGGGATATATTGTATTACAAATGTTATGTTTATTGAGGCCTTAATGGTAAGATCATTAACATCCCTAACTATGAAATTCTATTATTTAGAAATTATTTTCAATTATTCATTTGATTTCGATGATGATATTCACCATGTATGTACTTTAGATTCATATCATTGATTGAATGATAAGAAAATTGATTATGCGCTCTACCATTTTGATTATTAATTATTTACACATGATATACTCCATGTTGCACATCCATTACTAAGAATCTGATATCACCCTTCATTTGGTTCTCTTTCTGAAGGGTACAAATAAGTAATATTTGAATTATTTTAAGTATGAAATAATGTTTTTTATTCTTTGATTTAATACTTCCTTTTGAAAATGGGAATCATGTATGTATCTTGTTTTCCCATAATACAAACCTTCTTGATTATATGGGGTGGGATATTTTTTTTCCAATATAATATATATTTTCTATGGGTTATTTTTGTTTGTTTTTATATAGTTAGTATCAGAGTAAGTTTATTAGGAATACTTTTAAGTATATATTATAAAAACATTATTAACATTATAATTATGAAAATACCATTGTGAATTTGAGAAATTTTACTATTGTAGTGTTTTTTTATTTTACGGTTCAATAGTCATGATGATAACAAGATAACATTATGGGAAATATTTTTTTTGATATGGAGCCTAGTGGAAGGAAGGGTTTCAATACCATTCATAGATTTTGGGACAACAATTATGAGAATGATAAAACCATTGGGCTTGTAGTAGAGAAGATCATGGAAAAATTAGGTAAAATGAATTAGGTAATGATGAATAACATTAAAGTATGAAGAAGATTGTTGTTCAGAAACATGATTCACCTATTTAAGATCAATAAATGTGACAAAAGACTCCATATTTTAGTATAAATACTAATATATTGGTTGGTGAGGAAATGATTGAGTCCCTTGAAAAAATATTTATGGCATTGGGATGGAACGAACCAGAATATGTTATTATGGAAATGTATTATTTGAATGGAGATTTCAATCAATGGTGGTTATTGATATATAATACTAGATAGAAAGAGGAAATATTATGTTTGGAATTGATAACTATTAAAGTAATATACTTTTAAAAATACATCCCTTGAGAGAAATGATCTGAAATTGAGAGGATGTTCCTTACATTGAAGAATAAGGAAGAAGAACGTGGTATGGATTATGAGGTAAACTCTAAATGATTATCTAGGAATTGTATAGACTACAAAGATAATTATGAAATAAATATTTAGATTTTTATTAATAGGATTACGACATGACTGAAAATGGATCTGGTTTCTCAAAAAATTTCATCATTTGATTATATGAGATCAAGTTCCATAGAAAAATAAATATTTCCCTACATCATATATATTCATGGTAAGTAAAAAAGAGAAATTCTTTTTTGATCAAATAATAATATATTTAATGAATAAAAATGGGGATATTAGAATTTTAACATGTGATGATTTTGGGAGGGAAAACCCTGGTACATTTTTAATATGAACATGATTTTATTTTATGTTTGGTTAATATGTCCATAAGGCTTAGGAATCAATAGAAATGAAATAAATAAGTGTTATACACTTCTTAATATATAATTATATAATGTATTAATCAAACTAATATCATTTGATCTTTGGTAAACTCCATCAAAAGGATACAAGGGGTGAAGTAAAAGATTATATGGTTACTAAAGTTGAGGTGGATGATCGAAATGATATTGTTTCAGGGAAATTTATTCTATCTAAAAAATGTATCTATTTAATTATTTTATTAGAAATAATTATACTTTTTATATTATCTATGCATTACTAGAAAAAATATTACCTATCTATAGAAAATGGGAGTTTGATGTTGAGAAACCTAGTGGAAATATTATTAGAACAAGGAAATATGAGTCAATCCATATTAATTTTCATGGAAATACACTATTTACATACATATTTATTATTCCTATGGTTTATTTTTTTATCCTTTGTATGGAATGTATTTAATATTTTAAAAAATATATATTTCCATGATAAGGAGATTATGGTTTCTAAAGGAGTTGTGTAATAACATTTCAATAGATTAGAATCTTCACAATTATATTTGTACCAATATCCACCCCCAGTAGCTCAAATTAATTAAATTCATATATAAGATTATAAGACACAACTGTTGAATGGTAAAGGTGTCCTTATTATGAATTATGTACAAATTATGCTATAATATATTGATTTATTTCCTAAATAACTACATAAACATCTACCAGAGCTTGAAGTTGACTTATTTATTGAAATCATACTTGATGAAAAACCTATATGTTTGACTCAAAATATGATTCCCATAGTTGAATTAGTGTAACTGAATAAACATGTCCAAGATTTTGTTGGTAAAGTATTTATACGTCGTAAATTTTCACCATGGGGTACACCCATTCTTTGATTTAGGACGAAATAAGTGTATATGAGGTTATGCATCAATTATAGGGTAATAAATGATATTAATATAAATAAAAAGTCTTTTATTATTGACATTGATGAATTATTTTATCAAAATAATTGTTATCAATAGTTTTCAAAGATCGATATTTGTTATGGGTATCATTAAATTCTAGTAAATATGGATTATATTCTATATACGACATTTTTTATTAGTTATGGACATTTTGGACTTATACTAATGCCCTCTGGATTGAGTAATGAACCCTATGTTATTTTGAAACTAATTCACATAATATTTAAGTATTATCTCTATATTTTAATTGTGTTATTTATTGGCGATATATTTTTATAATCTAAATGACATGATGACTACAATATCCATTTTTGAATCATACATGACACTCAGAGAGAAGTTGAGTTATAATTAAAATTTAGCAAATTAAAAATATTCATTCAATAAGATTCATTTCTTGGACACATTTTCTTTAAGGTTGAAATATCAGTTGATAATTTAAATATATATTTATTGATGGAATAGAAAACACCAATAAATATAAATATCATTTTTTTTCACTTTATTATCTTGTTACTATTGATATTTTTTAAAGTAATTGCTTGATTAGCCATCCCATCAATAAAATTGTCATGTAATGGGGTAAAGGCTAAATGGTCAGAATAATGTAATGAATGAATTAATGAATTAAAGAAGATATTATCTAATGAATCAATATTTCATTTACTATAAAAAATGTGTGGATTTTTGTTATACCACGGTGAATCAAATAAGTGACTTGTATATGTCCATATATAAAATATTAATGTTATTATATATGAATCCTGTTAGTAAAATAAATATAAATAAAATTATCTATCCAATGATCTTGAGTTGGATACCATAATAAATGCACTGTAGATATCAAGGTATTTTCTTTAGGAATAAAGATTTGAAATTTATATGGATAATAAATGTTTGAAATAAATAATCACTTATAATGATCTCAAAATGAGGAAAAAGTGATAAACATTGCTGTAAGAACCATGGTTTTCGTATGAGGTATGAATCCATTTATTTTTAGTTTAAATTAATAAATGTATACTTATGTGAATGATTAACTTGATCACGGGTTTTACGGAGGAGTCTAAACCTTGTTCAAAGATCGAAACCCAAAGTTTTTTTTGGGGGGGGGGGGGTTAGCCCGGTGCATGGGTGCCACACAATTTAGAAAACCGTGTGGGTGAGCAGTGCGAGATTGGGTAGAGGGGCAGAAGGGTCCATGTGATTAAAGAAACCATGCAGTAGCGGCCACAATTCTGTGCAGATTTTCTATGAAAGTGCATATTTTTTATAGAGTGTTTTCACATAGTAACCACACGGTTAGTCAAACCATGTGAGGTAATTGTGCGGTGTGCCCCTTGGAAGCAGTGAGATATGCACAATTTACATATGGTTTGGGAAACCATGAAAGCCTTCTGGATGGGTTTTTTAATTTTAATTAAAAACCTAAAATCCCTTTTAAACTGATTTTTGGTTTCTTCATCAATGTACAACCTCCCTCTTGTCGAGATCTCCTTGTTTGCACCTAAGGTATCCTTTGATCCCGGCTCTCCATAAGACCTCCTTTTTGATCGTCGATCATCTCATTGGATCTGTATTGGTAAGGCCTATATTAATTTTTAGCCATATTTGATTCTTATGTCGATTGATTGTGCTATTTGATTTTAGGCTCATATGACATAATATTCTATTCTTCGTCCATTCATCAGATCTCTCTTAAACAATAACAAATCAGAACTTGATGCTGGATGAGATCTATACTATCGAGCCAAGGTAGGTGGTCTATAATTTCTTTCATCTTTTTGGGTGCTTTTTGGCTATTCATCCTTTTCACTACCCATCTAACTTTCCATCACAACCCTGTTTTTGAGCGAGTAAATCTTGGTTGTCTTAATCAGACCTATTGAGGATGGTTGTAGGTTTCGTTTATGTGTCGTGACATACTTTCATCATTTCAAGGCCACCCATGAGGTGTTCCCTATGGTTTTGAAATTTTTATGCCTGTATAAACCACCCAAGGGGTGTTGATCATGCTTTCCTAGGTAGAAGAAGCCTGTTAATTCCTTAATAGTTGTGAATAACTGTTTAAGAGATGTAATTCCTCCTTTATTTTTGATATATTGTGACTCCATACCTATTTTGATAGCTTGGATTAAATAAAATGGGTGATATAGGTGGGTATACCTGTATAAAATGTTTAATGGCATGCCAGATGGTTAATATGAGAGGGTAGGCCCATATGAGTGGTGAATGAAAAACAGTTTTCATGAGTGTGTATACTCATGGATTATGTTGGGTTATGTGAATGGGTATATTCACATGGAATTGAATCATTTAAAATGAATGAATTAATATAATGGTTTGTTAGATTCCATGGAATGCTCTCCATAGATCTCAAATGTGGTCGTGGATGCCTTGGGTTGACTCTTTCCCTTGGGTCTTGATTCCATGGGATTCCTCGGGCATTGTTACCCCATGGATCTGTCTTGGTTGAACTCACATTGGACATGTCGGTAGATATGCTCCTAGGACTCCAACAAGTTCCTAGACCGATTCTCCACTAGGACACCCATGGGAGTCAATGTGGATGCCTTGAAGGAGTTCCTTGGATCCATCCCTTCATGGTATAGATTAATTACATAGATTCTCTCGTACATGATACATTGGATCATGCCCTAGTGTTCTAAACATCACTATACGATGTGGTTGTGGGATTATAAACTTATTTATACAACATGGATGTTGGTTACTTAACATGGATCGATATAGGGTGTGGTTGTGTGACTTTTTTACTTGTTTATAGATTCCTTTTCAAGATCTGAATCTGTTGCAGGTATCCTGAGGGATGTTGGTTTTACTTTGTAGTAGAATTATATCGTGGTAATCCACTATTTCTTTACTCCTTTCCTTTCACTTTCTATCACTTATATAAATTCTATTAGAACTGTATAGAATCTGGGTGGTTGCCTACTGGGATGTTTATCTCACATCCTGTTTGGGCCTCCTTGGGGACCAAAACAGATTATATGGTTGCAGATGATGATAGGGGTAAGCACCCTGGTACAAGTCGTTGATTGTGACTTTAGACCAGGGGATCATAGGACCAATCTAAGGCTTGTGATGCTACTAGGATACCTTTTTGGTTTTTTTACTTTTTGGGACATCTATGTTGTATTATATTTCTAGGTACTATTTTGTATTATTTCTAGGTATACATATCATCTGAATCATTTTGTATACGAGGTAATCCTGGTTATTGATATGTATTCCTGTCTTGCTTGTCTTACTTACAGTTGACTACTGTTTATTTCACTTCTACTATTTATTGTATGTTTGATTTCCACTGTGATACTCTGGTAATGAGGGAATAGTCTCCCCACTAACTCACCTAGTCCCTAATTACTAGTCGACATCCTCTGTAATTTGGGAAGATGCGCTTGAGTCCATATGGCCAACTGGGTTCGAGGCAACATTGGGTGGCATCTAGGTCTGAGACGTTACAAAGTGCTATTAGAGACAATTTATTTTCTGGTTTCACTTACTATTTGGAAACATTAGATAGGTATAAGAAGGAAATGTAGTTTGGTAATAAACTATGCCTGGGAGTAGCTACCCAGGGTATAGGGAAATGCCAAATTGCCTCGAATGGAATTATGATTTTCTAGACTTTGACTATTATAGTTAATTTTATTTCATCATTAGGCGACACACATGATTTATGCTATTACTATTGAGGAATTTGTGGGTTCTATTTCAGTTGTAACATGATGACATGAGGGTATTCCATCTCATGCATCACATAAGCTCTTGTTATAAATCACATTCCATGCATTTTCCATGCCATTTAGGATGCATTAGTTATTTCATGTTGTTGTGATAAATAATGTGATAGTTTTTTCTATTGTTGTGTTAGGTGCGGTGTAGTAGAAAAATGAGTGATTTCATCTTTCAATACATAAGGAGTATGTGCCCTTATGTATTGGGAAATTATGCACCAATGGGATGAAACTGCTAGAATGAATTTGATTTGTATAGATTATATGGGCATCAAATTTTGGTTCATGATGTGTACTGGGCCCTCAGAGATTGGAACTTGGTGGACCATCGATTATATCTTTTGAAGAAATGAATATTAAATGAAATAAGTGAAATGGAAAATAGAGACTCAACCTAGACCTAGATTTTTCAAGAGGCATAGTTTCTAGTGGTTCGATGACTGTTATTTATACATTCATGGTTTTAAAAGAAGGTTCTGGGTTGTTAGATTGGTTTCTAGGAGGGATTTGACATGTCCTACGCTTTTAAGCTATGTGATTTGATGTTGTTCATTCCTAAGTCATGTGTTTGGAATTGTAGAGACATGCCACCACAATGACCTCTAGTGTTATGCCATGACGGGGGTGATAACCATACTCTAGAGATGGTGGGTCATGGGCTACCGATTGATCCTTCATTAGTTCCATCTGAGGTACCAAGGGCTGTTCCATTCATAGGTGCCGAGGAACAATTATGAAAAATCATATTTTAAAATATTAAGACCTTCTAGGGAGCACTGCAACCTCTCGTATCTATGGATGAGCTGATGTAGGTGTTCTAGATATACAATCCTCCCTCGTTTTTGATGGATGGTGGTCCAAAGGCTGCAGGACTATGTCTTGAGACCACATTAGTGATTTTGAGCATCTAGAGATGCCTCATGAGCGGAGGGTCAAGATCCCGACTTATATGCTACATGGAGCGAAAAAATTTATGATGTGACATTTTAAACCCGGATAAAAGGTTGCGAGATATGGGTTGGACTGATTTCCAGATTCGCTTCTATGACTAATTTTACCTCATGACTTTGCGAGAAAAGCGGGCTAGTGAGTTCATGCATTTGGAGTAGGGCACGATGATAGTTATGGAATACTTAGCACGCTTTACTAAGCTGTATTGTTTTGCACCGATGTATCTTATTGGTGAGTTTTCGAGGGTGAGATGTTTTGAGGAAGGTCTTATACATGCTATCAGATCTCAGGTTAATGTGTTTAGGTTGACTTCTTTTACTGATATTGTGAATCAGGTGTTGATCACAGAGAAGAACCTGAGGGAAGCTGGGGGTAAAAAACATGGGGGTGCATTTTTTTCCCTGAGGATCTATGTATTCTGGAAGGAAGTTCTGTTTTGAGGCTTCCCACAATGTGAGTGCTAGTCAGGCTATGGGTGATGGCATTTTGGTATTTTTCCATTAGTGTGGTAGGAGAAGCCACATAAATAATCAGTGCGACCGTGATCTAGTCTAGTGCCAAGCTTGCAGTAGGATGAGACATATGCAGCAGTTTTGTAGGAACTTCCCTCCAACTGTGAGTGTTAGGGGGTCAACTCCAACTTCAGGTTCAAGATAAGGTTCTTCAGCTCTGCGTCAGGCTGGAAGATAGAGCATTGCAGGCCAGTCAGGCCAAGGCAGTGGTGGTCATGGTCGTGGTATCCAGACACTGGGTACTCAGAGACAATAGGGTGGATCAGATTAGGGTATCCATGCAGTTTCATAGGGCCACAGTACAAGACCAACTTATGTAGTGAAACAGACCCAACAGGAGAAGGATTCTAGACCGTCTATGGTGAGAGGTACGATCTTAGTAGTTTCTACTATTGCATCTTCTCTTTTCCATATAGGTGCATCGCATAGTTTTATATCTGCACCAATGGTTAAAAGCTTCGAGCATGTTTTCATCTTTATTATGGCATCTTGATGATAAGAACATTGTTGGGAATTAGAACAGGTGAGATGTTCTAGTGTATAGAGTGTCCCCTAGAGGTTGGTGGGTGTCACTTCAAATGGGATCTTTATGCCCTCAAGAAGACAGGGTTTGACGTCATTCTCCGGATGGACTAGATCGTAGCGTATCAAGAATACGTTGAATACAATCGTTTTAGGGTGAATTTTACATCACAGGAGGCTATATTGTTTACTCACAAGGGTGAATGGGATGTCCAGGAAAGTCGAGATGAACTAGAGTATCGTGGGCTGGGTGGGATGATAGCCTGAATTTCTAGTTTGTTTTTAGATGATCTTGCAATGAGTCAAGCAGAATTTCTTCCAATGGTTTAGCATTTCAGGTATGTATTTCCCAATGATTTTTTTGGGTTTACTCTTAAAATGAGAGGTGGATTTCTCCATCGATCTAGTGCCAGAAGCTACACCGGTATCCATTCATCCTTACAGGATGGCTACAACGAATTTAAAGGATCTCAAAAGGTAGCTAGAGGATTTAGAGGGGAAGGGTTTTATTTGACCCAGTACTTCTCCATGGGTTTTTCCAGTCATTTTTGTTAAAATGGTTGATGGTAACCATAGGCTATGTGTAGAATATTAGAAATTGAACCAGCTGACAGTTAAAAACCCGTATCCCTTTCCATGGATAGATGACATATTCGATCATCTTTGAGGATCTTGAGTGTTCTCAAAGATCTATTTGAGGTCAGGATATCACCAGGTACATGTTCTCCTTGTAGACATACCTCATATGAACTTTCTTAGAAGGTATGGGATGTACAAGTATCTGGTTATGCCGTTCGATCTCACGAAAATGCTAGTGGTTTTTATGTAACCGATGAATCGAGTGTTCCTTAATTACTTGGATTTTTTGTGGTAGTTTTCATGGACGATATCTTGATGTATTATCACAATAAAAAAACCATTACAATCTTCTTGATAACAGTTATAATACATTAAGATATAATCAATTATATGCTAACCTCACAAAGTAACACTTTTGGATGGATCAAATTCACTTCCTGGGTCACATCATCTCGGAGAGAGGAGTATCAGTGGACCCAGAGAAGGTGAGAACTATAGTTTCCTAGGAGAAAACCAAATATGTTCTTGACATAATATGATTCTTGGGGCCATCTAGTTACTAATGGAATTTTATATAAGACTTATCACACTTTGTAGTTCCATTGAAGAGCTTGACTAAGAAGGGAGTGAAGTTCATGTGGTCCGAGTCTTGCGAGAAATCCATTCAGGACCTGAAAGGGAGGTTGACATCAACACCCATCCTGATACTTCCAGAGTAGGGAATGAGTTACACTGTGTGTTGTGATTCATCAAGTATCAAGCTAGGACCTGTAATGATGCAAGGAGATAGATTTGTGGCATACGGGTCTTGGAATTTGAGGCCACATGAGAGCATTTACCCTATGCACGATCTGGAGTTAGCTGTAGTTTTTCATGCGTTGTTCTATTGGAGACACTATTTACTAGGAGAACATTTTGTGGTGTTCACGTATGAAAAAATCATCAAGTATATCTTTACGTATTGGGATATGAATATGAGGAATCGAAGGTGGGTGGAGTACCTATAGTCCCTTGACTTCCAGATTGCCTACATTCCTGGTAATGGAAATGAAGTGGCTGATGCACTGAGTAGGAGGACTCAGATACAGGTGGTGAAACAGGCTAACAACAAGTGGAATCTTATGGAGTTGTTCTCTGATATGCATATATAGGTGAACGACAGATAGGGATATACTTATCTATCATCCTTAGTTATGACCTATACCCTACTAGAAAGAGTTAGGATGAGGCAACTATCATATTCTAAAGTCTTAGTTCTATGGGAGTGTGTGTCAGGTAGGACCCTCCTCCTGGTTGGATAGTGGTGAAGGATGAGATTCTTCGTATCCATGGATGTGTTTGGGTTCCAGTGGATATATGTGAGGATTTGATGTGAGAGTTTCATACTTCATCTTGGGCAGTACACCCCATAGTCACCAAGATGTACAATGACTTGTGACGTTGGTACTGGTGGCCAGGTATAAATCATGAGGTAGTTGGTTTTGTTATGATTTTTCCACTTGTCAGTAGGTGAAGTTGGAGCATCAGTGAACATATGGTATTTTATAGTAGTTACCTATTTTTGAGTGGAAATGGGATGATGTCGTGATGGATTTTGGGACTGGTTTTCCAAGTTCTCCTTGAGGTAATGATGTTGTGTGGGTTGTTGTTGATAACCTAACGAAGGTCACTCACTTTTTACTGACCATGGAGACCTTCAGTGTTGATGATATTGGAAGGTTGTACATCCGTGAGGTGGTACAAATTCACAGGGTCTCACACACTATTATTTTAGATAGGGACGTCTGATTTATGTTATTTTTTTGGCATAGTTTTCAGAGGGTGCTGGGTACACAGGTGCTTTTAAACACAGTATACCACCCTCAGACTGATGGCCAGTCAGAGCATACGATACAGGTGATAGAGGACATGTTGTGAGCATGCATCCTATATTTTTAGGGATCTTCGGAGAGGCACATTCCCATGGTAGAGTTCACCTAAAATAATGGTTATTAGGAGAATATACAAATGGAAACTTATGAGACTTTATATGGAAGGATATTCCATTCTCCCATGTGCTGGTTAGAGGTATGTGAGGTAGCCTTACTCGGACCCCATCTTGTGTAGGAGACTTCTGAGAAGGTCCAGTTGATTCAGAAGTGTATTGTTGTAGAACATTCCCGTCAGAAATATTATGTCAATTTCTATAGATGACCTATAGAGTTTGAGGTCATGGATTGGATTTTATTGCATGTTTCATAGAGGTTGGGGAATAGGTGGATTAGGATACATGGTAAGATTTCACCACGATATGTAGGGTTGTTCAAGATTCTGGAGAGAGTCGGGTAGGTTTCCATGTATCTCAACTATGCTGTTATCACTCGAACCGATCTCACATTTTTTCAGCCTGAGGAGGCTGAGCTTCAGGTTGATGCATCCTTTGAGGATCATCTAATTCTTATCGTTGATAGGAGTATGAAGGTTCTTCGAGGATGATCAGTTACTCTATTACGAGTGCTATGACAACACAACTATTTACAGGATGAGACTTGGGAGTGGGAGGCTGATGTATGTTCTTAGTGACCAGAGTTGTTCTCAGATGAATCTTGAACACCCTTTAGAGATCAATTCGAGGATGAATTACTATAAGGGGGAAGATTATAAGAACCTAGTTTTTCATATGAGGTACAAATCGCTTTATTTTAAGTTTAAATGCTTAAATGTAGTATTATGTGAATTCTTAACTCGATCACGAGTTTTACACAGGAGTCCAGAGCTTTTTTAGAACTCAAAACCAAGAGTTTAGGGGTTTTTTAGCCTAGCACATGGTTACTGCATGATTTGTAAAACCATATGAGTGAACTATGTGAGGTTGGGAAGAGGGCCAGTAGGGTTTTCATGGTTAAGGAAATCGTGCGGTAGCGGCTATACTGCCATGTATATAGTCAGATAAAGTGCATATTTTTTAAAGAGTGTTTTTTTCACGGTTACCGCATGGTTAGTCAAACCATGCAGGGTAACCGTGTGGTGTACCCCTTGGAAGTAGTGAGCTATGCACGGTTTCCACATGGTTTGGGAAACCCTGTGGGTAAACCATGAGAGCCTATTGGATGATTTAAAAAATAATAATTAAAAACCTAAAATCACTTTTAAACCCATTTTGGGATTCTTCTTCAACACACATCACACATCTCGTGGAGCTCTCCCCTTTTGCGCCTAAGGTAGTATTTGAGCCTGAATCTCCATCTGACCACTATTTTGATCCCCAACCATCTCATTCGATCCATATCAGTAAGTCATACATTCCTTTTTATCCATATTTGGTTCTTATGGTGATCAATTGCGCTATTTGATTTTAGGCTCATATGCCCTAATATTATGTTCTTTGTCTGTTCTTCAGATTTTTCTTAAACCATGATGAATCAGGACTTGATACTGGATGAGCTCTCTACTACTAAGCCTAGGTAGGTGTTCTATACTTTCTTTTGGATTTTCAAGTGATTTTTGGGCATTTTAACTTTTTGACGCCCATTGGACTTTCTGGAATGACCCCACTTTTGAGTGAACTACTCTTAGTAGGCTTAGTCAGACCTAGTGTGGATGCTCATAGGTTCTGTTTAGGTGCATTGGAACCTATTTATCATTTCAAGGTCACTTATGTTGTGTTCCCTATGGTTTTGACATGTTATTCTTATATAAACCACCCAAGGGTTGTGTGCTCGTGCTTGCCTAGGTTGAGGAAGCCCGTTAATGCCTTTATAGTTGTGAATAACTATTTTTGAGGTCCACTGCTTCATTTATTTTTGATATCTTGTGACACCATAACTATTTTGATATCTTGGATTAAATGAAATGGATGATATAGCTGGGTATACCTATATAAAATGTTCAATGGAATGTCAAATGGTTAATATGGGAGGGCAGGACCATATTAGTGGTGAATAAAAAATGGTTTGCATGAGTGGGTATACTCATGGGTTGTGTTGGGTTATGTGAATGTGTACATTCACATGGAATTGAAATGTTTAAATTGAATTAATTAATTTAATGGTTTGTTATATTCCATGGACTGCTCTCCATGGATCTGGAATGCGGTAGTGGACGCCTTGGGTTGACTCTACCCCTTAGGTCTTGATTCAGTGGGTTGCTTCAGGCCTTTATACCACGTGGATCCATCTTTCTTGGACTTGTGTCAGATATATTGGTACACATGATCCTAGGACTCCAACCAGTGCCTATACCGAGTATCCACTAGGACGCCCATGGGACTCTATGTGGATGCCTTAGATGAATTATTTAGATCCAGCCCTTCATGGTCTAGACTAATTTTATGGATTCCTTGGTTCATGATACCTTGGATCTGACCCATGTGGTCTAAAGTTCACTATATTACATGGCTGTGGGATTCTACACTATTTTATAGGGCATAGTAGTGGGTTACTTAACATGGATTGATGTTTGGAATGGTCATCCGACTTGTTTACTTGTTTATAGCTGCCTTGTCAGGAGATGACTCTATTGTAGGTATCTCGAGGGTCGTTGTTTTTACTTTGTAGTAGACTTATTCCATGGAAATTCACTATTTCTTTACTCCTTTCCTTTCAATTGCTATCACTTATATAAATGTTGTTAGAACTGTTTAAACATGGTATGGTTTCGTACTGGTATTTTTATCTCAAAACCTATTTGGGCCTCCTTGGGGGCCCAAATAGATTATATGGTTGTAGGTGATGATAGGTGTAAGCTTCCTGGTACAGGTTGTCGATTGTGACTTTGGATCAGGGGAACATAGGACCAAACTGAGGCTAGTGATGCTACTAGGATACTTTTTTAGTCTTTTATAATTTTTGGGACATCTGTATTGTATTGTATTTCCATGTACTATTTTGAACTATTTTTAGATACATGAATCATCTGCATAATTTTGTATATGATACACTTCTAGATATTGATATTCATTCCTGTCTTTCTTGTCTTACTTCTAGTTGAATACTGTTTATTTCACTTATGCTATTTATTTTATGTTTGATTTCCACTTTGATACTCTGGTAATGAGGGAATAGTCTCCCCACTAACTCACCTAGGCCCTCGCTGCTATTTAGAAACCTCTGGTGTTTGGGGAGATACGGTTGAGGCCATGTGGCCAACCGGGCTCGGGGCACCATTGGGTGGAATCTGGGTTTGGGACATTACAATTTCTACTCATAGATTATGATTGCACAATAAAATACAACCCTGAGAAAGGAAATATGACTACTATTAAATGGGTCAATACCCTTGCATCTATACCCATGGTTTAGACAACAGTGGGTATAGACAATATTTTTTGATCAATACACACAGATTTGTTAAAGCTGTGGGTATACTAACACTGATTTGAGATTTTTAAAAGGCTCAGCCGCCCAATTTTTCATGTGTTCCCCCACATCTCCCCATGCCTTGGCCTCCCCAACATATCCTCCCCTCCTCGACCTCGACCTCCCGCCCTCGCCTCTACCTCCTGGCCCCCGCCTCCCTCCCCCCACCTTCTTGCCTCCGCGGCCACCTCTGCCTCTGCCTCCTTGTACCAGCCTCCGCCTCCCGGTCCCCTACTCCGCCTCCATGGCCACATCCACCTCCTCTCGACCATGAATACCACCATCTCTACCTCATTATATCTAGTTATAAAGATAAGGTTTTTTGTAATGTATTATCCTGAAACCCTATCATGCCATATTATGATGAATTAAGACCTTTTAGTGAAGAAATTATTGATATTGAAGCCCTTTAGGAAGAGGAAGACTAAATTTATGCTGAATATTCAGATATACTGAAGAGAATATCTATTTCTTTTTTCTAAATCATTCAAATCTTGAATAATCACTTTTCAATTTTTGATGTTGAAAATCTTTTATATAGCTGTGGGATCGATAATAGTGAACTATCAGAAGACACATGTGTTGAGAAACACTAATGGTTCAAGGAAGATTAATTTTCTCTTGTAACTAAATTATCTTATAAGTGATATGTATATGTCACATACTTGACCTGGACCCATTTGGGACATAGTTTCCCACATTAGAGCTGAACCATGTAAAATACTTCTATGATTTTCTCCTCTTGTTTATTTTTACTGCATACAATTGGGGTGAGATTTTAAGAATGACTTTAACATGATTTTAATAAGTCACATTTGTTGATTTCTTATAAAACCGTAAAAATTGCACCACTGATTGATCCCCCATTATTAATGTTACACCATAAGTTTCCAAGGCTCTTTAAATTCTAAAAATACATTATTTTTATAAATAATGGTTTTTTTCAAAAATTATCGATTATGGAAATGATTTTATGTTAGAATTTGTCTTTTAAGATATTAGTCATCTTGAAATTAGTTAATTATTGTGTATGATTTGGTTCTCAAAACAAACATTAGTTATGTAAACAAATCCTATTGAAATCATACCATCGTATATTCTTTATTCTCAATCACGTTTTAATAAAAAAATCACTGCAACCTTAAAGATTTTTTTCTTAAGTTGAAAGGGAATTAATGTGTAATGTGTAATTTCCTTATATATGTGTTACTTGAGTTATATTGGTTATAAAATAACTCCTTTAATTAATAAAACATTTTCAAAAGTAATTTTTTAAATTTAGAATATTTATTTAGGTTATAAATTCAATCATTTTTACTAGTATATCTTTGTTGTTGGTTATCCCATGACTTATGAATTGTTTAGTTTACTACAATTATTCACTATTTTTCCATTATTATATTCATTGATAATTTTCAATATCTCTATTTGTAGTCTTGGATTATCTCAATCCTATAATTTTTATATATATTTATAAATTGTATTTTTTCTAAAGATATGTAATATTAAAAAAATTATATTGGTTGTGTGTCTTGTGTTGTATACATGTGTCGAATTACTACTGTGTGTGTTTCCACACTACACTTTATTCATAATCTATTCAGATTGTTATGTTTTATTAGTATAGAATTTCATATTATCATATATAGTATTAAAATGTTTGTTTCCCATACCTTTTAATTATATTTCATTATTGCCTAATTTAGGTGCAAGGTCTTGGAAACTATATAAACTTTTAACAATTTGATTTTTAGACATGGGAGAGTTAATGGATGTGGAAGGTACATTCTATATTTACATATTAAACCCTATCATCTATATATTATACCTATTGGGATATGAATAAGAGGATCTTGTATCCTTATAATGATAATTTTACCTCTTATAAGATGATATAGACCAATCATATATACACGATCCCTTATTGGTTTTACTAATTGGACATGGATTCCATTTTTGATTTCAAGCTCTGCTTATTGCAGGTATATGTAGGTTTGGACCCTATTTCTTAAGGGAGTAAACTATTTTCATTATAATTGATATTAAATTTAACTTATCTTTTGTCTTTGGAATATTTATTCTTTCAAGTAAAAAATATATTTATTATTATATATAAAAATGTGTATACACATTTTTATTTATACACCTGATAATTACATGTGTGAGTTAGTATTATCTATGGTACCCATTGTGTCATTGTACATAAACCATACATGTTAAATTAATTGGAAACGAATCTTCACTCATTGTAGACAAGTAGTTTTTTTGTGCCTTTTTAGATAACTGGGTCTAAATGATGATTTAATGGGTTCATTCTCCACAAGGTTCTAGAGGATGGGATTATTTTTTTCATAGGTGTATTTTTTGGCATATAATGGAGTCAATTTAAATTTGAGTAATAATTTGTTTCTATTTATTTATTTGGTTGGTTCTGTATATTTCTATGGTGTATATTTTTTTATTACATTTATATAAAAATTAGTTTATAATAAAATTGTATATTCTAATTAATCATATGATGAGGATGAATTTCACAATGTGGAAGTAAAAATTATTTTTTATGGGAGATATAGTGTCACTCTTATTCTTGTGGTTCCATAAGAGGGATAAATATTGAGAGAATAGGTGTCTCATACTCATGTTGTTACATAGTTTTCTAAAAATCTAGTTCAAGCTACCTGGGAACCTGAATTGACATTAGTTGTGGAATTAGTATGATAATATAGACCTCCTAAGGGGGGGATAAAGTTCACACATCTAGGATATTTGGAACAAATATTACAAATTTAGAATGTGATGAGGATATGTATCCAACTATTTTAGAGAGTCCACCAATCTTTGAGATAGGGGAGATCTTATTTTTTTATTCCTCTTTATTTAGTGAAGAAGCCACTCTAGAATATTTTTTCTATGATATGGATGTATCTTCACCTGTTGATGTTTATGGAGAGAAGGATGATGAAAAAATGATAAATTTAATGATAAAGAGGATGCAAAAGTTGATAAGGATGATAAGGAAAGTGATGAAAAAAAGGGTGATGATGAGGATGAAAATCCTCTAAATATAGAATAACTATTCTCGTTATTATTGAAATGAATAATGAATCCGTTAATCCAAAGTCTCCTTGTAATCATTTTTTAGAAACACTAGTTTTACTTGGATATTATGAAAATATATTAATTATTTTTTCCACTTCACCTTCTCTTGGAGATATTCTGGTAAATCACTCTCAAGAATAGAATATCTATGAATCTTCTCAAAAAATAGAAGTTGTATAATAGAGGATTTAGAAGAAGAATATGAGGAATCCCTTAGAGATATTTATCAAACTACATATCATTTCCCTCCTATTTATTTATACCTTTGAGATATTTATCACCATACAGATGAGTTATGTTCTCACTATTCAGATCTGGATGATGATTCCTCTTATGAGGATTCTCCTAATCAAGTACATGCTGGTCTATCTCATTAAGATGAACCCTCTTCCGATCAACCTAATATAATAACTTCTAAATTTTTCATTTAGATCAAGAATTACCATTTGGATTTTTTGAAATAAGTTCTTTTTTCTATTAGTTGGGATAATACTCATGAAAAATAGGAATATATTTCATACACTATTAAATTTGTTGCTCCACAAATCTGACCAATATTGTTCCTAAAAATAAAAAAATAAAACTAAAGTGATTCAATCTTTCAAAAGATAAATTGGATGTTTTAGAATCCAAATTATAGCCCTATAAGTTGAATTATTGATATTCTAGATATCATGGATATAAGATATCTCAAAGTGATAACCACTCCAACCAAACCTTCATGTAATGCTCAACACCTTATTCTACTCCTTAATTATCTATTGACAGGGATTTTATTTTAATGTTGATACATGATGAAATTCAAAATATTTTGGACAATGCGAAGGAGATTAGAAATCAAGTTCAAATGGACACTTCTTCTCAATTAGAAAATAAATATCTTTTAATTAAAGATGAATCCATTAAGACTACCAAAGAATTTTTTTTATTCAAGGGTGAAATTATTTATTATATCCAATAGTTTACACTAAATAATATCTCAAGAATTAGTTAATATCATTGGCCAGATATTTGAAGATGCTTCCCCCAAACAACAACATTATGTTCTATGTTAGATAAGTTATTGGTAATGATTTCTCTTCTCAATCAATTCAAGTTAGTGAATTATGAGTTTCACAAATTTATGGAACATGGGACTAGGGATGTGGATAATATCACAATGATCCTAGATCCTTTTATGTATATTGCTAATGACCTTTTTTCAGAACCACTTTCTCTTCCTTTACCCCACATCTCCACCACTCATTCCCTAGACTCATCCTCAGATTCAGTTACTTTCAAATCATCAATTCCAACCTCTACCTTACCTATACCTCCTATTTGACCTTTTAGTGTATATATATATATATATATCATCGATGGTACCCATTGCATCATTGTACTTAAACCATACATTTTAAATTAATTGGAAATGAATCTTCAATCATTGTATACAAGTAGTTTTTGGAGACTTTTTAGATAACTAGGTCTAGATGATGATTTAATGATTTTATTCTCCACAAGGTTCCATAGGATGGGATGTCTTTTTTCATAGGAGTATTTTTTGGCATACGATAGATTCAATTTAAATTTGAGGAATAAGTTGTTTCTATTTATGTATTTGGTTAGTTCTATATATGTATATGGTGTAAATTTTTTTTCTTATTACATTCATATAGAAATTACTTTATAATGATATACTAAGTACTTCCATCATACAATTTCTTGTATTCATTATATAAGTATTATTTAAATTTTTCAGAAATTTCCAACATATGGATGATTTAATTAACTATATTCATCTCATTTTATGTTTTTTGATGTACTAATTAGATTATTATGATGAATGTGTTATCTTTATTTTCAACACTAGATGGAGAAGCTAAAAAATGGGGGATAAATGGGGATATTGAAGACACTAGTGATGAGTTCACTAAACCAAGATTCATGACATCACTGAAATAAGGTTTGTAAACATAATAGATATCCAATTATCAATGTTTTTATGGTTATTATACATCATATGAAAGGGTTCCATGATATTGTTTTGTAAATTGTATTAGGAGATTAGTGGAGGAAGGAATTGAGTAGTTAGTTTCTTCTTTCCTTCATTTTTTTCTATGACCTCTTTTTGAGATTTTAAAAAGAATAAAAGTGTTGGTTTAATCCTAGTTTCGTATTTTACTTATTTTATATATCCAATTATTAGAGGAGGAATATATTTCCCCCCATTTTCCAGTACTGATTGTATAGATCCCATGATCCCATATTTTTGGAACATCCTCCTTCTTGAATTGGATCATCAAATTTTCACAAGAATTTCTCTATAGCCAAAATCTGATCTCATTACCCAAACATAGAGTCTTTAAATTATTGTTATTCACTTGTTTTGTACATAACGGGATAGAGTTTTTGGTTTTATGTTGGGTAGATCTCATTATTGGCTCAGGTGACTAAGTCACAAGATGTTTAATAGTCAAATTCTAATAGCCCTACCATTAGGTTAAACCTTAATTGTGAGGATCCATCAATGGGTGGTTAGGGTAGAGGTTCAGATAAGTTCTTACCTTAGACCATGTCTTGTGTGAGAAACTACTGAAGAGATTAAATAGCGTGAAGAAGCATGGATATGTCTTAGAACATTTTGTTATTTTTTTAAGATCATTATGGTATTTCCATGAATTCTCTACAGACTCAAATTGAGTCTTTAATTTTCATAAATCATATCATTACCCTGATCTCATTCCCATATATAAATAATATTGTGTTTTTTAATATTTTGATCAATGAAGATTTACTTGAGCATCAACATTTTTTCACTTTCATTATTCCTAAAAACTAATAAAGTTTCTTTTTCATTATAAATATGCTCACATAGTTTATCTTCTTAAAACATAATATTGAATCATGAATATAAATAGAATCAATATATTCAAATATCTATGAAAAATATTTAGTATATTTGGGTTTCATTTTTATTATAATTATCAATTCTAGAGACTCCATTTTCATAATTTAACACTCTGTTAAACTTCTATTTCATTGATCTTATTTTCTATTTATCATCATATTTATATTTTTTATATTATTAAGATAATTAGGTGAAACCATTATCATCATATTTCTATTCCCCTTGCTTGTAGGAACATGATTGAACCCATGGGGTGTTGTGGTTCTTATATGTTGGGTGGTGAATTGTTTAATCATAGGAGACATGTATGTTGTAGTTTAGTTTTTTATTTTATTTTCTTTATTGCATCATAAAATTAGGCCTTTTACCACTTTATATGGATGAATGGTACTTATATTCTATGAAGGGGTCCATAAGGGCACTAGAGGCAGCTATGCAGTTTTCTTTATAGGGGGGGATCGGGGTAGTTGAGGGATTAATAGTGTGTTTCATTTTTTTTGCTTTTACTGTGTTGATTCTGGTTATTTTCTTTTCCTTCGGCATGGACATATGATATATAGATGGGTCATGATGAAATTTTATTTATTTTCCACGGTTTTAATTAATTATTTATGGGAGAAATCGTTCTACGATGATCTCTGTTGAGTAGTGCCCAGAGTGAGACAATTTTAGAGGGGACCCCATCCCTCCTCCAGCTATAAATATATTCCTTCTTATATAGGAACCCATGGTTGATATAGGTGTTCATGTGAGTTGGATTAGGTTAGAGGCTAGTGGTGATAGAAATCGGCCAATATATGACCCACTTACCCCATCTGAACAGCATGACTTCCCTCATTTGGACTATGATCACTACACCTCACAAGCCACAATACCAGTTAGAGCTCTGGAGACTACCAACTGTCACCATGATAAAATGAAAAACTACTCACTTCACTCACATTAAGGATATGTATATGAAAAATGTGTCAATCCTTAAAATGAAAGTTGTATCCAACATGGGTGTAACTTCTGTGATGCCGAGTTCTCAATAGCATCCATTACTGCTTTAGCATCCACCACTTGAGCACAACTTTTGATATAGTCTTTCCATATCTTAGTAGGGTTCACATCAAATGGATTCACCTTACTGCCAACCTCAAGAATAGTTCTATTTCCCAGTCTCTTTAATTTCATTGAATGTTTAGTCCACTTAGTGAAACTGCCCTCATTTCCAAAATCCTTATCCCAATTTTGACTATCATGAGAAAATATTAGTTCATTTGGACCATCATCATTACCACTTAGCTGATAATTGTCCATTGTGTCAGACTACTCACTCGTTTTAGTTTGCAGCTCTTGGAAATCGCCATTCTTAACTTCAATAGAAATATTTCTGGTATCATCAATAGATTGTAGTGGTAAAACACTATTTTTCCTCTTGAGGCAATGAGAAAAATCACAAACTTTTTTTGAGTTGAATGATCATGAGATATATTTTCAGAAACGGTCTTTTATTTGACCAATAGACTGGTAACCATAGAAGAAGAGTAGAAACTTTTCATAGACTATTATTAAGGAGAATTCATCATCTAGGGCAATTAAAAAAACTCTCTCCATCCATAAAAGGGGATCTTAGATCCAATTCAATCATGACTTGAGAAAAGAATCTAGAATTAACTTCCTTAGTGATTTGATCCATTTTGATGGGAACACCAAAGGTTGAAGCAATGTTATATAAACATTTATGGTTCCATAAAATCCAATTAAGCCTAAAATTTAAAACCCAAACATGTGACTTGGAATTAATAACCTCAAATGGGTTGGAACGGTGGTCCCATTCTTCAAGATACAACATTTATGTACTATGCACCAAAGCCAAACCAGTGTGGGATAAGCTCCACGATGAGCTTGTTGGGGGCTACAGGGGGAAATGTGCCCCTGTTTCGGGGATTCAGGGGCCAAAGTCCCTAGCAAAAATTTATAATTACTATAGAAACATTGTACTACGGTTTATATAATTTTTTTCAATATAGGATCTATGCCCACGGTTCAATAACCATGGGTATATTATTTTTGGTGTGATAATCTATACCCATGGTTTTGTAAACTGTGGGTATAGATGTATTCCCATGGTTTAAATGAAACTGTGGGTATTATGGAAATATACAGAGCTATACACACAATTTCTATAAAACTGTGGGTATATCTCTATACTGACACCTCAGTAGCCCTTGGTTTATGGAACCGTGGGTATAACCTATACCCATGGTTTTAGGGGATATATCCACGGTTCCAAACTGTGGGTATAAGTGATTTTTCCAGTAGTGTAAGGTTCGAGATTCATTGATTAGTAATGGTCATGTGTTTTTTCAAAAATATATATTTAAAAAATCATAAAATAATGGATTAACTATTGTTGGATATGATAACTATTAAGTAATAGGAACATCAAAATTATTTCAATTGATTTCTATAATGTCCCGGACCTCTCAGGTCTATTACTTTGTGAGAATCTAGTGTTTGGGGTGTTCAGGGAGATCTAAGTGACTCATTACAACCTTTTTACGAAAATTTCTGGTTTTTAAAGTTTTCCAATGGTGTCTCGCGCCAACAGTGTCCCCATGGTATTGTCACCCTGGCGGTATCGCCCAGGTGGTAGCTAACCTTGAAAGTGTCGGCCTGTTGGTAGCTCATGCTAGAGGCGTCACCCTGGCGGTTTCTCACCCTATAGGTAGCTCACCTTGGTGGTGCCACCCTGGTGGTCGCTCACTGGTGGTCACTCGCTAGCAGTCGTTTTACAACGGTGCCTCGTACAGCGGTGCCTCGCCCAATGATGCCTCGCCCGATGGTGTCTCGTGAATAGTGTTTCCAGCTTCCTGCAGTTTCACCCCTTTAATATTTTCTTTGACATAAAATGATTTTAAAGACCTGTTTTAAGGGATTTGAGACTTGGTAAAATACCATAAATCCTATCTTAATTTGTCTAAGGGTCCCATTGATTTTACTTGTTAATTTTTTTTAACTTGACTAGATCCTCCTTTAATGGAAAATCAAAAACATATCTAAACCACTACTCTATTTATATATTTAGTTATCTGAGATATCCTTTACCCTTTGTTCTTCCTTCACCTTTTACACAGTTATGAGATGTCAAAAACCTTTCTTCTTGAAGGATTTTTCTGATCAGGATATGGATTCTAGATCAAGTTCCCCTAGTGTTTTCCTACAGCATGTGCACCCCTACATTGGTGCGACCAACAAGCACTGATTTCCTTTTCTTCCAAGTAGTATTTCCGCAATTTATTTTTATTGTGCATCATACAAGATGATTTTTACTACTTTTTATCTATGGATCACAGTTTTTCAAAATTAATTAATGATAAAGAACCTATTAATTGAAATTGAGGTGTAATGGGGTTTGTTCATATGATTTTTTATATTTTTGATATTATTGTGATATTTTGATTATTCGGGCTTAATTCACTGCTTGAAATTGTTTTCATTGGTGTCCTTTTTTGTGAAATAAAAAATTAGGGAATACATGTGTTGTTTTTAGTTGGGAACTTATATATGGAAATAGGTTAATTCTGTACACTCATCTAATGAACGGATGCCCTTGTATTGTAAAATCTCTATGGTAACCCTTGAATTAACAAGTGGAATTAAATAAGGGATTCCTTGCTAAATTGAAAATTGTGTTCTGTTTGGTTTGTGTTGTGGTGCGGTTGTGAGCACAATTGTGTGTTGTGAGATGGATTGGTCTATGAAATGGTATCTTAGGTTGAGATATTGATTGATTGTGGAATTTATGAGAAGTGTTGTGTTGTAGGGATGTGATTGGGTTGTGTGGTGATGTGTTGATAGATGTGGTTGTGCATGGATGGTTTGGGGGGGATGACTTCGAGTAAGGATGGTGATGGTTTGTATGGGTAATTTTTCCAAAGTTTCTCTGTGTATGACTTATTCTCTGTTTCTTGTTGTGTGTTGTTCTTGGTAGTTCCCGAATAGTGATGAAATAAATAAATAAACAAATAAACAAATGATTTATTAATACGTATTAGAATGGCATTGGTTGTTTTTGATAATGGAATGGTTTTGGTAAAATAGAATGGTTGTAAATATGAATTGGGCAGTGGATTTTGTGTGGTGACGTGCATTTAGAGGTAGAAACAAAGGTGATGGTTTGGTGTTTTGGTTGTTTTTTTTGTGAAACTATAGGTTGGGTATGAGTGTTTGGTATCTTATATGTATATAATTGTATTTTCCTTGTGATTTTTATATGCACCCCATCCTAGTTGAGCACTATGTGATGAACACCCCCACTGTCATGGGGGAGGGTGTCTTTCCCAAACATCCTGGTGGGAGGATGGATAGCTAGACACTCGATCTTCCCTTCTCTTTATTCCAGATGGTGATAGCCTATGTTCTTTTTGGAAGGTTGTGGCTTGTGAGGCTTGAGTGTGCACAGACGATTTGTGCTTTCCCAGGTGTTTTCGAGATGAAATATGTTGTTCTTTCCCAAGTGTCTTAGGGATGGTATGTGTTTTAAATTCCCAGGTGTTTGTGGGATGATATGTGGTTGTGGACTAGGTTTCTATGGGGTAATGTGATGTGGTTTGTAACCCAGGTGTATGCGAGTGGGATGTGATATGGTTTGTGGAATAGGTGTCTTCATGCGGGATGTGATGTGGTTTTGAGGCCTAGGTGTGTTTGGGAAAGATATTATGTGGTATTTTTGGAATATGTGGGAGCACTAGGGCATTTTCCATTAGGGTGTGAGAGCAGTTAATCAGTGGGAATGTGGTGTGGGGTACCCTATCATCTATGTGCTTTATATTATATTACTTGACATGCATTATTTTGTAAGCATGCCTTGGTGAGGTTGGGGTGGTTAGTTTACCTGCTTAGGTGCTATTTTGGTTATGATATTTTCTCACAGGTGCATTTGTTTGCCTCTTCCACATGTGTATGAGAGACCTTGGTTTTCACTACTGAGTATTCTCATATGCTCACCATATGTATATAAACTGTTTTCCGGTTACCAGGAGGATTACACAGACCGTGATAGACCTTACTAGCCCAGATCTTGGCAGTTGATGTGTCACTGCTTAGATTTACTTTTAGTACTTTACTATGGAGAATTTTGTATTTGTATCAGTTCTATTTTTCACATGAATGTGGGATGGTTTTGGATTTCTTTTATAGTATGTTGTGGAGTTGTTTTTGGATGATTAATTCAATCTCCTGATTTTGTTTCCTTAAAATGGGTAATGCCTCCAATATTTGTGAGATTTGTACACCCTTAGTGTTAGTCGCCAACCCGGGGCCTACTGGAGGCGGAACTAGGGGCCATTATTTCCCTTTCTTCATTTACATCTTAGGAGCGTTATCTTTAGAGGGGGTTGGGGGTCATGATAGAGTGGTATTAGAGCTGATGGTTGAGAGATAAAATGGATTGTGGAGATAATAATGGTGAGTATTGCATGCGATGGTATGTAAATAGTTCTAGTTGACCTTGGTGTGTGACATAGTTTAGGGAAACCAGCTAGGAAATAGGATTTTAGGTCCTCCTATGATCTAGTGCATGGAATCTAAGCTAATCAAATGAAGAAGTGAGATCGACCTAATTGCAGGGTAGAGACCTAGGAAAGGTACGTGCATCATAATGACTAGTGTTCTTATTTGAATTGGGTTTTTTTGGAAGGTTAAAATAAATAAGAGTTAAAATAAATTTTGATGAAATTACACACTATATGGGCATATGTACAATGTTTTTATTATGTGGGGGTCACAACCATCTTTAGAACCAGTGCCCAATGGCTTCCCAATCTCAGTTTGGTAAAGGTGGACAAGTTCATCATCATCCTCAGTAGTAGTTTCTAGTGAGACAATTTTAGCAACAGGGAAAACTAGATTTTGCTCCACTAAGGGGAGATAGATCAGGTAGAGGCCTAAATAAGGATTTTCCTCATGATCAGGTACCGCGACCTGAGCAAGGAAATAGAGTAGGATTCAACAAAGAGGTAGAGTATTTGGGCATGGTCAGTTGCACGTGGCAGAGGTAGCAGTTCCAGCAGGTCTAGGGATCGTCAAAGGTACGATCAGTTTGTTCGGTACCCTTGCTTGTGCTTTGTTTGATTTAAGATATTCACACTCCTTTATTGTACCCACTCTATCCCATGCATTGTGACTAGGTATATAGAGGATTCTCATTCCCCTGGTGTTGAGTACACCAGTAGAAGGCCAGACCATCTTGTTTTATGTCTACTGGGGGTATAAAAGGATGATGGGACCACATCGGCCCATGGAGATCTCTTATTAATATAGATGAAACCATATGATGTCATCCTTGGCATAGATAGGTTTTATTTTGTGCATTCCATTATCAACTTCTTCTGGAGGAGAGTCGTGTTTTCAGATGTGGATGTTCAGTGTGTGGCTTTGATTGGTGAGCATGGTTGTCAGGTGGGAAATTGGCATGTGGAGCCTCTTCTTTCCTTGTTGGCTAAGCTGTTAGTGGAATCAATAGATACTAATATGGTAGAGGTTTTCAGTCTCATTGGGGGGTCCTTTATTTCTTCCTAGAAGAGGTTGTGACTCTATCCATTTGACATTTTGTTGAGTTCAGGATATACTTTCAACCTGATCTTATTTGATTTATATGGCTCCTTATAAAATGGAACCTTATGAGTTGCAGGAGTTGAGGATTTAGATTGATGATCTGATGAACAAGGGATTTATCTGGCCTAGTGTGTCATCGTAGGGTGCTCTAGTGTTGTTCACAGAGAAGGAAGATGGTGTTCTGAGACTGTTTATAGACTACCAATGGTTGAACCAGGTGATGATCAAGAACTATTACCCATTTCAAGGATAGATGATATTTTCGACTAGCTGATAAGGGAAAGTTTGTTTTCTAAGATCTATATTTGGTTTAGATATCACCAGTTGACGGTAAAAGAGGGTGATATCCCAAATACTTCTTTCAGATGAAAGTATGGGCACTTTGAGTTCATGTTCATGCCATTCGGTGATACAAACTCACCAACTGTGTTCACAGGACTTATGAAATCCATATTTTGTGAGTTTTGATATTGTTTCATCATTGTGTTCATCGATTATATCTTTATATACTCCAAGTCAAAGTAGGAGCACACTGAGCATCTCAGAACAATCTTCCAAGTTCTTCGACGCCACCGACTCTATGGAAAGTTTTCCAAGTGTAATTTCTGAACATGTGAGCTGTATTTCTTTGGACATGTGGTGTCTAATAAGGGTTTATCATTGGAATCATTAAAGTTTGAATAAGTTTTTTCTTGATAAGAACCCAAGAACATGGAATATTTTCATAGTTTCCCTGGTCTTGCAGGCTATTATTGGAGGTTCATACATGATTTCTCTCAAGTTTCAGCCCCGTTGACAAATTTGACCAGGAAGGACCAATATTTTTTATGGAGTGAGAAGTTCCAGGCTAAGTTTGGTTACCTGAAGGATAAGTTTGTTAGTTCTCCAATGATACGGTTTCCAAAGGAAAGGGTGATGTTTGAGGGTTTTTATGATTCTTCCCATTTGGATTTGACATCAATGTTGATGTAATAGTGAAAAAGGATCTCTTATGGGTCTAGGAAGCTATGTCCCCATGAACAAAACTATGCCACCCATGATCTGGAGTTAGCAGTTGTTGTGTTCGCACTGAAGTTGTGGGGGAATTACCTCATTGTAGAGTGCTTTGTGGTCTTCACATATCACAAGAGATTGAGGTATATCTTTTCCTAGTGTGATTTGAATTTATGATAGCGTAGGTGGATGGAGTTTCTTTAGGAAAATGATTTTGAGATATCCTGCAAATTAGGTAAGGTGAATATAATGGCTGATTCCTTGAGAAGGAAGTCACAGAAGGAGATTATTCAAGAATCTACGAGTTCTTAGAGAGAGATGGAGGAGTTGTAAGACTTTGACATAGATATATGAGTGGATGATGGTAAAGACTGTTTGTTTCAGATGATGGTTCAGTCTTCTTTTGATGCAGTAGGTGGAGGAGTCTTAGTGGGGAGACTCAGAGGCAGAGGTGATTCGAGATCGTGTAAGATATGGTGATGCTCCAGAGGGGTGGACGAAGGATGGTCAGAACTAGATGTTGTTCCATGGGAAGTTTTTCTATTCCAGTAGAAATGTGTAGTGGGGTTCTTCATGAGTTTCATAGCTCACCAAAAGTGGTACACCTAGGGATTTCTAAGATATAAATTTGGATGAGGATGCAATTTTTGTGGCTTGAGATGAAATAGACAATTGTGAATTTCACAGAAAAGTTATTAGTTTTATAGTAGGTGAAGGCTAAGAACTGTGTTCCTGGTAGTTTTTTGCAGCCTATGGATGTCCCCAAGTGGAAGTGGGATGACATATCGATGTATTTATTTACAATTTTACCCAGGTCTCAAGGAATTTTTGATGATATCTGGGTGATAGTGGACTGGTTGATGAAATCGGACCACTTCTTAGTGATCAAGGAGTCAGGCATAGTGGATGACTTGGCTAGGAGGTATATGGATTAAGTGGTGTGGTTTCATAGAGTTCTAAGAACCATTGTCTATGATCGGAACACGCGATTTACCTCATGAGTGTGGAGGGGATTGCATCATGCTCTCAGTACCCAGTTACACCTCAACACTGCTTTCCAGCCTCATAGAGATGAGCAGACATAACAGACTATCCAAACATTAAAGGATATGTTGCATGCATGTGTCTTGGACTTTATTGGATCTTGGGTAAAACATTTTCCCATGGTGGAGTTATCTTATAATAAAACTATCACTCTTCCATTGGAATTAATCTTTTTGAGGCATTCTACGAGAGTTTGTGTCATACTCTATTGTGATGGGAAAAGGTTGGAAGGATAGTTGTTCTTGGTCTGGATGTGTTATAAACCACAAATGAGAAGGTTCAACTTTTTCATGAAAGGATTAAGGCAGCACAAGATGAGTAAAAGTCTTATTCCAATCATAGGAGGAGGACCTTGGAGTTCAAGGCTGGAGACCATGTTTTCTTTATGGTCTATCATCGATGTGGGTAGTGGAAGTTTGGAAAGGGGGTTAAGCTTTCACCTAGGTTTTTTGTACCCTTTGAGGTGTTGGGAGGAGTTGATGTTTCCACCATGGTTGGAGATGATCAATGATGTCTTCCATGTCTCCCAGATTCTTTAGTATCTTCATGATGACTCCTATGTCATTGAATGGGGAGAGTTGGATATTGAGGATGATGTGATGTTCGTGGAGTGACCAGTGGAGATCCAAGATTGTTGGGAGAATGTGCTATGTGGGAATACCATTCCCTTGTTTTATGTTTTGTGGAGGCATGGTTTCTAGGAGGAGAGTATGTGGGAGTGAGAAACGCAGATGTTTTCCCAGTACCTAAAGTTTTTTGAGTTTTGTTTCTCTATTTTTCTCTATAATGGGATGTTTGAACCCATTTTTATATCAAATGAGCTATTTTTCCTCACCTTGTGATGTGTGTGGTGTAATGTGTGATGAAGTCTTGATATATGACAGGGGGAGAAACTAATTCCTAATCAAGATGAATTAATTATGATGTTATTGAAATCATGCAGGTGAGTTAGTGATGTCTAGAGTGGATAATATCTTGACATGGAGGATGGGATTCCCTGAGTTGTATATTCAGATGGTGTAGTTGTTGTTCTTGTGTAGTGTTCCTTATGGCCAGTTGAGTTAGCAGATGTCAGAGGATGTATTATTGGATTTCAAGGTTTCCACTCCAGTTTTTGAATAACATAGGGTGGTTTATTTTTGAATATTGATGTGTTTAGCGAGTATCAGTTTTTCAAGATTGGTGAGTTATTGTGAGGTATCTCGTGAGGTGGTTGTTTGGACCCCTCTTTCTTATGGTCTTGGTTTTGAATTATCGAGGGTGAGAATTGTTTGAGAGGTACCTAATATAATGTCTTGGACCTCTCTGGTCCATTCCTTTGTGATAATATGGTGTTTAGGGTATTTTGGGAGATTGAGGTGACTCATTCCAGAATTTTTGCGAAAATTTTCTAATTTCAATGTTTTCCAACAGTGTATCATGCCAACAATGTCACCCTTGTGGTGTCACCCTGGAGGTTTCACTTTGGTGGTAGCTCACCCTGGTGGTGTCACCCTTGTGGTAGCTCACCCTGGTGGTGTCACCCCGATGGTCGCTCGTGGGTGGTCGCTCCCTGGTGGTCATTCATCAGTGGTGGCTTGCTGGAGGTACCTAATATAGAAGTGACTCGTATGGAGGTGTCTCGTAAAACAGTTCCTCAACGAGCAGTGCCTCATCAAGTGGGGCCTCACCCTATGGTGTCTCACAGGTGGTGACTTGCCCAACAGTGCCTCACCCGACAGTGTCTCATGAACATTGTTTCCAGCATCCTGTAGTTTCTCCCCTTTGAAATTTTCTTCGACATAAAACGCTTTTAAAGCCTTGTTTTAATGGATTTTAGACCAATTCAAATCCTATAATTCCTATATTAATTTTCATAAGTGTTCCAAGTATTTTACATGGTCAAAACACATTATCTTGAACAGATCCTCCTCTAATGGAAAATCAAAAACATATCTAAACCGCTGCTATGTTCTGAAATTTCAATATTCGAGATATCCTTTCCCCTTTGTTCTTCCTTATCATTTTCACCTGGTACGAGACACCCCAAACCTTTCTTCATGAAGGATTTGTGTGATCGGGATATGGATTTGGGATTTTGTTTCCCTGGTGTTTTTTCGGTAGTATGTGCACCCATACTTTGGTGAAACCAACAAGCACAAATCATGTTTTCTTCCAAATAAGATTTCATTCATTTATCCTTGTTGTGCATCACAAGGGAGTGGTTTTTTATTTCTATTTATCTATGAATCATATTTGTGCCAACTTAATTAAAGATAAAGAACTAGTTAACTGAAATTGAGGGGTAATGGGGTTTGTTCGCATACTTTTTACACCTTTGATATTCTTGTCATCTTGAGATTATTTAGGCTTGATGCCCCACTGAAAATGGGGGTTGTTGGTGGTTTTTTTTGTGCACTAATAAATTATGGAATGCATGTGTTGTTTTTAGCTAGGAAATTTTATATGGAAATTGGTTGATTACATACACTCAACTAATGAATGGATTCCCTAGGAGGGGTATTTTTGGAGGGAGGGGGTGACGACATAGTGTTATTAGAGCTAATGATTGAGATATGTGATGAAGTTTGGAGATATGAACTATGAGGATTGTATGGGATGGTATGACAACAGTTCCAATTGACCTTGGTGCATGAAATAGGCCAAGGAAACCAGCTAGGACACTGTATTTTAGGCCCCCTTATGATACAGTGCACAGACTCCAAGCTTATCAAATGAACAATCATTATTGAACTTCTTGCAGGATAGAGACATAGGAAAGGTACATACATCATAATGATTTGTGTCTTTGTTTAAATTGGTTTCTTTTGGGAAGGTTAAAATTAATAAAATGAGTTAATTTTTTTTGGTAAAATTCCATACTATATGGGATTAGGGTCAACATGATTACTCTGTTGGGTTCAAGACCATCTTTAAAACTAGTGCTTAGTGGCTACCTGATCTCATTTTGGTGAAGGTGGACAAGTTCAGTGCCATCCTCAGTAGCAGTTGATGGAAGGACATTTTTAGTAGCAGGGAAAAAAGATTTTTTGTCCACTGAGGGGAGATGGAGCAGGTAGAGGCCGACCTCAAGATGTTCCTTGTGATTAGGGACCACGACCTGGGTATTTTCATAGAGGAGGATGTCAGTAAAGAGGAAGAGGATCCGAGTGTGGTCATTTTTACATGGAATAGGCAATATTTCTAGAAGGACAATAGATAGTTATAGGTATGATCATTTTTTTGGTACCCTTGATTTTTCTTTTTTTATTCAGGGGATTCACACTCCTTTGTTTCACCCAATCTAGCCTATTCACAAGGATTAGATATAGAGAGGCTTACCATTCCCCTATTGTTGAGTACGCTAGTCGGAGGCCAGACCAGCTTGTTTGATGTGTGACAGGGGTGTATATTGATGATAACACCACATCAGTACCATGGAGATCTCTTCTTAATATAGATGCAGCCATACGATGTCATCCTTAGAATCAAATGGTTGTATTCTATGCATTCCATTATCAACTGCTTCTGTAGGAGAGTCTTGTTTTCATATGTGGATGTTCAGCGTGTGACTTTCATTGGCAAGCGAGGTTGTAAGGTGGGAAATTGGCATGTGAAGATTCTGATTTATTTTCTGGATGAGATGTCAGTTCAATCAGTATAGGATTATTTGGTAGAGGTTTTCAGGATCATTGGGGGGTTCCTGGATGTCTTCCTAAAAGAGTTTGTGACTCTGCCCCCTTGATGTGACGTTGAGTTTTGGATACACTTGAATCCTAGAGATTATATGATTTTGATGGCTCCTTATCAGATGAAACCTTATGAGTTGAGGGAATTGAGGATTCTGATTGATGATATGATGAATAAGGGATTTATTCGGACTAGTGTGTCGTCATGGGGTTCTCCAGTGTTGTTCAAAATGAAGGCGGACGATGGTCTAAGATTGTGTATAGACTACCAGAGGTTGAACATGGTGAAAGTCGGGAATTATTACCCCCTATCGAGGAAAAACGATCTTTTCGACCTGACAAGTGGGGAAATTTGGTTTTCTAATATCGATATATGATCTCAATATCACCAGTTGAGGATGAAGTAGGGGGATATCTTGAAGACTTCTTTCAGAAGCAGGTATGGTCACTTCGAGTTCGTGGTCATGCCATTTAGTGTTATAAACGCACCATCAGTGTTCATGGGACTTATAAACTCTATCATCCATGAGTTCTTGTATTGGTTCTTCATCATATTCATTGATGATATCTTGATATACTCCATGTCATAGTAGGAGAACATTGAGAATTTCAGAACTGTCTTGAAAGTTCTTCAATGCCACCATCTCTATGGAAAGTTGTCCAAGTGTAAGTTCTAGACATAGGAGGTTCATTTACTTGGACTCGTGGTTTATTATAAGGGTGTAGAATTGGACCTATCAAAGGCTGGAGCTGTTTTTTGTGGGAATCACCTAAGAATGTAGCAGAAGATCGTAGTTTCCTTGGTCTTGCAGACTATTATCGGAGGTTCGTACCCGATTTATCTCAAGTTTCATCCTCATTGAAATCTTTGACTGAATGGCCCGAAGACCGATATTTTTATTGATTTTAGATAATCCCCTTTTAAGGGTAAAGGGGTAAACCAAGACTTCAGAGACATAAGGACATAAACAAGATTTGAAAAAAAGGGATGCAACCCAGGACAAGACTACAAGAAAGTGCCTCTACCCAGCATCAATAACATTAAGGTATGCCTCCACCAAAGTATGTCTGATCAGCAAGATTTCTCGTGCAAGTACGCATGGGCTCAGACCGATGGCTACGCCATACCCTCTCAATCATCGAAATCCGAAAAGCCATAGAAGATTGATACGACCATCTATATACCCATCTGAAGAAAAACCATGTAGAATTACTGGATTCCCCAACTGACATCCATTTAACCTCCAACAACAATTAAATAGCAGGTAACCATCAGATTCATAGCCAACCACTTCAATAGCACCACCACATTAACACTAATTTCACTTCCAATAAAACAAGAACTCACCTTAACCAAATTAACACCTGTAAAAAAACTTACTGGATCGCCAAAAGAAGGACCTCCCCCCTCCAAAACACTATAGCCAACCCTAAGCACCCCACCACATACCAGAATCGACATCGAGTTAGAACGAGGCCACGCTGAGATCACAGAGTCGGAAAGCACGCCAAGGCCAACGTTGAGCACACCGTAGTCCACGCTGAGCACACCACAACCGCAACGGAATCCCGTGAAGATAGTGGCTAGCACAGGGGAGCTGACGACGAAGAGAACATCTCTACGAAAAGATCCCAAAGCCACATGCACGATGAGGCTGACACCGAGCACACCGAAGTCGACATTAAACTCATGGAGCCGCAGATAGAACCTGGAGTCAGAATGATCATCGCCACCACCTGAAGACAGACCACTAGGAGGCGACGAATGCCTAGGCCGGGAAGATCTAAATCCAAGAGCGATGAAGCTGTCACTGAGCGTACCGGTGCCAGTGTCGAGCACACCAGAAGTGAGATGAGATCCCAAAGTCGAGAGGCACAATGAAGCCACCACTGAGCCAAGAACGAACCCGGACCACATGGATCCACCACCCATCGAAAATGATCCGATATGAGAAGTCAGCCGCCAAGGCCAGGCCAAGCTGGAGGAGGGGAGGAAACAGAAATAAGGAGAAACCCTAGGTGTGCGCGGAGGGGTGAGAAGCCGCCGCTCAGATCCCCCTCATTGAAATCTTTGACAAGAAATGAATAAGATTATTTGTGGAGTGAACAGTGCCAAGTATCATTCGGTTACCTTAAGAAGAATTTGGTTAGTGATCCAGTGCTCTTGTTCCCAGAGGAAAGGGTGATGTTTGAGGTGTTTTTTGATGATTCCTGTCCAGGTTTGGGATGTGTGCTAATGCAGTAGTGAGAAATGATCTCTTATGGGTCTATGCATCTATTTCCCCATAAATTTAACTATTCCACCCATGATATGTGCACGCTCGCGCGTCGTTGGGAATGGGCGAAAAGTTAAAATTTATACCTACTTACTACTTAGGACAGTGGAAAGACAAGGTCGAACCATAGGGAGGCATGTTGTTGTGTTTGGTGTTCTAAAAAAAATTCTAAACAATAAAAAAAAACACATTCAAATATAGAGCAAAGATAAATGGTGGTGGTGAAGTGAAGTCAAAGAGATTTAGTGCACGAAGAAGAAGGGGTGAAATGGTGAACACAAAGTGAGTAGATAGAAACAGAGCAGTAGAATTATGGTGCAAACAACCAATAGATGGGGAAGAGAGGAAGACCACTGGTCGATTTGATGTTGCTTAACCCTATTCATGCACTGAAATCGAAGAGCATGGATCTGACTAAGAGTAACCAGCCAGAGTTGTTGTCTGGTCAGCTTGTGATGTAATAGCTCTTACAGTCCCTCGACTGTAAGAGTCATTCCATACAATGGTGAAATCAAGTCAGTAGTCACCGAGCTCAACTTGTTAGTTGAGTTAGGTGTGTCTCTCTCTTTTGAGAGTAATTCACTTGTCAGTGAATTACTTATAATGAAAAAGTTTTAATTAAAGTGCAAACAAGATCGGTTTTCACTCGATCCTGTTGATTTGAAAATAAGCGTCTATAAAAAGTGAGAGAGACAATCTAGATCAAGGATGCAGTGCATGAATGAAATTAAACAGATTGAATCAACCAGCTTATTCCCCCCAAAGGGAATTAGCCGGACATCATGGTTGGTTTTAATGCAACATTGAAATAAGAATCAATGTAGTTCATGTTAAATTCAATTGCAGAAAAATAGAGCACAAGTCAAATAAGAATGTTCGTCTCCCTGCTCGAGCTCTCAGAAACTCTAACTCCTACCGCTTGATGATGGATGAAATGTTGGAACTCCGCTCGATGTCCCGCCCTGGGAATCGAGGTGTGAAACATACTGATCTCGTACTCCAATCTTCTCCGAGGAAGATGGTGAAAAATTCTTCCTACCTTGCTCCTTGTGTTCTTCTCTGATGTCTGCTACGTATCCCCTTCCCACCCTCCTGAATCCTGCTCTACTGAACCCCCTTGCATGCCTCTCCCGCCTTCCGTGTGTTCATCACCTAACCAAAGCCTCTGGAATCTCCCCTGAAGTGTTCCCCGGCCTCCACGTGGCTCCTTCACTGTGCTGCTCCTCCCGCGCTTGTCACCGGAGCAGTTGCTCCTAACTGAATGAAAAATAATGTGCGCGCGGAAGTCAATTTCGTCCCTGGACACAACCAATCCACGTGGTGTGCTTCTATGTGCACGTCACCCTCTTTTTAAGTAAACTCAATGTAAGTGCATCCCCCCTGTAGAGAAACAACAAACGCACACGAATTAAATAAAATGAAATGATTATATACTATATAGTAATATTATTACTTAAATAAAAACTTATTAATATATATATATATATTATAATACCTAAATTATTAGTAATTTATATTTAGTAACTATTTTATTTAATCAATCCATATATTATTATGATATATAAAAACTTATATACTATCTATTATTACACCAATTATTATTGTTGTATAGTATATTCTATATATATTATGATATATTATGTTCATATTATATGTTATTATAAAAACTAAAAGAAAAAGAAAAGAAAAAAATGAAAAGAGTGAAGGGTGCAGGTCAGTAAGAGAGAAAAGAAAGGAGGAAAATGGGGGGGGGGGGGTTCAGCGAAGTTAAGGGGGAAGGCTTCCGGCACGGCTGCTTCGGTTCGGATGCATGGGAGAAGGTGAGATTTGTCCGGTGAGTCCAGGCCGGTAGAAGGGAAGGGTGATGCGCGGGTCAGGGATTGCGGCGAGCAGGGATGGTACGAGGGTTTGGTTGGCGGCACAGCAGCAGGGTCTCCAGCGGGGATTGGTGGGTGGTTTTGGGTGGCTTCGGGTCTTCAAGTGGCGCAGCGGTTCCAGGCCAAGGGCTTAGGGTTTAGGCGCAAATGGGAGGTGAGGCCGCAGCGAGGTGTGCAAGGAAAGGGATTCGGGTGTTGTGTTGTGCGAAGGGGTAGAAGGGGAGAGTCTCGGCTTAGCAGCAGGGGAGAAGGTGTCGCCGGTGAGAAAGAGATGCGGCGGTGACGTGGGCTCAAGTTGATGAAAATGGTTCAGTCCAGATCTCGAATTTTGAGCCGAAGCGGTTGAAATCTTGAGTTCTTATATTGAGTTCTTCAATTCTTCCTATCTTGTTCTGTTGAGAACTGAAAAGTAAACTTGATGTTGTTCGATTTAATCTGCTGTTGTAGTGGATTTGAAATTTTCTGTTACGTTGATGGTTATTGGGCTGCTGTTTGAGTTTTTGTGAAGTTGCTACGTGAATGAAGGTGCGGATTCTTACAGAGGGCGGAGGCATGGAGGCGATGTGAAGTAGGAAGGAGGGATGTTGCTGTTGCAGTGCTGCGCGGATGAGGAAGCAGAGGAGGAGCGGCGACGGGGTGGAGAAAAAATGAATCTGTTGGTGAGGAAAAGTCTACCACTGAGGATTGGAAAAAATGGGCTAACGGTGAGAAAAAGGAGGCTAATATTAAGGAAAGTAACGGTGAGGTAAGGTGTAACGGTGGGGAAATGAGCAGAGCAGTAACGGTGAGAAAAAAACAGGCGGAAGTCTACCGGTGAGGTAACAATGAGGTGGATATAACAGTGAGAAAGTGATGACGGTGAGGAAAAGAGAAAAAAGGAACGGTGAGGTAATAAAGGTGGAGGCGAAACGGTAGGGTGTGCGTAACAGTGAGGTAGTGAAGGGGAGAGAGGATTTATAGTAGTAACAGTGAGGTATTGGAGGTATCGGTAGCTGGAATAGTGTATCGGTAGACTGGGCCTGACAGTGAGAAAAAATGGAACGGTGAGGTGTGGACCGGTAGCAAGTCTACTGATAGAAAGGGCTAACGGTGAGGAGGTCACCGATAAGAGCGGAACATGCGACCGCAACACCTGCGAAAAAAAAATTAATAAAATAATTTAATAAAACTAAAAACAAATAAATAAATCAATTAATAAATTACATTAAATAGAATAAAATTAAAAACTAAAAACACAAAGTTAAGAAAAAATAAAATAATGTAACTTTATTTAAAATAATTAATTAATTTGGGTCAAAAATTTATAAATATACATAATTAAAGAACAAATTAAAATGTTTATAATTACTTGCATAAATTAATTAATTAATTAATTAAAGAACTATTTAAATTTAAGAATAAAAATATTAAACGAATGAAATTAAATTGCTAAAACTAATTAAATTATTAAAAGTCTAAAAACCAAAAAGAGTTATTTATTTATAGTTTAAAGAATAAGGCATTAATTAATTTAATATATGAATTAGTAATCTGACTAGAATGAAAAATTTTAAAAATAAAAGAATAAATAATTAAAAGTCTAATTGGTGAGACTAAGTTAATTTAAGACTTATTTAAAATGACACTAATGTATATTAAAACACATGTTTTAAACTTAAAAACTGATTATTTTACACAGAAAGTACAAAAACACAACACTTATCCTTTATTTAATAAAAAACACCATTTTAATATAAAAAGTCAATAGAAAATACAAAAAGGATGTGGCAAAGAGTGTGAAAACACTGCAACATCAAACTCCCCCACACTTAAAGCCTTGTTTTTTCTCAAACAAGTACATTCCTTTGAATTTAAAACAATAATATGATTTGTGAATTTCAGCTCAAAAAGGTGCATGATTGAACTTAAAAATCCAGATGGACAGGACCAAACAATGAGTCAGGTTTTTCAAAGGTGTTCAAAAATGATGTCCTATCTAGCATCAAAAGCCCACTGGAAGTAAAGAGCATCAAAAATTCATACACTATCAATTATGTCATGCCTCCTATGTGTTTTCATTAACAATCCTACTTCACCATCCGATTCAAGTACTAATTCAAGGAGTGATGAAAGGTTAGAATAAGTGGAACTCAAAAACGTAACCAAGGGCACCTTCTATTATCACCTTCCCTGAGGTTCCAAGAATTAAAATCCATTAAATTGATCACTTTATTGATTCAAATCAAATGAAAATTAACCAAATCAATTGCTCCCTTCTTCATCTGGGTTCAAAATTCCCCTCACCTTAATGAGTTCATTTTTGACAAGGGAACTTTATTTTACTTTTTCCCAGTCATATTCCATGTGCAGAGCACTGTGCATAGCACTTATCGAGATTGAAATTGGCTTTATTTATTCACAGAAACACACCCAGTGCACCTTGTCTCAGATACTCACCGTGGGATCCCATTTTCCCATTTTACTCCAGTTACAAATGACTTAATTAATAATCAATCAAGTTGACTTCCTAAAGTGATTGACATTATTTAATCAAAAGAAGTGAGTCCCCTAGGTTCCAGTGAGAACATCAAGTTACTCAAAGCCATGATCCTTACTCCACAAAACCGATCCTGTCATACTCTCATCCTCAGTTCCTAAATAGAAAAGTTCATAGAGACAGTGAACAATCGCACTCAGCAATCATTCATGATTAATAGTTTCTGACTAAGTGTCACTCTCAACATCCAGCAAACACTTATCCACTAAACAAGACATAATTGAAGTACCATTGAACATCCAATGAACATCATGTGATGAAAGAATTTGAAAATAAAATTTGAAGGAATTTTGAACCATGTTTTTGAAAAAATTTGACCATTTTTTTAAACAACTACAAACTCAAGTTCAAGAAGGGGGAATTCGACATGACACTAGAATGACCCCTCTCCCCCACACTTAAAACCCAACATTGTCCCCAATGTTGAATCTCAAGGTGGGAGACAGTTAAAGTTCAAAACAGATAGACATTTCAGCTGAAAAAGGAAATGGATGGGTATCAATGAAGTTCAAAACTTTTCTTTGCCACACAAAAAGTGAAATAAAATAAAAACAAAAAAGAACAAAACCTAAACAACCATCACCAGCAACCAAGTACATTTTTATTCCTAAAAATTTCATGCTTTGAATCATTTTGATCAGACAAAAGATTTTAACAATTTACTTCCAAAATTAGCATGTTTAGAAATGATGTGCAACAACAGCATAATGAGAATAATAATAAGGGGTGCAAGCATGTTTCATCAAATCAACTCAAGTACATTCTTAACTAAGTAGATATTAGAAGCTAACACCCAAGCAAGAAAATACAGTCATTACTCACAGATTGGGAGGAAGTCCCCCACACTTAGTTCACAATAGAGAGTAAGCAATTAATTGAAAGTGAAAAAGGGAGAACAACACTTCCCTGAATTATTGGAGCTTTAGGAGTGGCTTTCATCAATAGATCCTTAGCAGCATCACTGGGTTGTTATTCCTCTTCATAAACTGCAAGTTCAAATAAGTAAAATAATATTTCAGAGTTTACAGTTCAAGAAAAGTAACCCAAGAGAGTGAGTAGAGAGAAATGTTATCCATATGATGTAGTGGATTACTCTCTTGGGTTTTCTAGACAAGTTTCTGGCAGCAACAACTCTCTCTAACACAACAACAGATCATGAGGCACCATCAACAGTCAAGTAATTGAAACAGAGAACAAGTAGCAGGGATGAACTTTATTGATTAACATAAAATAAAAGAGAAACTACTAAGCAACCATGGGTTAGTTCCCATGAAACACTGTGTTTATAGTCCTCAGTTAGACTTGAATCAGCTCATTCTTCCAACAAAGATATGGCAGCCAAGCCTTTTGGCTTCCCTTCAAATAAGTTCTTTATTCTTTGAAAATTAACTAAGAAAGGCCTTTTCTCATCTCCAACCATCTCAACAGCTCCATTAACCAACACTCGAACAATGGTAAAGGGTCCTGACCACTTGGACTTCAACTTTCCTGGAAACAGTTTCAATCTAGAATTGAAAAGCAGGACCCTCTCACCAACCTTGAAATTCCGGTTTTGAATTATTGAGTCATGAAAATCCTTTTTTCTTTCTTTGTAAATTTCAGAATTCTCATAAGAATCTCTTCGGATCTCTTCCGACCCACTCAGCTCTAGCAGCCTCCTCTCTTCAGCAGACTTAGTGTCAAAGTTAAGAGCCTTCACCACCCAATAAGATCTCTGTTGTAACTCAATAGGTAGATGGCATGCTTTCCCAAAAAGGAGCCTATATGGTGACATCCCTATAGGAGTTTTATAAGCATTTCTGCAGGCCCAAAGGGACTCATCCAATTTCCTTGACCAGTCTTTCCTAGAACTAGACACTGTTTTCTCTAAAATCTGTTTGAGCTCCTTGTTTGAAACTTCTGCTTGCCCACTGGACTGTGGGTGGTAAGTAGTACCTGTCCTATGTGAGCACCCATACTTCTCCATCAAATCTTTGAACTTATAATTCTTGAAGTGAGTCCCATTATCAGTTATGAAAGCTCGAGGCACACCAAATCTGGAAAAAATGTTTTTCTTAATGAATTTCACCACACTAGCAGCTGAATTGTCGGGCAGTGCTACTGCCTCAACCAACTTGGACACGTAGTCCACAGAAACCAAAATGTACTCATTCCCATAAGAGGATGGAAATGATCCCATGAAGTCCAAGCCCCACACATCAAAGGTTTCAACTTCTAGAATACGTTTTTGAGGTAATTCCTGCCTTCTTCCAACATTTCCCAACATTTGACATTTTGCACAGCCAATAACCAGACTTCGAGCATCCTTAAACAGTGTTGGCCAGTAGAAACCAGCCTGGAAGACCTTTTGAGCAGTCCTTTCACCTCCATGGTGGCCACCCCAAGGTGATGAATGGAAGCTCTCAAGTATGGGTAAAATCTCATCCTCAACCACACATATTCTCAGAATCCCATCAGCACACCTCCTAAAGAGAAGAGGGTCATCCCAAAAATAATATTTCAGCTCAGAAATAAACCTCCTCCTATGGTTGTGTGAAAGATCCTTGGGCATGACTCCAGCTGCCAGAAAGTTGGCATAGTCTGCAAACCAAGCAGACTGCTGCACAGAAGCAGCAAACAGTTGTTCATCAGGGAAGGAAGTGTTGATCTATTTTGGTTCCTTACTTGGGGAATTGGGCAATCTGGAAAAATGATCTACAACTACATTCTCAGACCCCTTCTTATCCTTAATCACTAAATAAAACTCCTGTAACTGCAAGGTCCACCGCATGAGTCTAGGATTCGAGTCCTTTTTAGCCAGCAAGTACTTAAGGGCTGAATGATCTGTGAAAACTATGATCCTGGATCCTATTAAGTATTTCCTGAACTTTTCCAAAGCAAACATCACAGCAGCTAACTCCTTTTTAGTGGTAGAATAATTCTTCTGGGCATCATATAGCAGCTTGCTTTCATAGTAAATAACATGAAGTTTCATATCCTTCCTCTTCCCTAACATAGCTCCTACTGCAAAATCACTAGCATCACACATAACCTCAAAGGGAAGTTTCCAGTCAGGGGCAGTGATGACAGGTGAAGTAGTCAACTTCTCCTTGAGCAGATTAAAGGCCTCTAGACATGTCTCATCAAAGACAAAGGGTGTGTCCTTAACCAACAGGGAGCACAGGGTTCTAGTAATATTAGAAAAATCCTTAATGAACCTCCTGTAGAACCCAGCATGACCCAAAAAACTTCTAATTCCTTTGACATTTTCAGGTGGGGGAAACTTTTGAATGACCTCAATTTTAGCATTATCGACCTATAACCCCTTCTTAGAAACCTTATGTCCCAAAACTATGCCTTTAGTGGCCATGAATTGTCACTTTTACTAGTTTAAGACCAAGTTGGTCTCTTAGCATATTTCTAACACTAATTCCAGGTTTTTCAGACAGTTCTCAAAGTTATCTCTCACAACAGAAAAATCATCCATGAACACTTCAATTATCCTCTCAATCATGTCTGAAAAAATTGCCATCATACATCTCTGAAAAGTGGCAGGAGCACCACACAAGCCAAAGGGCATCCGCCGGTAGGAAAATGTCCCAAATGGACAGGTGAAGGTGGTTTTCTCTTGGTCCTCAGGTGAAATGGAAATCTAGTTGTAACCAGAGTAGCCGTCAAGAAAACAGAAAAATTCATTGCCTTCCAACCTCTCTAACATTTGATCCAAAAATGGCATAGGGAAGTGATCCTTTCTTGTGGAATCAGTCAATTTCATGTAGTCTATACAAACTCTCCATTTGTTCACTGCTCTTGTCTGGATTTGCTCATTCTTCTCATTAGTGACCATTGTCACTCCACTCTTTTTGGGTACCACCTGGACAGGACTGACCCATGGGCTATCAGAAATTGGAAAAATTATTCCAGCATCCAGCAACCTAATCACTTCTTCCCTCACAACTGCCTTCATGTTGGGGTTGAGTCTTATTTGGGCTTCTACTCTGGGTTTACACTCAGGTTCCATTGGAATTTTATGCATACAAAAGGTTGGACTTATCCCTTTGATGTCAGAAATTGACCAGCCAATGAAAGTCTTGTACTTCCTCAAAACTGTAAGCAGATTTTGCTCTTGACCCAGTTCCAGGTTGGATGAAATGATCACAGGAAGGGTGTAATTGTCTCCTAAAAAGGTATATTTCGGATGGGCAGGGAGGGGTTTAAGTTCAAGGGTGGGTGGTGACTGGATTGAGGGAAGACACTTGGGACTGGGTGGCCCAAGTTCTTCATGTTACCTCTTAAAGAAGGTAGTAGAAAAGGCTTTTTCATCAGTGCAAGAGGTTCCAAAAGATGTTTCCTCAAACTCAGACTCCTCTCTCGGGGTAAGAATGTGCTCTAAAACAAACTCATATAGTTTCTCCAAAAAATCACCCTCATACTCATCAACAAATTCTTTCTCCTTACTTGAGATGATCCCCATGCAAGAGGCAGCAGGGATTACAGGTTCTCTATTGATTTCAGCTATCATTATCAAAAACTCTTCTTCTTCCTTATCAACACTACTCTCAACAAATAACATCTCATCTCTTGGGAAAATTGCGTGGGTGGGTTCTTGGATTTTCTTAAACACATTGAATTCTTCTTTCTGCTCACCCAAATTGAAAATTAGTTTCCCCTTAGACACATCTATCACAGCTCCCCCTGTGGCCAATAAGGGCCTACCAAGAATGATAGGAACCTCCTGGTCACACTCCATGTCAAGGATAAGAAAGTCAGCAGGCAAAAAGAGTTTGCCTACTCCCACTAACAGATCATCGACCCTACCCACTGGATGAGTGATAGACCTATCAGCAAGCAGTAACACAACAGTGGTGGGTTGAGGAACACCTAATCTAAGGTGATGGAAAAGTCACAGTGGAATCAGATTAATACTAGCACCCAGATCACACAAGCAATTCAACTTACCACCTCTATCCCCAAATGTTCAAGGGATGACAAAGCTTCCAGGGTCCTGAAGCTTAGGAGGTATCCTATTCTGTAATACTGCACTACACTCCTCTATTAAGCTATAGGTGGAAAATTCATCAAAAGTCTTTTTGTTTGAACAGATTTTCTTGAGTGATTTCAGATATGATGGGCTTTGAATCAGTGCTTCCAATAATGGGATATCAACGTTCAGCTTTTTAACCACCTTCAAAAATTTCAAAAGTTTAGAATCATGAATTGGTTTCTTTATTCATTGAGGGAAGGGGATTGTAGGGGAAAATTTCCTCACAATTGGAGGCATCTCTCCATCTTCTTCTTCAACAATTTTCTTCCCCTTAATGTCTTTGTTTTGCAGGCCATTTTCTTTGGGTTTTTTAGCTGGAACAACGGAAACTGGAGGAATTCCAGTGGTGCTGTCCAGTTTTCCAGATTCGGGTTCTTTCAAATTTATGTTTTCAACTTCATTCAGTTTTTCATTTTTAACATTTTGGGGTTTTTTTTAGGCTCTTGGTGGGGTTGGAGACCACTTCGGGTGGTCACAACCATGGAATTTTCCCTAGTATTGGCTTCAGTAGTGCTGGGTAGCCTACCCTTTTCTCTATTGCTAGCATCCCTAGCCAACTGCCCCATTTGAATTTCCAGGTTCTTCAATCTAGAATCCATTTGAACTTTATCAAAATCATTTTTGGTCTTTTGTTCATCAAAACTCCCTATCAACTGATGGAACATATCTCTCACCTCATCTTTTTAGTTGGATTACTCAGCCTTTGGTTGGGATTGGGGTTGGAACTGCTGCCTAGGAGGCTGTTGGCATCCAGGAGGAGCATAAGGTCGGAGAACTCCCTGATCCCTCCATGACAGGTTCGGATGGTTCCTATACCACTGATTGTAAGTGTTGAAAAAAGGATCATCCCTAGACTGCATCTGAGGTCCATAGCCAGAAAAACTAGCACTCTCATGAGGCTGTACATGCATATCAAAGTTTGGACAACAGGTTTGAGAGTGGCCATACATGCCACAGTGGTGACACTGCTCCTTAAGGATTTGATGCGGGTTCTCATTAAATAACCCAGCATCTTGGGATTCAGCTTGAGGAGTAGGGGCAGTTTCTTTTCTAACAGTGGTTCTCCTCCTAGAACATTTGTGCTGGGAATTCTGAGCTAATGTGTTAAAGATCTGTTTGAGCTCCTCAGCAGTCCTGTCACTAAAGTCTCCTCCAGAAGACTGATCCACCAATGTTTGGTGGTAAGGGTTGAAACTATTGTAGAAGGTGTCCATGAGGAATTGAGGTGCACATTGGTGGTTCGGACACTACCTAAGCAAACCTCTAAACCTATCCCAGGATTCATGAAACAGTTCTACTTCATCCTGAAGAAATCCAGTGATTTTATGACTAATTTCAGATGTCAACCTCCTAGGATAGAATTTCATTGTGAAGGCATTGTAAACTTGATCCCATGTGACAAATATCTCTTCCTCTAATTGTTGGAACCAAGAACTAGCATTTCCCTTGAGGCAGAAAGGGAACACTCTCAATTTAATCTCTTCCTCAGTGAGACCCCTAAGTGGAAGCTGCTGGACATTGCAATAGAAGGATCTAATGAAGTCAAGAGAGTCTTCACTAAGAATTCCATTGAAGGTAGGCAGCTGACTAAGCATGGATTGCTTGATCTCATAATTCCTAGACCTTGGAGAGAGTCTAATACATGAAGGGTTGCTAGACACTGACGGTAGTAAGAACTCTCTCATATTGTGTCTCTCAGCTATCTCATTCCCAGGTTGATTCATCATTCCATGTTGGTTCACATTCTCAGGAAGTGGATTATTCATGTTTTTATTTTTTTTCTTCCATTTTGAGCATGTCCTTGTTCTTTTTCACTTCTTTGAGGTGCTTATCAGTCTCAGGGTTACCAGGTACTAAGTATTCAGACTTAGACCTGGTTTGCATGCAGCAGGTTCACAATTTTTTTTTTGAATTTTAATTTTATTTTTGCAGTTTTTTAGTGATTTTTTTTCGATTTTTTCTTTATGTGAATTTTTGTTTGTTTTTTTTAAATTCACCTAGCCTCCCCGGCAACGGAGCAAAAATTTGCACGCTCGCGTGTCGTTGGGCATGGGCGACAAATTAAAATTTATACCTACTTACTACTTAGGACAGTGGCAAGACAGGGTCGAACCACAGGGAGGCCTGTTGTTGTGTTTGGTGTTCTAAAAAAAAGACTAAACAATAAAAAAAACACATGCAAATATCGAGCAAAGACAAATGGTGGTGGTGAAGTGAAGTGAAATAGATTTAGTGCACGAAGAAGAAGGGGTGAAATGGTGAACACAAAGTGATTAGATAGAAACAGAGCAGCAGATTTATGGTGCAAACAACCAATAGATGAGGAAGAGGGGAAGACCACTAGTCGATTTGATGTTGCTGAACCCTATTCATGCACTGCAATCGAAGATCATGGATATGACTAAGAGTAACTGGCTAGAGTTGTTGTCTGGTCATCTTGTGATGTAATAGCTCTTACAGTCCCTTGACTGTAAGAGTCATTCCATCCAATGGTGAAATCAAGTCAGTAGTCACTGAGCTCAACTTGTCAGTTGAGTTCGGTTTGTCTCTCTCTTTCAAGAGTAATTAACTTGTCAGTGAATTACTTAGATTGAAACAGTTTTAATTAAAGTGCAAACAAGATCGGTTTTCACTTGATCCTGTTGTTTTGAAAATAAGCGTCTGTAAAAAGTGAGAGAGACAATCTAGAGCAAGGATGCAGTGCATGAATGAGATTAAATAGATTGAATCAACCAGCTTATTCCCCCCAAAGGGAATTAGCCGGACATCGTGGTTGGTTTTAATGCAACAGTGAAATAAGAATCAATGTAGTTCATGTTAAATTCAATTGGAGATAAATTGAGCACAAGTCAAATAAGAATGTTTGCCTCCCTGCTCGAGCTCTCTGAAACTCTAACTCCTGCCGCTTGATGATAGATTCAATGTTGGAACTCCGCTCGATGTCCCGCCCTGGGAATTGAGGTGTGAAATGTACTAATCTCGTACTCCAATCTGATCCGAGGAAGATGGTGAAAAATTCTTCCTGCCTTGCTCCTTGTGTTTTTCTCTGATGTCTGCTGCGTATCCCCTTCCCACCCTCCTGACTCCTACTCTACTGAACCCCCTTGCTTGTCTCTCCCGCCTCTCGTGCATTCATCACCTAACTGAAGCCTCTGGAATCTCTCCTGAAGTGTTCCCCGACCTCCACGTGGCTCCTTCACTGTGCTGCTCCTCCCGCGCTTGTCACCGGAGTAGTTGCTCCTAACTGAATGAAAAATAATGCGCGCGTGGTGAGTCAATTTCTTTCCTGGACACAGCCAATCCACGTGGCACGCTTCTATGTGCACATCACCATCTTTTAAGTAAACTCAATGTAAGTGCACCCCCCCTGTAACGAAACAACAAACACACACGAGTTAAATAAAATGAAACGATTATATACTATATATTAATATTATTACTTAAATAAAAACTTATTAATATATATATATATATATTATAATACCTAAATTATTAGTAATTTATATTTAGTAACTATTTTATTTAATTAATCCATATATTATTATGATATATAAAAACTTATATACTATCTATTATTACACCTATTATTATTGTTGTATAGTATATGCTATATATATTATGATATATTATGTTCATATTATATGTTATTATAAAAACTAAAAGAAAAAGAAAATAAAAAAAAAGAAAAGAGAGAAGGGTGCGGGTCTGGAAGAGAGAAAATAAAGGAGGAAAATGGGGGGGGGGGGTTGGGGAAGTGAAGGGGGAAGGCTTCCGGCACGGCTGCTTCGGTTCAGAGGCAGGGGAGAAGGTGAGATTTGTCCGGTGAGTCCAGGATGGCAGAAGGGAAGGGTGATGCACAGGTCAGGGATTGCAGTGAGCAGGGCTGGTGCGAGGGTTCGGTTGGAGGCGCAGCAATAGGGTCGCCGGCGGGGATTGGTGGGTGGTTTCGGGTGGCTTCAGGTCTTCAAGTGGCGCATCGGTTCCAGGCCGAGGGCTTAGGGTTTAGGCGCAAATGGGAGGTGAGGCCGCGGTGAGGTGCGCAAGGCAAGGGATCTGGGTGCTGTGTTGTGCGAAGGGGTAGAATGGAAGAGTCTCGGCTCAGCAGCAGGGGAGCAGGTGTCGCCGGTGAGAAAGAGATGCGGCGGTGACGTGGGCTCAAGTTGATGAAAATGGTTCAGTCGAGATCTGGAATTTTGAGCCGAAGTGGTTGAAATCTTAGTTCTTATTTTTAGTTCTTCAATTCTTCCTATATTGTTCTGTTGAGAACTGAAAAGTAAACTTGATGCTGTGCGATTTAATCTTCTGTTGTAGTGGATTTGAAATTTTCTATTGCGTTGATGGTTATTGGGATGCTGTTTGAGTTTTTGTGAAGTTGCTGCGTGAATGAAGGTGCGGCTTCTTGCAGAGGGCAGAGGCATAGAGGTGATGCAAAGAAGGAAGGAGGGATGTTGCTATTGCAGTGCTGCGCGGATGAGGAAGCAGAGGAGGAGTGGCGACGGGGTGGAGAAAAAATGAATCCGTTGGTGAGGAAAAGTCTACCTATGAGGATTAGAAAAAATGGGCTAATGGTGAGAAAAAGGAGGCTAATATTGAGGAAAGTAACGGTGAGGTAAGGTGTAACGGTGGGGAAATGAGCAAAGAAGTAACGGTGAGAAAAAAAAGGCGTAAGTCTACCGTTGAGATAACAATGAGGTGGATATAACAGTGAGAAAGTGATGACGGTGAGGAAAAGAGAAAAAAGGAACGATGATGTAATAAAGGTGGAGGCGTAATGGTAGGTTGTGCATAACAGTGAGGTACCAAAGGGGAGAGAGGATTTATAGCAGTAACAGTGAGGTATTGGTGGTATCGGTAGCTGGAATAGTGTATCGGTAGACTGGGCCTGACGGTGAGAAAAAATAGAACGGTGAGGTGTGGACCGGTAGTAAGGCTACTGATAGAAAGGCCTAACGGTGTGGAGGTCACCGATAAGAGCAGAACATGCGACCGCAACACCTGCGAACAAAAAAAACAAATAAAATAAAACAAATAATTTAATTTAATAAAACTAAAAACAAATAAATAAATCAATTAATAAATTACATTAAATGGAATAAAATTAAAAACTAAAAACACAAAGTTAAGAAAAAATATAATAATGTAACTTTATTTAAAAGAATGAATTAATTTGCGTCAAAAATTTATAAACATACGTAATTAAAGAACAAATTAAAATGTTTATAATTACTTGCTTAAATTAATTAATTAATTAATTAAATAACTAATTTAATTTAAGAATAAAAATATTAAACGAATGAAATTAAATTGCTAAAAATAATTAAATTATTAAAAGTCTAAAAACCAAAAAGAGTTATTTATTTACAATTTAAAGAATTAGGCATTAATTAATTTAATAAATGAATTAGTAATCTGACTAGAATGAAAAAATTTAAAAATAAAAGAATAAATAATTAAAAGTCTAATTGGCGAGACTAAGTTAATTTAAGACTTATTTAAAATGACACTAATGTATATTAAAACACATGTTTTAAACTTAAAAACTGATTATTTTACACAGCAAGTACAAAAACACAACACTTATCCTTTATTTAATAAAAAACAACATTTTAATATAAAAAAGTTAATAGAAAATACAAAAATGATGTGGCAAAGAGTGTGAAAACACTTCCACATCAATATGGAGTTAGAAGAAATTTTTTTCATTCTGAACTTGTGATGACAATACCTCATTAGGGAGTGCTTTTTTGTCTTCACATATCACAAGAGTTGAGGTATATATTTTCCCCACGTGATCTAAATCTATGATAGTGGAGGTGGATGGAGTTTCTTCATAAATATGATTTTGAGATATCCTAAACCTCAGGAAATAGAAATGTCATGGATGATGCATTGATAAGGAAGTCACAAAAATAGGTTGTTCAGGAATTGGCGGATTCTTAGAGAGCGATGGAGGAGTTAGCATCTTTTCACTTAGATGCAAGATTGGATTATGTTAAAGACTTTTTTTTTCAGATGACGGTGAAGTATTCTCTGATTTATCAAGTAGAGGAGTCTCAATGGGGAGACTCAAATGTAGAGGTGATGCACGATCGTGTATGATATGGTGATGCTTCAGAGGGGTGGACAGAGGATGGTTAAAACCAGATGTTGTTCTTAGGGAAGTTTTTTATTCCGATAGAAATTCGAAGTGGGGTCCTTCATGAGTTTCATAGATCACCCATAGAAGTATACCTTGGGATTTATAAGATGTACTGTGGGCTGAGGATGTGGTTTTGGAGGCCCAAGATGAAACATATAGTGGAAGAGTTTGGGGAAAAGTGCTTAGTTTTCTAGTAGGTTAAGGCCAAGAACCATGTTCCTAGTGGTTTTTTTTCATCCTTTGGATGTCCCTAAGTGGAAATAGGATAACATCCCAATGAATTTCATCATAGGGTTACCCAAGGCTCGAGGAAGTTGTGATGCTATTTGGGTGATAATGGATCAGATGATGAAATCAAACCACTTCTTAGCGATCAGGGATTTGGGAATATTGGATGCCTTTCCTACGATATATATGGTTTAAGTGGTGCAGTTTAACAGAGTTTTGAGAACCATTGTCTCAAATCGGGATGTACTATTTACCTCACGAGTCTGGAGGGTATTGTAACACGCTTTTGGCACCGAGTTACGCATCAACACTACTTTCCACCCTGAGAAAGATGGGAAAATAGAGTGGAATATCCAGACGTTGGAGGATATGTTGTGGGTGTGTGTCTCGAACTTTGGTCGATCTTGGGTAAACCACTTACCCTTTGAGGAGTTCACTTCTAATAATATCTATCACTCTTCTATTGGCGTAGTTTCATTTGATACATTATATGGGAGACCATTTCATTCTCTATTGTTTTGGAAGAAGGTTTGGGGGACAACTATTCTTGGTCCAGATGTGGTGTAGAGCACAACCGAGAAGATTTATTTTGTTCATGAAAGGATTAAGGTAGTGCATGACCAGAAGAAGTCTTATTCCGATCGTAGGAGGAGGCCCCTAGAGTTTGATGTTGGAGACTATGTGTTCTTGAATGTTTCTCATCAACATGGGCAACAGAGGTTTGGAAAGGGGAGTAATATTTCTCCTAGGTTTTTTGGACCCTTTGAGGTGTTGGGATGAGTTGAAAGGGAAGCATACTTATTGGTATTACCGTCATGGTTAGATAGGATTCATGATGTCCTCCATGTATCCTAATTTCATTAGTATCTTCACAATGACTCCCATGTCATTGACAGGTGAGAGTTGGATATCCAGGACGACGTGACATTTGTAGAGTGACCAGTGGAGATCTAGGATCATTTGGAGAAGGTGCTATGTGGGAAGACCATTCCCTTGGGCTTTTGTTGTGGAGGTATGTTGGCTAGGAGGAGAGTACATGGGAGTGAGAAACACGTATGTGTTCCCAATACCTAAAGTTGTTTTTAGTTTTGTTTTACTTTGTTTTTATTTGTACTGTGATGTTTGAACCCTAATTTGTATGATATGAGCTATTTTCCTTTACCTTGTGATGTATGTGGTGTAATGTGTGATGAATTCCTGATATAAAAAGGGGAGAAACTAATTCTTAATCAATACACATTAACTATGATGTGATTGAACCTGTTCAGATGAGTCAGTTCCACCATGAGTTGATAATATCTTTCAATGGAGGATAGGATTCCCAGATTCGTGTATTTATACTGTTTAATAGTTGTGATTATGCATTGTAACTTTTGTTTGGTCGGGTTTGACGATGTAAGAGGAGGTGTTCCTGGATTTCAAGGTTTCTAGTCTAACTTTCGAACAACACAGGGTGGTTTATTCTTGAATGTTTATGTGTTTAGCGAGGATCAATGTTTCAAGAGTGGTGAGTTATAGATAGGTATGTAAAAGGGTGGTTTTTCTAAACCCTCTTTCTTATAGTCTTGGTTTTTAATTCTTGAGGGAGGGAATGGTTGGTATCTGATGTAATGTCTTGGACCTCTCTAGTCCATTCCTTTGTGAGAATCTTGTGTTTGGGGTGTTCTGGGAGATCAAGGTGACTCAGTCTATCATTTTTTCAAAAATTTCTGGTTTTCAATGTTTTATAATGATTTCTTGCACCAACAGTGTCACCCTGGAAGTGTCACCCTCATAGTGTCACCTTGACTATGTTTCCCTGGTGGTATCCCACCCTAGGGGCATTGTTGGAACCATGACTAATGTTGGAAATGGAGTATGGTTTGTGTTTGTTGAAAATCCTCATTTGAAGTTATAAACATTTTCCAGGAAAGGGATCCCACATTTCAAGAGGCAACAGTGCTGAATGTGGTACCATTTTCTAGTTTTTTCCATATTTTTGGACCTGAAAATAAGAAAATAGAGAGATGTGTTTTTGGAAAAGGAAGGTTTGCGAAATATTGTAGTGGTGCACGAAAAGCATGGAATTTGTGCTAAATTGGTTTTGCATAGAATAGTGAAAGTAGTTTTGATTTTTCACATAAAAGGTGATTTAGGATATGAACATTGAAAAGTGGAAAAGGCATGAGTTGTGTGAAAAATATGGAGATGTGCTCGAAAAATGGTTCTTGCGCGAAAATAATTGTGTGCAGAATGGGAGTTTTGTGTGACATAGTGGATTTTTCATGCAGGTTCAACGATACCTATAAATAAGAGGTGCCCCCCCCCCCTCATTAGACATGACTCAAGACTTTGAGAAGATATGAGCTCTGATGTGCGTAAACATTACGCGAAAAGGGAGTTGTGCGAAAACATGATAGTTGCGCATAAAAATAGAATTTACGTGTAAATGTTATAGTTTCACGTAAAATATGAAGTTGCACGTAAAAGTTGAGGCTGCATGTACAGGTTGTGGTTGTGTGGAAGATTTGTGCACAAAAGAATTATAGAGAGCTAATCTTGCATGCCAAAGCTCGTTTTGCACGACGATAGTGGATCTTGCGTGCAAAGGAAAATATTGCACACAAAAGTAAGATCTTGCGCGTACATGGTGGGTGTTGCATGAAATTGTTAGTGTAATATGATTACATGCTCTGAATATTCGGTTTAGTGGTTTAGTGCTTTCAAATTAATCAATTCAGGCCTTCGATGCAAGCAGTGTATCGCACTGAAAATAGACAAAGACTTCAATGAAGATCTATTGAATCGAACTTCAAGTAAATAAATTGGTAATAATTCTCCCAAGGAAGTGAGCTAGGGGGAGTTAATGGAAGTGATCTGAGGGACACATTGAGCTATACCAGATCCATTGTAAAGGAAATTTTCCTAGCACACAATGATTATGACCGAACTTTGTAATCCAAAAACTAGTGAACAATAGTGGATTTAGGTATGACCGACACACTGTTATCTTATTCTCCTTGGACGTATCTCTTAGTGGTGAACTAAGTAAAACTGCTGTGTCATCTCCCTGCATGTGATTGTTTTTTTCTTAACATATCCTTCATACAGGTTTAACAGGTTCTTACCAACATGGGAATAAGATCTGTCTCTTCAAAAGAAAAATTTGACACCCAGATTCACCCCTACCATCTTAGGGTGTTCTGGGGTCCTACAAGAATCCCCCTGGCGGTGTTGATTTGGCGGTATCTCACCCTGGTGGTATCTCACCCTGGTGGTGTCACCCCGGTAGTCGCTCGCTACTGGTGGCTCACTGGAAGTTGTTTTCCAGTAGTGCCTCACTAGCAGTGCCTTGTCCAGTGGTTCCTCATCTAGCGGTGCCTCATCAAGTGGTGCCTCATCGAGCAGTGACTCACCCAATGGTGGCTTGCTGGTGGTGCCTCACCCAATGGTTTCTTGTGAATTGTGCTTCCAAATTCATGTGGTTTCACCCATTTAAAATTTTCTTTAACGTAAAATGCTTTTAAATATTTATTTTAAGATATTCGAGACCATTTCAAATCCCATAAATCCTATCTTAATTTTCCTAAGTGTCCCAGGGCTTTTTCTTGGTCAAAACGTGTTATCTTGACTACATCCTTCTTTAATGGATAATCAAAAACATATTGAAACCATTGTGCTATTCATATCTTTAAATATCTAAGATATCCTTTCCCCTTTGTTCCTCCTTCTCATTTTTCCTTGGTACAAGATTCCCAAATCTTTCTTCCCATAGGAGTTGTGCAATTGGGCTACGGCTTTTGGATCGCATTCCCCTGGTGTTTTTCCTACTGTATGTGCACCACTTCTTTGGTGCAACCAACAAGCACTGATCTTCTTTCTTCTAGGAATGATTTCCTTCGAATATCCTTGTTGCGCATCATGCACAATGAATTTTTACTTCTTTTTATATTCAAATTATGATTTTTCTAACTTAATTAAATATAAAAAACTAGTTAATTGAAATTGATGGTCAATGGGGTTTTTTCTCTTGCTTTTTACAGTATGGATATTGTTGTGATCTTGTGATTATCCTCTCTTGATGCACTTTTGAAAATTGTGGCCATTGGTGGATTTGTTTTTACACTAATGAATTATAGAATACATGTGTCATTTTTGGATGGGTAATTGCATGTAGAAATTTGTTAATTATATACAATCAACTAATGAATAGATGCCCCAATATTGTATAGTTTTTGCGATAATCCCAGAATTAAAAATTATAATTAAATAAGGTATGAATTTCTAAATCGGAAGTTGTGTTTTTTGTTTGTGTTGTAGTGAATTTTTGAGCACAATTTTGTGTTGTGAGGTTGATTGGGTAGTGTAATGGTATCTCAGGTTGAGAGATTGATTGATTGTGTAATGCATGAGAAGTTTTTTGTAGCAAAGATGCGATTGGGTTGTGCAGTGATGTGTTTCTTGATGTGGTTGTGCGTGGAAGGTTTGGGGGATGACTTTGAGGAAATATGGTGATGGTTGGTATAGGTAATTTTTCTGGATATTATTCATGTATGACTTATGCTATGTTTCTTATTGTGTGATGGGCTTGGTAGTGCCCAAATACTAATGTAATAAATAAAAAAATAAATAAACAAATGATTTATGTATAAGGATCAAAATGGTATAGGTTGGTTTGTATAACATAATGGTTTTTGTAAATTAGAATGGTTGGAAATATGAAATGGGCTACGGATTTTGTGTGGTGTTGTGCATTTAAAGGTAGGAACAAAGGTGATGGTGTGATGTTTTTGTTGTTTATTTGTAAACCCATAGGTTGTGTATGAGTGTTTTGTATCTTATATGTATATAATTGTATTTTCCTCATGATTTCTATATGCACCACAACCTAGTTGAGCACTATGTGCTGAACACCCCCATTTTCATGGGGGAGGGTGTCTTTCCCAAACACCTCGGTGGGAGGATGGATGGCTAGACACCATGTCTTCCCCGATCCTTCTTCCAGGTGGTGATAGCTCAAGTTCCTTTGGTCAGGTTGTGGTTTGTGAGGCCTAGGTGTGTGTGGGAGAGTTTTTCTTTCCCAGGTGTCTTCAGGATAAGATGTGTTGTTCTTTCCCTGGTGTCTTCAGGAAGAGATGTTTTTTCATTTACTAGGGGTTTTCAGGATGAGATGTGGTTGTGGCCCAGGTTTCTACGAGTAGGATGTGATGTGGTTTGTGTCCCATGTGTCTGAAGGCAGGATGTGATGTGGTTTGAGGTCCAGGTGTCTGCAGGTGGGATGTGATGTTGTTGTGAGGCCTAGGTGTGTGCATGTGGGATGTGATGTGGTATGTTCGGAATAGGTGGGTGCACAAGGATGTTTTCTGTTAAGGTTTGAGAGTATATAATCAGTGGGAAAGTGGTTTGGGGTTCCCTATAATCAATGTGATTTATATTATATTACTTGACTTGTGTTATTTGGTGAGGGTGCCTGGGTGAGGTTGGGGCTGTTAGTTTACCTGCTTAGGTGTTGTTTTGGTTATACTGTTTTCTCAAGTGTGCATTATTATTACTCTTCCACATGTGCATAGAAGACCTTGTTTTTCCCTACTCAGTATACTTTTATTATCACCCTACATATATAAATTGTTTTTAGTTTTCTATTAGGATTATATGGAATGAACTGGACCAAACTAGCCTAGATCTTGGCAGTTGTTGTGTTGCTACTTAGCTTTACTTTTGGTACTTTAATTTGGAGAATTTTGTATTTGTATCAATTATATTTTTCACATGAATGTGGTATGATTTTTGAATTATTTTATAGTATTTCTTGGAGTTGTTTATGGTTGAATCATTTTATATCAATATATTGTTTTACTTAAAAAGCGTAATGCCTCCCATATTTGTGAGATTTGTAAACCCTTTGTGCTAGTCACCAACCTAGGGCCCACTGGAGGAGGGACTCAAGGGTCATTATCTCCTTTTCATCATTTCTGGACTAGGATGGGTATCTTTGGAGGGAGGTGGTCATGACTATTTCTAAAATACCCATATTAGATAAAATAGAATGTTCATAACAAGATAATAAGAATATTAAAAAAATATATCAATGTTGTTATATATTGGCTATTAGTAAAATTCATATATGATGATTGTATATTTAGTTATGGGGAGAGGCTCTATGTTATATTCATGCCCCAACTAAAAATAGACTTATTATATGAATTTTATAACTCATATTTTTCTATACAGCCTGGTAGAACCAAATTTTGTCAGGATTTGATGAAACATTTTTTGTTGGAAAATTTGATATATGAAACTGAAAAAAATATTCAATGTTATTAGTTTTTGAATAGGCAATGTTTGAGATAAAAAATCCTAAAGGATTAAAAAAATCCCTATATATTATTGTTATGAAAAAGGAATATATCTGTATAGACTTTTCCACTAGATTTACAAATACTCCTAGAATGAATAATTCTATACGTGTTATCATTGATCAATTTACCAAGTATTCACATTCCCTCACTATAATGAAGCATATACTTCTTGGGGGCCTCATATGGATCTATATTAATTATTTCAACAGACATCTAGGTTCACCTATTTTAATTGAATCTGATCATGAAACATAATTAACATCAAAATTCTAGAAGAGTATTTTGATATATCTAGAAAATGGGTTATATTTTAGAAATCCCTTATCTTTATCAAACTGATGGGTAGGATAGAAGGATTATTCAAACTTTATAAGATACAATGAGGTAATTATCATGTCAAACCATAACATTTTAAAATAAATTTCTATATAACTAACATTAATTTCCTCTATATATTTCTATACAGACAACACTAGGTTTAAATGAACCAAAAAACACTATTTATTGTTGTCTCCTTATTGTTAGAATGAATTTAATTAATATTATTTAAAAAATTATGTATAATATGTTCAAAAATTTATTTAAATTAATTTTTTTATTAATTATAATGCAGTAATTACTATATTTTTATAAAATAATGTCTCTTTCTTCCTTCAAAAATATGGGTTTTATTAACTTTTTTGATTGAATATTATATTTAATTTATAGAAATTTTTTAAATTTTATTTAATAAAAATAATATTATTTTTGAAATATTCATATCAATGACATATTAGTGTGAAAATTTTGGATTTTTTTTGAAATGATTCATTTTTCAATGAATATTGAAATATAATAATTTTAAAAAAATTGACACATATTTTCATTAAAAAGCAATATTATAATTTGAATTTGATCTCAAAGTAATATAAACATTATAAAATTATATATATTCTTAATAATAATATTTTAATAGTTATTATATCTTATTTTGTTATAAGTTCATTTTTTAACATTAAAATTCATTTTTCTAAAAAATATTCAATGAATTTTACACATTTATATTAAAATTAATTTATGAAACATCTAAGAATTTAATCATGAAAAATGGATTCATTTTTATTTATGTGGTCCAAATGTGTTAAATTGATCAATTTTATTTTTATAAACCATTAATAACAAACATGGTAAAATTTATCACATCTGTAAAGGGTAAACCAGGTAAGTAAGGTTTAAAATATAATGATAATGACTAAAAAATAACCCTAACACTTACCTAAATTTAATTGGATGAGTCTAAATTATCAATAATACTCAAAACATAAAATATATGTCATTTTTTTAAAAATTTATATGGTCATGAAAATTGTATTATTTTATGTAATGAATAGTCAAAAATTCCATTCACTTTGTTTTATTATCTCTAAAATTTTCACATATGAATAAATAGAGGCTATGTTCATTTCAAAGTAGTTATTTGAAATAAATGTCATTTTTTTATCTTTGTAATTTATTATTTTAGTATTTATATAATTACCTTAAATTTATACACAAATCCGACACATTATTTCAAAAATTAATTGAAAAATAAATTAAATGTTTTTAAAAGTGTTAAATGAATAATAATTTGAAGGAATTATTTTTTACATGAATATTTTCAAAAAAATATAACATATTATAAATGTGTTAAATGATTAAATTTTAATTTCATTACTTTTATATTATTTTTAATTCCAAATTAAATGAATAATTTCAAAAATATGTCATCAGTGATATTATATAATAAATAATATTATTTTATATTATTTTAATTCCAAAAAAATCTTATCAAATGTCAATTGAATGTGATATGGTTGAAAACCCCTACCATATTATATTTATTGGATTATTTTCCTTTTATGGTACCATTATTCACCATTAATAAGTGGAGAACATTTGTATTGTGAAAATTGATGAAAATGTTAATGGGGGGGGGGGTAAAACTAAGTTCTAAGAGTGAAAACATTAAAAAAAATGTAAAAATTATTATTAGATGAGATTATTTTGCCTCATACTTATCTAACCTTAAAATTATATCAATTAGTATCCATCTATATAGATAAAATAATTTATATTAATTATATACCTTATGAAATTCAAATAATACCTCTTCTATCACTTATAAAAGGAAACACATTCTATTTGTTCTTTAAACCGCATTGAAAAACCTAGATTGGCCAACACCTATCAATTTATGTTCCCAATATTCTTTTTCTTTTTTTGAGGTTCTGTTCATCCCAAAAGAAAACTCCCAAATCCCATATGATAAGATTTATAGGAGGTCTACTGAAGAAGAGGTGATTTTTTCTACCAATGCTATCAAATTTCATTATTCATATGCATCCTAATTTTCTTCACCTATAACAAAACAATAAATAAAGTGTCATAAATACACATAGTTTTTATTATGATTTTGTTAGAACTATTTTCCTTATCTTTTACATTCAATGAAAAATTGAAAACATCGCTATTGCATACATACAGCTTACCATCTCCATGTATCAGTGTATTTTTCTATTCACCATTTTAATTGGATTGATAAAAAGATTAAAATAATTAAAATATATGATATTTATGAAATAATAATTCTTCTATAATTATAATATCTTATATACTTATATACCATCAAATATTTTGGAAAACAATAATGTCACTAGTGAGTATGTGTTGACTACCACCTCCACGAAGTGATGTTGGTCATTTTTTCATTTACGCTTTATATGGATGGTGATAAGGGTTGATTTAATGAATATATATGATATATATGATATGATAATGATTATTTAAGGGTAAAATATTATTTATATTTCTTTTATTCCATTGTTAAAAATGCTAAAACATCATTCTTGCGTAAGTACGACTTACCATCTGTATGAATGTTGCAATCCTATTTTCTATCTCTATCTTTTAGATGACTATGAATATTCATTATTAGAATATAAATTATATTTATATCATGAATATCATTCTAGAAAATATGATACCATCAATAAGGTATAATGAACATAACTTCCAAACCAACACAATAATGAAAAATGGAGTAGTTAACACTTGAAAATGAAAATTTTACTAAATAATTATTAACAAATGGGCATCATAATTATAAGATCTAAAATATATGATATGAATTTTTTTTAATTTTAGTTTAAACCACCTTTAAATGGTGAATTAAACGATTCTTTAGGTTATGAGAGGTGTCAGGGGTTTGCTAGATGTTCGGAACATGAAAGTGGAAGAAAAGAGGCCATCTAACGCATAATGAACAATTTGTGCGTGGTTGGTGATAAAATTACACAATGTACTAAGAAATAATGCATCCTAGTCCCACTTAGATTGACTATGGTACATGAACACTACACCATTTGTCTAACTGAAGGGGTATACCGGCCAGAATGTGCTTCCTATCCACTCTTGGATCGAGTGTTCCACACTGTTGGTAGAGGGTTGGCCAACCCAATAGCCAAAACATGAACCTCATAAAAGTGTGAAAAATTCAAATATTTTCATCCTGACCATGACAAATTTTTCAAAAAATTTCTACCTTATTTATTATCCAGTAATTGTTTTGTCAAACTAGGAGAACTCCCCTCTTGGAAGGATCAATCTCCCTCATCTTTTGGCATTCGAATAATTGTTTGATGAGAATGGATGCATCGTGTGAGTATACCACTACACTTTCTTCTCTTTTCTATAATAATATTAGTTGAGTGTTTTCTATCATTTTGTAACCCTAAAACTATTCATTTATTAAAGAATCTTGGATTGGGGGTGGATGGTACTTTTGGCTTTAATTATAGTCTATAGTTGAGAATGTGGTTATCACTGAACCTATGGTAGATGGTATACAAGTTATATCCCAAGGTCTTGATTATGTTCATGTATCTTTGGATATTATAATGTGATAACATGTTATATCTTTGTGTTTATTATTGAGGAAATATAATTGGGACTTGAATTGATGTTTGTGACCTTCCCGAACACCGTTGGATCCATTGATGATGTCCATATTGTGCCTATGGTAACCTATAGGGTGTACCACTACATTGGAAATGATGAAATGGTAAAAAAATAGTAAATTGATTGGCTTATGAGATTAAACTAATTAAAATGGTGAATATCATGGTTTAAATAGTGTTTTAGATTTTTTTGTTATATGGGTTATAAGATAAATAAATATAAAATTGATAAATGGTTAAATGGTGCCTTTTCCATGATGTGAATGGTGGTGGTTATTATTTAACACTAAAATGGGATAGTATGAAATCGAGTCACATGTAATGAATTTTGTAAACCATTTGAATTTTATTAAAGTGAAAATGTTATCCCTTCATGTTATTTATTTATTAGTTGTCACTGATGGAGACCTTCAAAATAGTGACTAATGGTTTGTTTGGATGGTTAGACATGGAATTATGAATCCCAAATTGTATTCTAGTACGAATTCTATTTTTATGTTGACATGTGAACCTTATGATTTTTTTATATGACTAGCATGGGATAAAGTAGGTTTAATGAGTTAGGTATTTCATGGAACCCAAAAAAATTACAATTAATGTTAATTATGGTAAATAATAAAATCTATAATATTTACCACTTGTTATTATTTAATTTACTCTTACATAAATTGTTTATATTGGATATTATTATATACAAAATTGGTGGGGTCCTATTAAGTTGTATTGACACACTACTCAGGCCACCTCTAGGTACCCGAGAAGAATATATGGTTGTAGGTAAAGACAAGTGAAAGGGACCTATAATAGGTGAGTGACATGGGATCGAGAAAGGATGATGTAACTATAAATACATTCAGGATCAATTATTGAGATGTCTATATTTTCTTATTTTTATTTTAATTTCTCACATTAGACAATCATGACATGAAATATTTCATTGTATTTTTTTACTTCCCAGGTTTGGGAATGATGTAGGTAATGTAGGAATTATCATTATCATTCATGATATTATTTTTTTGACTTATATTTTTGGTTTACTCCGGTAAAGAGGGAATAGTCTCCCCATGTATTTCTTTATACCCTCGCTACTATTCTACAACCTCAGGCATACTGGGAGGTACACCTAAGGTCATGTGTTACATCGGATCAGGGCACCTGTTTTGTCACACCCATTCCAAGAAGATAAAAAGTGGTATTGAAGGTATATTTTTTTTATATTGTTTTGATATTTTGGAAAGGTATATAGAAGGAAAGGATGTGTCAGTCCATGATCATGAGATTTTTCATTTTATTAGCTAACCCATGTATGGGTCAAAACCCATGTTCTCAGGGTGTGACTAATTTTATTGATGTTCTTTTGTTATAGTTGAATATTATCCCACCTTGGGTGATAAACATATTTTGTGATGTAATTATTTGATATGGTTTTGTCCATGTGTAAGTGTGGAATGATGTTGTGTATACATGTATTAATTTAAAAACATAATGGTTATGTTGCATTCATCGTGATTAGGAAAATATGGGAAAAACATATAGGTTCTGTGGAATATAATACATTTTAGTTTCTTTGTAGTGATATAAAAAGATTCCTAATAATAAAGGTGAAATTAGTTAAATTGAATGATAAAATTGAAATGGAAAAAAAGTTTACAAAAAAGAAGGGTTCATTATTTTGGGAAATTTAATGATGTTTAAATTATGTTTAATTTAAGGCTGGAAATTGAATATTTTATTTACCCTGAATTTCCTATGTCCCGTGATAGGGATAGTTGAGGGTAGTGATAGTGGTATGGTTATGACTATTTCGATAATGTATATGGAGTATCCAGTTATGGAATGTTGTGACCCATCTTTTTTATAAAATGTGTATGTTTATGTTATATTATTGATATATATATTTGGATATGTATAAAAATGCCACCATGATGACATCTACTAATAATAAAGGAGGAAATAGCTGAGAATTATCTTCTAGTAGTGGGGAAAGAACACATCAAGCTTCTGAGTGATAGTGGAGAGGATAAGTTTAATGAGGTATTTTTTTATAATGATCATCGAGAGAGACACATGAAAAGATACTACAAGAATGATTGATTTGATTAGAGAGTTTTAACTACATACCCATACAATGATTTCCATAGAGGGTGTACATGAGGTGATATAATTCTATATTGAATCCATCCAGATGATACTGACCACTTAAAGTCTCCTCCAAAGTAGAGGGTTATACTGGTAGCTTATATGCTGTAAGAATCATAAAATCACTGGTGAGATATTTTTGGCTCATACTGATTAGATAAAGTGTATAGTCTCCCCATGTATTTTCTTTGAAACTCATTGCTAGTCAGAATCCTCTTCCATACGGGGAGAAGCGCCTGAGGTCATGTGGGAACCATCTCGGGGAACCATTTTAGTTTTCCCTATACAGGGATATTACATGAATGTAATAAAGGGAACATGATTGATATTATAAATATGTATATAGATTTGTAATATAATTGTAATAAACATAAATTTACTATACAGGAGGTTAGAAACACTTACAAGACATTTAGATCTTTAGGTAAGTGATTTATTTTAAATTAAATTTTTTATTTTGATATTTTTTATGATTTAATATTCATTAATGAAAATTAAATGATTCTTATATAATAAAACCCTTTAATTTTTTTTAATCTAGTTATTCATAATATTTTAATTTGACAGTAGCATATTCCTCTCCATGGTACAAAATTTTTTATGAAAAATGTTAAAAAAAAACATAAATTATTTCTACTTTGGTAACGAATATTTTTCTTACCTGCACATATTCTCAAAAAATATTTTCAAGAATTTTTGAAATATTATTTTAATATTTTTTAAATTAATTTTTATCCATGATTAATTTTTCACAAATATGGTTTAAAAGGGATAATCTTATTATTTTTCAAATGAAGTAATTTTATATTTTTTCTAAAAATGTTAAATAAACCATTGTTTTAATATTCTAGGCATGAAAAAGATTTCATTCCATTATGAACATTACTTTTTTTTTAATATTGCATTGCATTTTATCAATTTTCATTCCTAGGGGAGTGTTTTATTTTGTGTTTAGGAAATTTTTATATTTTAAATATGTGTTTTCCGCGTAAAAATATTTTTTTTCATAAAATATTGAATCGATGTTTTAATGATATTTTTCATCTATGATAACATAATTTGATGAAATTTACTCTTCATTTGGGATATGATCCAATGAAACAATCATCATTATTTATCTGGAAGTTTTCTTAGGATGAAGTATTTATGTTCTTTATTCTTAATTCAATATTGATAATTATTTAGTTATAATGAATTTTTAGAATGAATTGATAATTAAAAATATGAATAATTATTAGGAATTTTTGTAAAGGGGGGCCCAATTATTGATATCCCCTTAATTCATCAACATGTGACATGTGAGAAAAGAGTATGCATTCCAAAGTATATGATTATTCTATTTATACATACACATTTATAAATAATGTTGTCTTGGTTTAGAATCCACAATGGTTAGACTCATGATTTATTGGTAGAGAGGCCTTAATAATTAATACCCGTAATTATTCATTCCTATTATTAATATTTTAGTTTTCATTATCCACGTGTTTTCTAGGTTGATATTAACTAGGTAAACTTATTTAAATCATGTGTTGATTGAAAGAAATGTGTTTTGATTATCCACCAGGATATGTTGATTATGACTTATTAATTCATGATAGATATTGTTATATGTAACCCTTACTGATCATCTGATCCCATCCATTAAATTCTTTTATTTTCTAGGATTGGACGAAGTATATTATGAATGATTTTGGGGATTCATGATTGTTTACTATTCTATGATTTTTATACTTTAAATGTAATATATGAATCATGTATGAAATTTATTTTCCAAGACGGCTAAATTGAGCAATCATGAATGGGAAAATCCATTGAATATTTCCAAAATTTAATAAATGAAACACTAGATCTGGGTTACTAGAGTCAGGGTTTCAAACGAGGATATTATAGGAATTTTTAGTATAACTATTAGAATTGGTTATTAAAATCAGAATAACTAACATGAGAAATATGATAACACCTTATCTTATTTGAGAAAATCTATAACTTTAAAATATTTTATTTTATGGATCAATATTGAAAATAAATATGTCATAAGTTAGTGTGTTCTATATTATAGTGATGTCACCAAATGGATGGTTGGGAATAAACACTCGTAAAAAATAATGGGTTTTCCCTAATAAGAAAGAAAATACAATTTTTTTTAGAACTGATTAGTTCATTTTAATATTATGGAAATAGATTTAGGTTTTTATGAATTAATATAATCATATAGAATGAACTAATTTTCCACAACATTATTATCCTATGTTGGATAACATAATTCAATATATGCCTCCATATTTTAATGGAACTACTAATCCATTTGTAGAAGGACAATTGATTAAGTCCCTTGAAAAAAAATTCCTGGATATGGGAAGAAACAAAAGATAAAATGTTATTATTGATGCATATTTCTTAAAAATAGATTTCAATTAATGGTGTTCATTGATCCAAATCAAAAAAGACATTGATGAAATAAAAATTATGGTATGGAGATATTTTAAAGTAAAATTCTTAGAGAAATAAATTCATCAAAATTAATGATCGGAAATAAAGAGAAAGTTCCTCACCATAAATCATATTAAAGAATAATGTATTCTAGAGTATTATATTAACATTAAAATATTTTATAAGTATTATAGAGACTACATACATTATCTGAAAAAAAATATTAGCCATTTCTTTGACTAACATAACCTGAGTATCTAAAGGGAACTAGTTTCTCAAGGTTTTTAATATATGATGATATAGTTACAAGTAAAATCAAGGAAGAGAATGGATTTATTAGTTATTATATCATCAATGGATTTCAATAAAGGAATATTTTAGCTGAGTATCAGGAAAATTGAAATACATTAAATAAGAAGAAAGTGAAGATGATATTTCTACATTTTGATAATTTTGGAATGGAACTAGTTGAAATTTTTTAATGGGAATATGAGATCATTTTGTGTATGGGGAATGTGGTTATAAATCTATTTAATTAAAGTAAAAGAGTAAAAAATGATATAAAATGAAAAAAATATAATGATAAGATAAATTATTCAAATAAATATTCCAAGAGTTAAGGAACTTACTATAACAAAATCCATGTAGAGAAGTCGAAGCTTATAAAATTACTTCAACCGAAGTGGGAGTTCCTAACATTGTGGGGAAAGTTACACTTAATAGACACTATAAAATTCAAAATTAGTTATTTAATTTTGGTTCAACCCGTAATATTATATGTGAATAATTTTATAAGTTTTTCAGATCACCATCTCAATGATAAGATTTTTTTTTCTCTAAAAAAACCTAATGTTATGATAATCAAATATTAAGCCTATAGCTCCTATTCAATTGAAGGTTGTTAGAATGTGTTTCATAAAAAAAATTCGATTCATCAAATAGTTGAATTCAATGTAATATTGGGTGTGTAGATTCTCTCTCAGTATAAATCCCATATCAATTTAAAAGGAAGATAATTAACATTAGACATTCTTAATCAAACTATGATAATTTATCAGTGTGAGGATGAACCTAATCTCCCAATGGAAATTACTTCAATTATTTGTGTTTCCTTCCTATTCATCAAGGATATTTTTCATAGAGGGTTTCTAAGATACTCAACATTAATGATACGCCTATTTTTCATGAGTTTTTTGATAAATTTATAGAATAGTTACCTAGTATTCCCCTGAATCATGAATAGTATTTTTCAACAGTACTCATATAAAGTGATGAACTGTTACAAAGAATCTATAGGGAATGGCCCAGATAGAGCTCTAATAACTGAAGAAGAAACTCTAATAGAATTATGATAAGGGATTAATTTGACCTAGTTCATCCTTATGGGTTCACCTATTCTAATTTCTATAATTAATTTTGGGTCAATGCATCTATAAATTGATTATAGGGGACTTAACAAGATAACTATTGAGAACATGTATCATGTACCCCATATCAATTATATTATTGATCAATTACACAGAGTTAAGAATTTCTCCAAGATTGATCTTTAATATGGATATCATCAATTGACGGTTAATAAGGAGGATATAAGAAAGAGATTATTATGTATGAGGTATGGTCATCAGATACTTATTGTAATTCCATTTGGACTTACCATTTATCCTACCATATTTATGGATATAATGAGTAGAGTCTTTAGATATTACCATGATTAGTTGGTGGTATTCTTTATAGGAAATATTATTATTTATGTGGTGTGAAATGAAGATCATAAGAGAATTTTAGTATTTTGCTAATGACTTGGAAGAAGGATATGCTATATTCCAAAATTAACAACTATGAATTTGGGTAAAAGAAGTTTCATTATTAGGACATAAAATTTCATGTAAGGGTATATCAGTGACTCCTTTAAAGAAATAATTTATTTGGAAATTTCCTAGACCATTAAATGAAACTATGATCCATATTATTATTGGGTTGGCTAGATATTTCCTATTCATTGCAATAAATTTCACATGAATATCTAATCCACTCTAAATGATGACTCAAAAGGGTGTTATGATTTTTTGGATAGAATATTGTGAGTAAAATTTTAAAGAACTGGACAAATGGGTTGTTAGTCCATATTCCCTTATAGTACCCTCTAAAGGGTTATTTTTTTTTATATATAGTGATTCAATAATAAGGTTTTGGGTTGTCTCCCCATGAAAAATGATATAATGATAGCCTATGCATCTCCCCAATTAAAAATTAATGAGAAAAATCATCTAAATCATGATTTGGAGTTGGCATTCATAATTTTTTCATTGAATACAATGATGAATTTTCATTTTGGTAGAAGGTGTGATATATATAATGATCATATGATCTTAAAGTATTAATTTAGATAGAAATATTTGAATATTTGATAGAGAAAATGGTTTGATTTGATCAAATTTTATGACTTCTCAATACATTACCACATAGGGAAGGGAGGTAGGGTTACTAATGTTATATGTCAAAAGGACCATAATAGTTTATCCAAGATGAGGATTAAAAGAGATCCAATATTTATCAATATTCAGAATATGGATTTTGAAATATTAATGATATGGGATAGATCTTATCTTTCTCAGATTAATTTTAAACCACCCATTCATGATAGGATTAATAAGTAGAAAAATTAAGATGTGGAATCATTGAATATGGTTTAGAATGTTAATAAGTTAAACTATGATAATCCTAGAATGATATGTATATAAAAATGATTATGTGTCCCCTCAATACCATATATGGAGACAACGTACTTGGATAAATATCATATTTCATCATTCACTATACACTATATGAGTATACATTTTTTGAGAGATATGAATGAATTTTTCATGGATGGATAACATGGAATGATATATTACAGAGTATTTATCCTGATTAATATTGTGTTTTTCAGCAAAGGTTGAGAGGAAAAAGTATAAGGAAATTTTATAACCATTTCCCATAATATAAGGGAAATGTAAAAATAGCACTATGTATTTCATCTTCAAACTCCTAAAAACATTTAAAGGGAACAATGAAAGATGGGATGTAGTCAATCTCCTTACCAAATGTGATACTTTTATGTCAATTATTGAATATTATTCTACCAATCAGATTACTCTGTTATATGTTAAGGAAATTTTCAGGTTCCATGGGGTTCTGTTCTCAATAATATATAATTGGGATCTAAGGTTTAACTCAATGTTCTGGAGAGTCCTTTATAAGGATATGGATATAGAGTTGAGTTCTTGTGGTTATTTTCATCCTTAGATAGATGTTCAGTCTATGTGGATCAATAAAACTCTCAAAGAAATGTTGAGATCTTATTCTATGGATATCAATGGTGTTTGGGATCAACAACTTCCTTTGGTAAAAATTTATTACAATAATAGATTTCACTTGAGCATTCAGATAGATCCTTATAAATCCCTCTGTTGAATGATGTGTAGAACTCTTACATGATGGGATGAATTTAGGGAAATAAATTTATTTGGACATGATCTAGTCGATTTAATGGATGAGAAAATTAAATCCATTTTTGTAGCACATAAGGGAAACTAATAATAGAGAAAAAATATATTCTTACAATCATTATTGAGATCTAGAGTTTCATGCGGGTGAAAAGTTATTCATATGGTTTATCATTTATTAATGGTAATTTCGTTTGGAAATACACGAAATTAGATCCCATGATATATTAGTCCCTTATGAAATTTTTGAATGTATTTGGATGGAAGCTTATGGATTAGCGTTTCCACCAAATCTCTCTCAAGTTCATGATGTGTTTAATTTATATTTTCTTAGAAAGTACATATATGATCACTCACATGTACTAATATTAGAGTTTATACCAGTAGATCTAGATATATATTATAAATATAAAATATTTTAGTATCTATATTGTATAAAATTTGTTCTATGAAACAAGACCACCAACATGGTCGATGTTTTTTGGTGGAATCATAAAATTTATAATGCTACATGGGAACCTAAGGATGTGTTGAAGACATGGTATCCTTAGTTTATTGAATTATATTAGTGGAATATAATGGGTGAAATTAATAAAAGAGTGATATAATATATCACCTCTGTAATTTATGATTTATTTTTCATTAAATAGATCTAATTTCATCGATAGGTTACGATACACTTAACACCGAGTTTAAACAAACGATATATTATTTATAGTTATGGCAGAACATTTACATTTTTTATATATTAATAATATTATCATTATTATGATTTTTTTTAAAATATCTTATTTTAATTAAATTTGGAAATTAAATAATATGAAATAAGTACAAAAGTTTACGAAAAAACTCCTCAAATGGTTTTTATTGATTTTTTGATAGAATCCAATAATTATTTTATATAAATTTTATAAATCTTCTGTACTAAAAAGAATATCAATTTTTAAATTAATGTTTAAAAATTATATTAGGTTGATTTTTAGGGATTTTTCTTAACATATCTAATTTTTAGTGAATATTGATAAATATCGATTTTCATAAAACTATCATTTTTTATTAAAAAGTCCTATTATGATTTGAATGTGATCATAAAGTAACATATGTATTATATATATATTAATTAAATTTTAATCATCATTATACTTAATTTTAGTAAAATATCATTTTAGGCTTAAAATTATTTTTTATAAAAAATATATTTTTTCCTTTTTATGAATTTATATTAAAATTAATTTATGAAACTTATAAGAACTGAATCATGAAAAATTGACTCCATATTTTTAATCAGGGTGTCCAAATTTGGTAAATAGTACAATTTTTTTATACAGAATAAATATTTACTGTTGTAAAATTTACTACAATGTTAGATGTTAAATTTTTTAATTAAGGTTAACGATAATATGATTTGGAAAAAAATAACCATTAAAATTTCTATTATTTAATTCTATGAGTATATTTTAACCATAATTATCAAAACTACAAATTTGTGACATTTTTTCCATTTGGATTTGATTTTGAACTTTATGTTATTTTATTTAAAAAAATATAAAAAATATCATTCTCTTTATTTTAATAGCTCAAAATTTTTAACATGGAGATAAAAGGAGAATACGTTCATTTCTAAGTAGTTTTTGGAATGATAAATTATTTTTAAATTATCATGGTATTTAATATATATATTTTTAGTAATTAAATAATCACCTTAAATGTTTACGCAACACCAACACTATATTTACTCAATTAGTAAAAATATGATTTTATGAATATTAATAGTAATATAATTTTATTCAATTATTCTGTTTCCAGAAATATTTAGATAAATCTAACAAAATAGGGTTATGTGAAATGATTATATTAGAATTCCATTAACATGATTTCATTTTCTAAGTCAAAATTAATTGAATATATCCAAAATAGAGATTAATGACATTTAATAATAATTAATATTTTTTTAAAATATTCCAAATCCATAAAATTCCAATAAAAACAAATGAATGCGATATTGTGCGAAACATCATCCTTGGTATATTTAATATTTTATTATCGATTTATAGTAATATTATTTTCCCTCAAATAAATGAAAATTTTGATATTGTGTTAACTGTAAAAAAGGTTAATGTGGGGGTAATACTAAGAGATAAGAGTGAAAACATACTGAAAACATGTACAAATTTTATAGGATGAGAGTATTTTTACTCACACTCATATCATAATCAAATTATATCAATTTGATTCCATCATTATTGGAAAATTAATTTATAATAATTTAATAATGTATGAAATTCAATGAATACCCATTCCCTCACTACTTTACACCACATTGAGAAACCTAGTCTGACCATTCCCTAACCATTTCACTTCTCAACATCATTATATATGTTCATGAGAAGTTTTTATTCCAAAAATAAAAAACCCATTCCCCTTAATAAAAGATCTAAAGGAGGTCTATCGAAGAATATGTAATCATTTTTACCAACTCTTTCAAATTTATTTTTTTCTTCAAATATATATAAACATATTATGCCTACTCTAAAATAATAATTATAGAATAATAAATATACTAATTTGATATTATAGTTATGGGAAAACTATTTTTATTTAATTTCCATTCTTTGTAAAGAGAAAACAACACTCGTCTATATGTATAACTTACTGTGTTCATGTAGTGGTGTAATTTTTTTCATCACCGTTTTATTTGAATGGTTAAAATTATGGAACTAAGGAATATATATAATATATATGAATTTAATAATCTCTTGGAATTATAATATTATATATACCTTAAAACCTTATAATTCATTGTATAACTATAACATCACTTGTGCGTACGTTTGGACTACTACCTCCACAAAGTGATGTGATTTTTTAGGCTTTACATGAGTGTTGATAAGGGTAGAATTATTGGACATCTATGATATATATGAGATAATAATTTTCTTTTAAGGGTGATATATTACTTATCTTTATTTCATTCCACCCATAAAAATGTGAAAATAACATTCATGAGTACATATGAATTAAAAACTCTAGGAACAATATAATATATTGTTTCCTATATTTTAGATAACTATAAATATATTTACTGAATATATATATATATATATATATGATATTTATTCTATGAATATCATTCAATAGATTATGGAACCATGAAAAATTTAGAAGGATCAGAACAATAAAACCAACACACTTTTGAAAAAGAAAACAATTAACACCCCAGATACGATGATTATAATAATGAAGTTTTAATAAATGGGTATTGGAATATTGTTGATGGATAATATATGATACTATAAAAATTTATACATATCTGGTATATATTTTTTAAAAATATAAATTTACTATAGGTTATGTTAAAAAAACTTATGAGACATGTTGAGCTTGAGGTAATTGATTTCTTTTACAATCTCATTATATTTATAGATTGTTTATGCCTGAATTTCAATTAAGGTAAATTATAAAACCTTTATCTGAAAAAAAACCATTAATATTATTATCCTATGGTTATTTATGAACATTCAATTAATAATACATTTTCTCAATCATTTTTAATTAAATTTTTATAGTTTTTTTCTTCTAAAAACTAATATTTGAAACCCTTCAATCGGGAGTGGTTTTCTTCCATATTGATATTTTCAAAAACTATTATCCAATTTTTTTTTAATATTCTATTTTTATTGTTGAATGTTATATTTACCAATGATTTTATTTTAATTTTTTTTAAAATGGATCCTCTTTTCTTTTTATGAATAAGGTACTTTTTAATTTTCACAAAAAATGTTAAATAAATCATTTTTTAATGTATTCGACATGAAAACAATTTCCCACTTCCTGGAACACTCAATGTTTTGATTCTTTCATTAAATTTTTAAATGATTACTTTTAATTTTAATATTTTCATTAATATTTGAGATATTTTAAAATTTAAAATGAGTTTTTTCAATGTGAAATTATAATTTCCTCTTGAAATACTCAAGTTTTCTTTTAAAGGACTTTGTCAACTATGATAACATCATTTGATGTTACATATTATTTACTTGGTATTTGATCCAATGATATAATCATTTATCTTTCTATGGATGGTTTATTATTATGATGAATTTATGTTATATATTCTTGATTCAAAATGGATTATTGTTGACTTATAAGGGATTTTAAAAATTAATTGATCATTCAGAATATAAGGAACACATATGACATGTAGTAATGGGTAGTGAACAATTATAGATAGTCCCTCAATAAATCGACTGGTCTCATGAGACAAAATAGTATCCATGCCACACTGGATGGGTATTTGGTTTATACCTACCCATTTATTATGAATGATGTCTTTGTTGATAGGCTAGAATTGTAAGATTCATGATACATTATTTGTGATTCATTGGTCATTGATTCCCAAAATTATGAATTTTATTTTTTAATAATTTAGTTTTTTTATCCAAGTGTTATCTACATAGAAATTATTTGTGGATATTCTTTGAACTCAATTGCTTAATGAATGGAATGTTCTTTGATTATATACTCTTCCATGATTATTATGCCTTATTTTCTCATGATTACTTTAACTATACATTACCCTTATTGGGAATTTTAGATTGTCATTTATTTTTTCATTTTTTATAGGATTTTATTAAGGATATTTTTAATGATGTAATGGATGAATGAATATTTATTATGATATTTTTTTTATATTTCCAATGTAATATGGGAACCATGTATGTATTTATTTTTTCAATAATACTAAACATATCTATCTTTATGGCGAGATCTCTTGTATCCTATACTAATATAAACAAGTAAATATAGGATCATGGTTACAATAGTATAATTTTTTATAGATCACATGACATTCATGGAATGTTTGGTTCAGTTATAAACATTTCTAAAATTACCATCTAAGAATAGCATCAATTCAGGCATTGAAATGGGAGTTTATGAAGTGTTGTATATTAAATGACTCCATACACAAACTTTTGGGATGATATTTGAGAAAGGAATGTTTTTTAAAAGAATATTTTGAGGAGACAATGAGAAATGTGAGAAAAATTTGGAGTCATATAAATTAAGACAAAAAGAGGAAAAATAGTTAACTGAATATCTAAATGAAGGACATGGAATTTCTTGAAGGGGATTGTGTTTTCAGAAAGGTATATCTATGAAATGGTGTTATAATTATGAACATGAAGGGGAAACTATCTCTGGGGTACATTGGATCTTTTGAAATTATATAATGAAATAGTTATATGGATTATCATTTTTAAATCCCACAAATCCTATCTAAATTTAATTGTATTTACTATATAAATATATTTATGAATTATGGGCCAGTCCCAATGTATGTTACCATATCTAAGGAAAAATAACTATAAAATATTTTTTTATTATATAGGGAATATTATGATTCATTGTAGTAGAGAAAAAGTGTTTCAAAATTTGATGACTCTATTGGAAAAGTTACGTTGGAGAAATAAAAAAATAGATCATGAAATAGGGGATCCTAAGTATGTAATGATGAATAACTACCCACATATGTTCAAGAATTTATCTCCTCATGAATTTAAAGGATTAATTTTTTATAAGGAAGAACATAACACCTCATCTTCAATTTTGGTATGAGAAAATTTAATTCAATGAAACTTTATTAAAATTCAAAGTTGTATATTTTATATAACATTATTTACATTTTTATAGGATGAATAATGATTTTGGATATACTATATCAAAATAAGATTTGAATGGAATTTTGAAATTTTTCTTTAGAAATAAATATTTATGAATTATTGAAAATGTAGTTTTTAACAATTTTCATTTTATTTATAATAATATGTTTGAATAAATATAATTAATCAAACTTTTATTATTAATTTGTTAAAAATAAAAGGAAAATAATTTGACTATAAAAATTTTTATTTTTTAGAAAAAGAATTTATATGTATAATTAATGTAAAAATTAATACATTCTCTAATGATGAATGATTTTATTGAATATATAAAATTAAATAAATTTATATTATTATAATTCTATTTATATGGGAATGAGTTATAGAAAATTTATCGTAGACCTGATAAATTAATTTTTGTTAAATTAATTTTTGTTATGTTATATGGGTTTAATTTTAAATTACACTCTTCCACTTATTGGAATTTAATTTTATAAAATGGTTTCCAAATTTATAATCATCATTTTAATTATTCTATAAATAGGACAATTTTTTCACAATGTATTGAAATTGTGGTAAAAATTCATTAATATGGTAAGGGGTGAAATGGGTGAAATGGATCTTCAACTAAATTGATAAGAATTAAAACGATATAAAAACAAATATACATTATATTGGTTGATGAAAACTATAGATTATTCCTATAATTATATAATTTAGTTAGTTTTGAGGAAAATTAATTAGGGAATACATATATTATATAACAATAAATCAAGTTTTTACAATTATGTTTCCCTCCTCATATATAAAAATGCATCCCATTTCCTCAAATATCAATATACATGAACCACTTATATTTAAAAATCCCCACAAAAATACCTTCCTAACACTTTTCCCCATGTAATAGTGGTATTGATGTCATGATCTCCTCCTCCCAATGAGTACCCCTCTTGGTATTGAAATGAGGGAAGGGAGATGGTGACTTCTTGAGTCTTGCCTCTAGTTGGCCCCAAGTTGGTGACTATCTCCTAGTGTATAATTACCATGTATATTTGTGGCATTTCCCTCTAAGAAAAACCCGTTGAAGATAAAGATAAGTCATATACCCCAATAAACACCAACTCAGACATATATATATAAAATTCCATGTGAAAACATGAAATATCATACGAGAAATAATACAACTAAAAGAAACTGAAAGTTCCAAAAGTAAACATGGTAGCTACCATGAAGCCCAAAAAGATCATAAAAACCAAAATCTCATATTAACCATCCCATTCTCCAACATGCTCCTTCTAACATGAAAAATAGTTTATATAAACATATGGGTTACTATTACATTATACTCAGAAATATCTTACCTAGGTCCTGTCGTGAAAGAGATAAAGGTAGCAAACTAAATCACATTGAACAACGATGAAAGTAACTCATCACCTAGAAAAGTATAATATGTTCCCAAGTTCACCGTGGACAACTCTCATAAAATATCTAATAAAAGATACTATAATATACAATAATGGAATATTAAAGGTACCTCACTCCAACTTCCCCACTGGTTTTCCACTATGGCCCAATATCGCACGTCCGGATCCATCTCTCTCTAAAATAGTCCATCCTAAAGAAACCTATGAAATGCATCAAAACATGAACCTCATGCATCACATGATCACACCCACATATCCATATATTAACCAATTAGTTTCTAAAATTCACTACACCATGTATGATGTGCATCATACATCGGGTATTATACCTCAAGTAATCGTATCCCATATATCGAGTAAGTACCTCATTCCATCACAGCCTACAAACCACATACCTATAATAGTCCTTTGGAAACTAAATATGGGAATACATGTGTGTAAAATAACCACAAGCCATTACATCAGTCTACACAAATATATGGGGAAACTGAATGTTGTGAATACCATTGAAAGTAACTACTAATAGAAGAGTGATGGGTGAGAGGGTGTACTCATCCATCCCCCCTCTCAACAGGATTTAAGGTAAAACACCCTCCTAGTGTCCACAGGCTGTCAATAAACCTTACCAAAATGGGTGGGGTAGTGTATAAAATCACATAATATATATGATATAATACATCTCACAAACACACTATGGTAATAACCTAGTATTTGAATCAATTGTAGATAAAATATCCCATACTCCTGGATTCCACTACTAAGAATAGATATTCTATAAGAACAAAGGAATTTTAAGAGCTATAATAAATTATTTATTCCCAATTTATCAATTTAATTTACATTAATTAATTCATTGTCATTTATTTAACCATGTTAAGACACTCACATCACTTCATTCACAATACTTTAATTGTCAGAGTATGTTTTGTTCCCTCTAAGAATAGTCCAAACTGATTCCACAGTTTCAAAAGTGTACCATCTTTTTAGCATTTACATACCAGCATTACCAACCCATTTGGTTAAAATTTACTAATAATTATCAATATTATTCCATATACAGGTACTGTAGGAAATCATCATAAGATACCAAATATTGTGTGAAACCACAAACATCTAGATGCCTCATATTTTAGGATAAATAATACAGATAAAACAAGAAACTCAGCCATAATCCATTAAATAAATTCATATTAAGAAAGAGTACCGATTTATCAAATCAATGAGTAAGTCCAGATTCAACCCATTTCACCATCTCTTGTTCCATCCCTGACACCCTATTGAATATCTCGATGCATCTTGCTATCTCAGGCATCAACTACTTCCACATCATCCAGGCCTCTTTACCCCATATACATAACCTATTTGTGGAACAAAAATACCAGGCGCATAACACATCACAAGGCTCAAAACCAGATAACTTTACAAAATAATTAGGAAACAAACATAATCAATGGGAAATTCGAGCCTAAAACAATTCATACATCCTTTACATATAAGAGAGATATCATATATATGAATGAATGCACTCAACCCTTACAATAATGTGGGAAACTGAAACCCCAGTACAAGGCATACATCATTTTTAATCAATGGGAACTCATATCCCCAAGGAATTTTATTTAACAAACAACTTGTTCTTATTCCATCTCAAATTAAAAGATTCATTATCAACAATTTAACTATAGGAAATATGTGGAATAAATCTATAACAATCTACAAAAAAATAATTTAAATATTAATTTAAATATTCTCCCAAGAATTTATTTATGTTCAAAAAAACTTGTGGAATTACAATTTATTGACATGCATTTAATTATTTTCCAATATTATCAAAAATGAATTATCAAGATTAAAATATTTATTCAAGTTAAAAATATCAGGGAAGATCACAAATTAAAAGTCAAACATGAAATTAGAATCAATTTTATCTTTATAAAATTACAACTACTAATGGATTTCAACATGCCTCATCTTTAATTTATTAATCCAGTTAATTATTAATTATTTTTGTCTTTATGTTCTTTACCATTTTGCAATGAAAGAAACATGTTTAAATATGAATAACAACATGCTATACACACATTGTATATATAGAACATTATTTATAAGATAAATAGGAAACATGTTATCATGGTATCAAACATTGAAATTCTATCATTATATAGTTATTTAATCCGGTTCAATATTTATTAGTTTAATTCCACCACCATTAAAAGGGACAAATAATGATCAATTTACAATTGCATGCTAATAATTTAAATGAAATGAATTATCTACCTCTAAGGAATTAATGATATTCACATGATAATTCCATGATATTGTAGATCCCAATCACCCCTACCACAATAATCTGTAACCCAATGTGGACACCGTGAAAAAACCACACCAAAAAACTGCCAAGAATACTCCATTAGCAACATGGAGATGATATTCCATCACATAGAAAAGACAAATGAGAGGATCTAGATCAAATAAACCCATAGAGAAGTGGTAGAAAATACCTTGGAACAACATGAATCAATGATATGAAACAAATAATTGAATATGGGATTATTCATATCGAAACCCATCAAAGGAATCACAAAATTCCTAGGAAGAGGGTTACATGATCAGATGGAATAAGAGAATGGCTATAGGTTATGATGAAATCCCAAGGCACTAAAACATTTATAGTCATGGATCACATGGGATTTAGATTTATTTTAAACCTTACACATAATGTAAATTCAGTTTTTTAGTTTCTGGAATAAAATTCACCTCCTCGCATCATTAAACCTTGATTTATGTCATGTCATACAATGACCTCAAACAAGCCATGAACCCTCCTTGTACATAGTGAAAATCATCACATGTCATGAATTTCTCCTACATCCATCCTTATAGAAGTCGAACCCATAAAGACATACTTTAGGCAACCTATGTGCACTATGAACTTCACCATAGATCCAAACCCTTATATTAGATACCCCTGAAATTATTCTATTCATTGAGAATACCAAACCAATCTTAGGGAGAAAATGAAAAGGGTGCATACATATAAACACATTGTGAGATACCTCTAAGGGATCTCGCAATCATAATATCTCAACCACCTCATGAGAGGAACAACACAAAACCACACAAAAATAAACACTATATCCTAAAAACTCTCTTATGAAAGATACCACTCCAAATAGACTAAATCCAAAATAAGAAACAAGAGGCAATCATATCATAAACTAAGAATACCAACATCCAAAATAGAAAAACAACATAATAGGAGAGAAAAAAATCAAATAGCTAAAGCTAATGATAACATATTTACAAATCGCATTCCCATTTACTCTCCTCCATGCCACCATGACACCACAAGACACAATCCAAAGAAATAGAATGACCACACAACCCCTTATCCTGTAGATCCTGGATCTCCACAGGCATCTCCTCAATGGTAGCATCATCATCAAAACTGATCTATCCATAAACGATGACATGAAAATTATCAAGTAGATAATGATAGATTTGAGACCCATGAAAAATATCATGTATCCACAATATCTGATGGGGAAGTACTATCTGATATAAATATACCCAAACATGATCCATCACCTAAAAATTCCCAATAAACTGAGGAGAAATACCACTCCCAGAACTATACCATAGCTTCCACGATGAGGAATAATCTCCAAGAACACATGATATCCAAAATATAATTCTTAAGGACTCCTACTATGATCAAAATTGTATTTATGATAATCAAGTTCTAATTTCATCATTTCATGAATTACCCGAACAATATCTATTTTACTCTGTACCAGTTATGGATCGAGAATTTATTACTCTCCGAACCTATTCCATTACAATGGAGAATAGAAAGATCATTCATAAAAATATTCAAATAGAACCATACCAATGGTGTAGTAGAAATTATTAATTTATGAAATCTCAACCAAGGGAAAGTGGATCATAAAAAAACATCTAAAATACCTGACACATGGCTATAACATGTTTTAAGAGTTTTTATGGTCCACTATGGATGACCCTCCTTATGGAGATGAAAAGAAATTACAAGGAATAGATGAGAACCAAAATCATTATACAGACATATCCACAACCTATAGAATAAAAGAGGATCTCAAAAGATATGATCTTTATTGGTATTTCATGGAGTCAAATCACCTCTTCTAGATACTTCATCATCAAAACCTCCAATAATATTGGCTCGCTTATTTCTATAACGTGGGAAGATTTTTTCAGATGATCTTCTGTCACCCATACATAATAATATCCTCCCTAATATCAATGTAAAATAGTAATGAATTATATCAATATGTCTCCCAATTTCACTAGGGAACATCTAACATTTGGAACAAACCACAAGGAACATGGTGCTCAACCTTCACCATCTTTCATAAAAAACATTGAGAAATAGACTCTACAACCACACACTTCAAACAATGACACAAAAACTAAACACTCAAAGATCAGTACATCCTTTTTATGCCAGGATGTATTGAAAACACTGATCTTTGTTAGTTATAGAGAACTATGTAACACATCTCCTAAGGTATGAAAATCCTTCTCTGAAACAACACCCAATGGTGTTCATCTTTAGAAAAACTATCAGGGGAATCACTAAATTCAACTGTCTCTCTCCAGATATCAACCTCTGAACCCACCAACTATTACTTCTCTACCTAATTCACCAAATATGACTTCATTTTCAATTTTAAAACGAAATATATACCTCTAACCACTCCCATATCTAGAATAATGGCTGAGATTTCTTCCATCACTATCCCGGAATCTCTAGATTCATGCACGAAATCACAACGTGACTTCCCACTTAGTGAATTAGCTACAACATTATCTATTATCGATGTATATGAAACATAAAAAATATAATCATGTATGAATTCCATAGACCATTTCTAGTCCAAGTTCATTTCATGCTAGGAGAATACATATCATGAGATATTATGATTGGTAAAAACCACAATATGATCAATGATGAGGTCATGTCACCACAACCTCATGGAAAACACAATTACAACTAACTCGAGACCATGGGTGGCATAGTTATGCAATGGGGAATGTAACTTACATGACTCATAATAAACAACTGATCTATGATTCATCAAAAAACAAATCAATGAAGATGCCAAGAGTGACAAAAAACCTCAAACTGAACACCCACTACTAGAAGACAATGGATTTGGGAACTTACCAACTTCTCTATCTATTAGTCAAAAGATGCATAACATTAGTCAATTAATTAGAATGCATGATCCTTTCTGGTCAATGTTGTCAGAGGATTTTCAACTTGAGATATGTCAACTAGGAACCTACTGTAATATGCTAGAAGACCATGGAAACTCTGCACCTCTACGACTGTCTTGGGGGATTCCAAAGACACAACGACTTCTATTTTCTAAGGATACACATCTAATCCTTTTCATTACATTACATAACCAAATAAGAAAACTTCATGAACATAAAAATAAAAAATTTAAATATTCCCAAATAGATGCTCATAATGAAGAACAACCAAAATGGATGGTGTATGCTCCACATTCTCCTCCTAATATATGAATTATAGAATGATGTCATTAATGAAAACCACCATGACCTTGTCCAGGAACTATCTAAACACTGCATTCATTAATCTCACCAAAATAGTTAAAGCATTTTTTCACACTTAATTGCATAAAAAACCTTATAATACCCATAATGAAAATAGAAAGCAGTATTCAGGATATACTCATCCTTCACACACATATGATGATATACCCTTGTCCCAAATCGATCTTTGAGAACCAATTTTCTCCATTCAGAAGATCAAAAAATCACCAATCCTCTAAATAGGATATATGTTATTCCCTATAACCTACTTTAAACAATGATAATTGATGGAAAGTTGCAAAATTTCCGTATCCTTATTCATGAACAAAGGTTTCCCCCCCAAGGTGACACACTAAGATGAAAAAAACATCACGATAGGAGATCATAAAACTATATAGAAATCTATCAAAATGTAGTAGGTGATGTCATATATGGACACTTTGAGATATGATACATTCCTAGTTATAACTCGATCCCAAACTCAATCTCTCATTGATGGGGTAACGCTACAACCTTCTTTGTAATGACATATGTGTACTATTCCATAACCCTGGGAAACACCGACTATTGATCCACTTCATAACTTAGCACCAGGTCATCCATAAAAGATGATTGGGGTGGAACACTCCTATGAACCATCCATGGGTATGCTCACCAATGAACACCGCTATCTCACCATCAACACCATATAACACAAAATTTCTCCATATATAATCCAAAATATCCTACACCAAATATAGCCAATCCATTCCAAGGATAATTTCATATGGATATATTCTTAAACATAAGAAGTTTCCTCAAGAACTATGATACCCAATAACTTGATCATAGTCTCTACAGACATCATACTAGTGAGGTAAACCTCCAAGTGGTGTAGTAAATGAAAAGGGAACTAGAATCCTCTCCCCCTGAAGTCATAAATCATAGAAAAGGGTAGGTGATATAATGGGGTGTGTCACTACAGAATCAATCAAATAATGTACCCATGTAGAAAACAAGAAATGTGTACCTCAAATGATGTCTAGCTCACTCGCTACTGAAGACACTATGCATAATGCTTACCACAACCTACTCCACAACCTCTCCAACCCTAGCGATGAACACCTACACAACTGTTCACTTCATTCTAAGGATGGGGAGAGTCTTGGTACTATCCCCAACCATCTCCATCTCCTTTGGGTTATTACCAAACTAGAACACCATGTTGTTGTTGCATCAACTATAATAGTCTCAACGGAGGATCTATAAGTGTAAATCCTAGTACATGTTGACTACTTAGAATGTCCAAGAACTCTCAACACTAAAGAACACAGATTCCATAAGAAAATAATGCATTGATTCCCTTAGAATATGTTTGAGATCCACCACCCCTGGATAACGAGATGATGAGGGATTGGACCTACCCCCTACCAACTGAAAGAACTTATATATAGGAAACTACGAACACAAGACCATAGATATACTTCTTGATGAATATTAATGATTTCCATATAGTGAAACTCTTGTTCTGGATAACATCCCCATGATGAACTCTCCTCTTTCCAGCACCTCAAGATATGTATTTATAATAAATTGGGTGACCCAAAATAGGGTATTTGGATGCAAATCCTCCAAAAAGTGCCTCACCATGGCCTCCTCATATGGCCATAGAATTGAATAATATTTTAGAAGGTTCCTAAAATAGATCATAAACTCTCACATGTTGTATCTCCCTTGATGAAGGGTAAGAATATGCTTTCGATTGGATATCTTCACGATCGATGAAATAAACTATACTCATAATAGTTCATGGAACTTATCCCATTATAATAATGAATACTTGAAATACCTAAATAATAAGAGCTGAAAATTCCTTGTTATTCTACACAAAATCATAAGATCCAAGTAAACCTAGTTCTCCTTCCATGCACAGATCGAAATGAATGCTATATCAACCTTATCTAACAAACATTTTGTAACTGCATATAAGACAAATCCCTCTTACTCTTGTAGAATATGGCACAAAAATTCCTAGAGGTTCATTATCCATGTGTATTCATTGTCAACCTATACACTAGAGTTAAATTTTGGAACATCATGCTAAACATATTCAGCTAGAACCTGATTTAGACATCGACCTAGATCCATGCCTGCAAACAGAATAAACTATTTGAAATCATAAACCTAGAATATGGAATAAATGAAATTTATTAATTATTTATTATCTTTTAAAGGTTTTAACCTATCACAAGGTATACCCATTTAAAATTTAGGCGCAAATAATAATAATGCATGATCATTTTCTGGGTATCTACCCTGCTACAAATATCACTTTTTTTAGTAGCCTTAGTAATCTTAATGGTTCACGCATCGATCGTTGGGGCTATAAATACCTGAGTCTCATGTGTTTACCTATCTTAGTAAATATAGGTGAAACCATTTACCTACCAACCGATGAAAATTCCCCAGTGCCTAACTCAAAACTTCATCATATCCCTCATACTGAACCTTTGATAACACAATTTCATGACCCCCTAATGGGCAACCCACCTTGGCTAGAAATGAGGGAAGGGAGATAGTGACTTCCAGATTATCACCTCTGGTAGGCCCTTTGTTATCGACTAGAATTGATGTAATAATAAAAAATAATATGTGAGGTATTACCCTCTAATGTAAATATATTAAAGAGATAAATAATACAGATACACCAATAATCACTTACTCATATATATGTATTAAATAATTCCCAAGTGAAAACATGGAATTTCAAAAAATAACTAATAAAACTAATTTAAATTGCATGTACCAAAAGTAAATATGGACGTGACCATGAAAAACAAACATATCCTTAAAAACTACAAGCTGATAGTAACAAACCCAATCACCAACTTGCTCCTCATAACCTGAAAAATAGTTTCTATAAATGTAGGGTGAGTATAATAGTATGCTCAGAAGGATCCATGATGAATACTCTTGTGAAAAAGATAAATAAATAATTCTAAAGCATAGTTAAAAATATTTAAAATAAAATGTCACTAAAACATGTATACTAATCTTACAGCCTCACCATTGTTAACTCTCACCATGTAATGAATAAAAGAGAGAATAATTTATAGTAAGGGAATATCAAGTGTGCCCCTATCTTGCCTCATGATTGGTTTTCTACTATTACCAAACATTTCACATCTTGATTAATTTCTATCCATAATAGGCTAGAATGAAGAAAAATTGTCAAGTAATTACAACATGCACCACATGCATCACATCAACACATACACATATCCATATAGTAACCAAATAGTTTCTAGAATCCACCATCGCTCATATGACATGTATCATACAATGGGTATTATACCTATACCCATCACAACCCATACACTGAGTAAGTATCTCAAGAGATCACATCCTATACATATCATACCTATAATAGTACTTCAGATATTATATCTAGTAATAAACGTGCGTGAAATATCCACAATCCATCACTTCTCTCTACACACATATATGGGGCAACAAACCACCATTCATTCTAGTTTATGTAACTACCAAGATAAGGGAGAAGCGATAAAGGGGTAGTCATCCATCTATCCTCCCACTGAGGTGTTAGGGAAACACTCTCTTAGAGTCCACCATTCATTCTAGTTTATGTAACTACCAATATAAGGAAGCAGAGATAAAGGGGTAGTCATCCATCTATCCTCCCACTGAGATGTTAGGTAAACACTCTCTTAGAGTCCACTGAGTTCCAGTCATCCAAACTAAAATTGGTAGAGTAGTTTGTGAAATAACAGAATATATAGGATATAATATATATCACAACCACACTATGAGAATAAACTAGTCTTATACTCTACTAAAGCCAATTTCTCTTGGACTCCATCTTCCACCACTGAGACTATATATCCTATAAGCACACAATAATTTAAAGATCTATATTTAATTAATTATTTACTTTTTATAAATTTTATTCTACATTAATTAATTAATTAGACATCAATTAACTATATCAATACAATTACAATATTTCAATAACATTACATTAATCATCATATTAATGTTCATTTCCTCATAGAATAATCAAATATGAGTCCATAATTTCTCAATATTAAAATATTTTCGGAATTTTCATTCTAGAATTAGAAACCCCATGGGATAAAAATTATTATAAATTGTTAGCATCATACCATATAGAAGTATTCTATGAAAACATCCAAATCTACCAAACAAGGTAAGAAAACAGGATCATCTAGTTTCCTAAAGTATTGGGGAAAAGAATCCAGATAAAATAATCATGTCATCCATCAACCATTAAACTAATTCATATCAATAAAGAATCCAATATTATCACATCAATGAGTAAGCCCGACATTAACACATTACATCATCTCTAGTGTCATCTCTCACACCCTCATGCATATCTTGATGAATCTCTCCATCATAGTCATATGAAGGACCCTGAAACACCCTAAGAGGGGAGGGGTGAATCAGGGTGTCAAATTTTTATTCTAAAGTGATGAATCTTGTACTCAAATTAGTAGGAACTTATTGAATCTATCTATTGGTAATGTGTAGTAATTTAAACATTCAAATGCAGAAGAACCACATAACAATTTGACTTGGTTGACCACTAACAACTAGTCCAAAGAGAATATGCTGAAAGGTTTCCAGTCATACCAAAGTTCTCTAATGTTCACTAGTTGTGGATTCAAAAATTTTATCACAATCACTCTATGCTAGGTTCACTTCCTTTACAAGGTTTTAGGGATATCACATTGTATCCATCAGATCTATTCCATTGGCTCCCCATTTCTCATTGTGTTGGGATGAATCTGAACTTTTTTTATCAACTTGAATTTCACTTCAATGGGTTGGTATTAAATCATGCATCCTCAAATATAGATAGATTCTTTTTTAAAGTAACGTTTTCCCTTGAATATGTAATTTACTTTTCCATATACTGTTCAACCGTGAACTTTTCCTCTGCGAACTAGAATTATTTCTCCATGTATCGCACTACACTGCGTACTATGAGTGATTCACGTATTGCCACAAAAAACTGTGACCATGTACTTCCTTTTAAAACTATGTCCTCATAACGCTTATTCACTACGGACCAACTCCTCCTCCATGAATAGTCATCCATGAAATGTATTTCACGAACCGTCTTCTGTGAAATTTTTTCCACGAACCCTTCTAGACTTCACCGAATTCCTTCCGGATTCCTAATCAAAGTTTCATTTTCTGGGTTTTCTTCTTGTGAACCACTTCTAGACTTCTCTGAATTTCTCTTGAATTTTTAATATCAGTTCCATTCCCAAATGAAGGGATTAGTGCTCCTTATATTGAAAAATATATCCCAATAATCCACTAAACTGAGATTTACCAAATCTTCCCCACATACTGTTCTCCCATGAACCATTATTCATTACACGTCCTGCATACTTCCATTTCCTTCATGGATACCAAAATCACCATCTCATTTTCTTGAACAACATGCCTTCCCGCGAACCGTTTGCCTTCCACGAACCGCATGCCTTCCCAAGAACCTCCTTCACTCTATGAGCCGTTCCTCCGACACAGCCCGTATACTATTTTCCATCTACAAACCATTCCCATGTACCTAATATTAAATATGTGAACCATTCTTAATGGTATGCATACTTTCTACTCCTATATGGAAAATCTTCATTTTCCAAAAACCAAACTCTCGATTTTTGAGGCCCAAAAAATTGTAAAACAATGGGAAATTATTCCACCTTAAACACCTACTTTGGCCTTTACTCTAAGATCACTTGAATTTCAAACCCCTTGATAAACTCAATGTGTATTGAAAATAAACACAAGACACACTTCATTTACAAAAAATATCATCCTTGGTTCCAATAGCATCAACTACTACCACATTATCAAGGCCTCTGCACCACATATCATCAACCTCTTCCTGGATAATCTATCATAGGATCATAATGTATCATAGGGATCAAATCTAGATAAAATTAAAAAAAATAGGAAGGAAAAAAACATAATAAATAGGAAAATCAACCCTAAAATTAGTAATCCATCCTTCACATATAATCTAACTCTCAGATATCCAAACAAAAGGAACACATACTACACAAGGAAGAAGGAAACTCGGGCCTAAGAATAAGTTAAAAAACCATTTTATGAAACGAGGAATCACAACCCCATAGAATTATCATTAAAATAAATCAATTTTTATTCTATGTGGAATTAACTGATTCATTATTCATAGGTTATGAATATGGAAAATCTAAGTCATCATGATATAACAAGCCATCAAAAATTAATTAAGATTAAATTTAAACATTATTCCAAGAATTTATTCCAATATAATAAAAATTATGTAATTACAATTTGTTAACATGCCTTTAATTCTTTTTCATAATTCTCAACAAGCATTATAATTATTGACATTATTAATCATATTCCATTAACTTATTTAAGATCATATTTTTATAATTAAACATGCAATTTTCTTCAATTTTATCATTATAAAATTAAAAAAACCACATGATTTCAACATGTCCCTTATTTAATATCATAATCCAATTAATTATTAATTAATTTTAGATTTATGTTCTTTACCATTTCCCAATAAAAACACATTCTAAACCAAGAATAATGATATGATACACAAGCATAGTATATATAGAACACCATCAATAAAATTAATAGGAAAACCATTATCATAGTATAAAAGATTGATATGTAATCATTATCCAATTCATTAATCTGATTCAATATTTTTTAGGTCATTTCCAACGCTATTCAAAGGGATAAATCATGAAAAATTTATGATTTCCTATAAATAAAAGAGAATAAATGAATCCCATACATCAAATGAACCACTATTCATTTCCCAAGAATGGTACAATTTTTCATATCATGATCACCCCTCCCGCGAGAAGCTTTATCACTCCAAGGACATCATGAAACAACCACACTAAAAAATATCCAAGAAAACTCCATATAAAATATAAATATGATCCTCTATGGCATGGAAAAGAGAAACAAGAGGATCTAGATCAATGAATCCCAGAGATAATATGTATAAAATACCTTGGATTACCAAAGATCAAATTCAATGAATTAAATAATGGAAGTTACATATTGATCCCAGCTGAAGGAAAACAAAATTTCCTTTGAAGAGAGTAATTGGATCTCCCTAAATAAGATAACAGGTTTAGGGTTTATAGAAAACCCTGGGTGATGAAACCTTTATAGCCATTATATACAAAATATTTACATGGTTTATAAAACTTAGATGTTATTTAAATTTGGGATTTTAGTTTCCACCCAAAAACACATAACCATGCAAAATTAACCCATGATTTATTACACATCATGAACCGAATTCACACAATCATTGAACCATCCTTTCACATCATGTAAATATTTACATTGTGTGAATTTCTCTTGCTTCCATCCTTTTAGCAGCCAAACACCACAAGACCTTCAATAGGTCTCCTCTGAGAACAACGAGATATTCCAATGATTTGGACCCTTACACTCATTATCACCAAAATTACAATTAAAAAATGGTAATGAAGTAAGAAAAATGAAGTTACCAATATAATAGGGATGTGTTATTATCATGATTTTTAAAGTTAATTTATTCTTAACCCCAATACAAATCATTAATACCCATCTTAACATAATTGTAAAAATATATTAATGATGTTTTTATATTAATTTTACATCCATTTTTAGTCTCCTCTATATCCCATAGAGAATAAAAATGTGGCTCATGTATTCCTATGACCTAACGTCACTATGTATCGATACAATTCATGTTTATAATCAATTTGAATAAATAGATTTAGGTAAAAAAAAACTAATATATATATATATATAATATTTTTGAGATAATTATCATTTTTGAAATTTAAGATTTAATTTACCTTCAAACCCTTTCATCCATTGGAATATTAATAATTCAGTAAAGATTTCATGTTGACTACCACCTCTATAAAAGCAATGTGATTCATATTTCCATTACCAGTATGAATGGATTATTAAATATTTATATTTATATACTAAGAAATAAATTCATTACATTATTAACATTATAGAGATGGTGGAACAATTTATAACACCTTTATCAATGGTTATATATACTAATTTATTTTTGGGGAAATTGATTGAACAACCATTAGAGGTTGATTTTAGAATGAAAAATTAATTCATTTGATTTAAAAAATTTATAAAATAACCATAAAATGGAATATGGATGAAAAACGTTCTTATGAAAATATTTATTAAATTAAAATTCATTTTATAAGAGGATGAGAGACATATTAAAACCTAGAGACCCATGGAAATGGATTTATATTACAGTGTTATTTTATTTCAAGATTGATTATATACATATTTCATTGGGAAAATTATATTATACTAATATCATAAATCCCATATCATTTCTTCATCTTTGGTAATTTTAAGGTTTATAAGAGTAACATCCAATTATAATTTTTTTGATAGTGTACTAAAAATATTCTTAGCGGGAAAGGATACAGATCTAATAAATTTTTCTATAGGAAATTATTTTCTATTTTTTCAAGAATATTATTCATAACCCTTAAATATTTGATTGAGGTTATTCTAATCTTTCTTTGAATTTATTCAAAATGTTTTAATGAGGAAACACCTATTGATTTATCGAAAAGGGTATGTATGATTTTATATACAAATGAATGAAAGGAATATTTTTAACATATATGGGGTGAATATATTTTTTAGACTCAATAATATTTATTCACTATTTAGAATATAATACTTATTTATTTGGTTATTTAAAGAAACTTATTACTATGGATTTTTAGTTGTGTAGAAAAGCATTTTTCCCCACAATGGATTGAAATGAATTTTTAATATGATTTATAAAAAATTTTAAAAACTAATTTACTAGTATATTTTATTAATATTTAGTATTTAAAATAATTTTTATAGAAAAATGTGTTTTTTAATAACAATAATAATTCATGATTAATTTATCATCATATTTCATCATTTATGGATTATTGGTTTTGTGGTTATTTTCTTTATCATGATCACATTACATGTAACTATACATTATTTCATTGGAATTTATTTTCTTTTTTATGCCAATATTTTATATATCAGGGATTTATATGATATAATTTCTTAATAACTGATATTTTCATACTATTTTAAAATTTCAATATGTTAGGTTAACTAAAGAAGGATTATTATGAATTTTATTTCACTAAAATGATAAATATTTTTATCCATGATACAATATATAATTTTTTTATTTATAAGGTATTTTTAGAATGAATTTTAGTAAAAATTAATTATATGTTGAATACATAACCAATTCAAGTGATGGATGGTGGAAATTATATATATCCACATAATTCACCAGCTGGTTTCATTAAAAAACTAAATGCAGTCCATGTTAGATGGGTATCTGGTTTACACATACTAATTTTTTAAATATTTATTAGATGAGGCGTTGATTATACGATTCATGATATCTTAATTGATGCCTTGATGGTAAGATCATGAATTTACAGAATTATGCATTTTCATTATTTAGAATTTTTCATCCCTTATCTATGTCATATCTGTATTGATAATGGAATTATTTTAATTTGAAATCAACATGTTGATTTTATGGTATGTATTTTGATTATCCACTATTCCATTTTTATTATGCCTTATTTACCATGATTGAATCATCAATGAGTAACACTTACTAAGAAACTAAGCCCAACCTTTATTTTATTTTCCCTAGGGTTAGTAGAATAATTATTTGATTAATTTCAAGGATGAAGGATTGTTTATTATATTATGAATTTATATTTCTAATGTAAATAGTAATCGTGGAGGTATATTTTTGTTTTTGGACTACTAAACTAATTGATCATGCATGGTGATATCAATTTTATATTATTCCAATGAAATAACTTAAACACAGGTTTGGGGTTATTAGTGTTATAGTTTTTACATCATAATGTATGTTTTCAATAACATGTATTAAGAAGGCTTCCATTATATATTTTCCATAACCCTAGTTTGTCTTGAATCTTTTGTTTAGCATGTACAGTTTGGAAATAAATATTTTATTATTTAAATTTATGATTTGTTCAAATTACATGATAATTATCACTACTTATATATAAATTCTTTGATAATTATACCTTCACATCTATATCATTATAATAATCAACCTTCTTTTTTTCATTAGACTTATCTTCACTAGGAAATAACGATTTAACTGCTTTATGTTTATGATTTTGAGTATCCATCTAATTATATAATTATTTTATTAAAATTCTTTCTCTAACAATTTTAGGTTCAGAAGGTTAATCTCCTATGTATATTCATTTTATTTGTTATGAAACTCTTCTTCAAAATTCATCAACCTATCAAATTATTTATTAAATAATTTAACATCCTTATTGTCCCTATTATTCTAATAAAGAAATATTTCATGTTTTATTCTCAACATGTTAATAATGTTGGTATCATATTCTTCTTATTATCCATCTGTACATGAATTGTCTCCTTTATTTTCAATATTTCCCATTATGATCAAAAATTTTATACATTCAAGTTTTGATACTCTACTTTATGAGGATTATTATTCCTCTTTCTAACTTATCATGATTCTCTTTGTTTTTTTATACATTTACCTTCTAACTTCATCACACTACTTAATTCCTCTACCATTTTTTGTTTTAAAATCTCAATATAAATTAACTTTATCATAGTCCTCATTTTTTAAATATTTTACATATATTTAGAATAATATACTCTAATGTTCTTAATTACTCAAAATCCAAAATATTTATTAGAAAAAAATACATTAATGTTTTCTCATCATCTATTGAGACCTTAAAATATTAGATAAATGAGATTATAATGATTTTAAACACTCTCATAATATCCATATGAGTCACTTAAGAAATCATATTAATTTACATTGATTTTAAATTTATTCATGACATAATAATCTATTTCCTCCTTAGTCAAATTCATAAAAATAAGATCTTTTACTGTTTCATAAATCAATAAATTATTTTTTAACTCATTAGGGGGAAACATATTCCTTATCTTTAGTGCCTAAAAACATTTTTAAAAACTATTTGTAATGTTCCCCATTTGTTTCATGAAAATATTAAAATCTTATGGTGGGTCTCTGAATCTTATGATATTATTAACAATTTCATTAGCCCTTATTAAATATTAAATAATAATTACATGATCATATCATATGATTTCATCAAATATACCCCCAAGTATTTATGTTTTCTTTATTGAACAAGGTATTCCACTAATATATATTCACCATTTTCAAAAAAATATATTTAAAAATATAATTAGTTTAATGTTTTTATAAAAATGATTAATATAATGATTTTTTTCACTTCCCATCAATCTTAAAGTTTTACTTTTTTATAAAATATTACGTGTCTATCTTCTATAGAGGGTGTAAATCCCATCGTAACAACATTAATGAAATCCAAAAAAAGTGAAATAAATAAGATAACATTCTATCATTCAACACATGATTATTATTCTAGTTAATATATCCACCCCTTTTTATCTTCATAGAACTATGGCCATCAATATACGATCATAGAAAGATTATTATCTCAGGGGGTTAAATGGATCATATACCACTTAATGTACCCATATTAATCAATAATCCACTTTGATGGGGGTTGAGATAGTGGTTCTCATCACAAATACTTTTCATTCATAATTAAAACTATATGAAAATGATGAGTGATCATCCAAAAATAATAGTTCTTCCTAACCATTATGAATGAGTAAAAAGTTAAAAACAATGAAAATAAATTTTATATGGATTTTCATCAATAATATATCCAAATACTTCCCAAATTTGGTTAGGTTCTGATACCTATATAACTGTTAATAAATCATCGATTACAAGAGATGAGAGGTGTTTATTGTTGACTCTTAAAGATAAATATAATGGATAGTACCAATTAAGAGCATACAACATCAATAATCTTACATAGAAACAATAGATGGATGGAATTTATTACCATGGTACCAAAACCATTGATGATTTTACTCCTCACACTTAAATAAACATGATCATACGAGTACTTGAGGATTCCATTATACAAAGGATTAGATCTGAATTAGGACTGATATAGACTACCAAATTACTATGAAACAATCAGGATATAATAAATATCATTCCCACCATCATAATGATAGTTTATTTACATGAAAAAGGATGAATTCAAGACCCAAACTTCTTCAACTTCTACATAAATCACACATTTGATCAACAACATATTCGACATACCTTCTAACATTTCTTGATCAAAAATATATTCTAAAAAATTTATATTCATTATATAAGAGTATTAAATATATCATAGTCAATTTAAATATATTTCTTCTAATTCATTCCATTTTTATATACTACTGATTTTGAAAATTTTAATTCTATAACAATGTAAGGAAACCCCCATGATTTCCCACCGAATAAAAAATACATGAAGAAACATAGTTGTTAGATTAGTGGATGAATTCAAATATCAAGTATGAAATACCAGGAAATTATTCTACCAACCATCTCATTAAACCAAATTCAAATTCCTATAAGAGTTGACATGAATTAGGAATATGACTATGCCAATGATATTTAAGATACCCTCAATAAGTAAAGTATAATCATGATTATTTTCATAAAAATTCAGTATTCATAAGAAATTATATAATCACGCAACAAATTCATTAATAATTAACTAATAACAAGAATGATCATGAGTCTCAAAATATATCATATGGACTGGCCTTGATTCAAGTGACTGTGTGAAGTGGCCATATTTTTCATGATCACCTAAATAAAAAATTCAGCATTTTTTTATTGATAGATCCAGTGTTTGGTTAATTTAATTCCACCATTCTTGATTGACTACATGAACCCATGGTCAGTTAATTGACTTTTCCTTCTTCCTGGGTTGGATTCATGGACAATTTAAGTTGTCTATTCAAGAATAACCATGTGAATCTATAGTTAATAGATCAACTGTTCCATCCTCTTGGATTGACCATGAGAATTTATACAATTACACATCCTCAAAATTTACTATTTCATAGATAATGAGTTAACTTTATGAATCCTATAGAATATCATACACACATTTTAATAGTATATGGAAGTTATTTAACACCTTTAGATAGCTAATTGTTTCATACATATTTTTTTTGAATCATAATATTCTCAAACATAAAACATGTCTTCCCAGTCCTGTCTAATATGCTACCAATTTATTGAAGATAATTTTCATTAACCAATCAATAGTTTTATTTTTCTTCAAGGTCATTTTAATAATCAATACATTTGAAATGATATTTTTTCATATAGAATTCAAATTGCAGTATCATAAAATACAAACAAGATCTCCATGAATGTTGATAACAAATGTAATCTATAATAACAATATCAACAACTACAAGTCTAATTCATTGATTTATTATGAAAATGGGGAAAATTAATATTAATTCATCAATATATTAAAAGTGGAATCCACATCAACCAACAAAATTTCAAATATCACCCAACCATAAAAGGCTCACTCACCTGGTATCAAAATCATATATATTAACATAACATGAAGAATATATAAAATAGTATCCATCAATAAGTTAATTAATTGGTATTTAATCTCATCTTCCAACATGAAATGACTTGTTATTATATACCATCCATATAGATATTGAATCACATCATATGTGGGGAAGGTTACAACCCTACCTACCATACCCCATGCAGGATCTAACATTTATATTGGAGAAAGTCAAGACTCAAACTACCACTCATATACCCAACCAAATTAAATAAATAAACTATAAAAACATGTATATATATATATGCATACACGAAATTATGGTATCATGATCCTCATGGAAATTATACTCATGCTAGTAAGATTCCATGCATGACCCCCAAAATGTGTCTTAACATCACATTATATTTCATATTATAACCTTAAACACATAATTCATGTGTTTTATACAATCATAAAGCTATCATATCTAATTATATGATTAATCGGATAGTAAGGAAGAGGAGTATAGTAAGCCATCCAATCCCTCACCTACCAAGATATCAAGGTAAACACCCTTTATATGAAACATTTTGACATCAGTAAGAATAAATAGAATAAGATTGTTTCATATATAATCCAAAATGGAAAAATATATTTTAAATATATATCCAAATACATGCCTAGTCCAAATGTGTCTCATAAAAAACACTACTATGTAGGTTCCAGGCTCAACAAATGTGTCAGATGAGACATGCCCAAAATTTTATTATTTCATGATAAATGATTAAACAAAGATTTATATGATGAAAAATGTCACTATAAATGGAATTGAATCAAACAATATAGAAAATAGTAAAATTATTGAACAAAAACAAAGTATCATGTTATATTATTTATAATTAATTTAATCAAATAATGAAATACCTTTCCATGAATTCATTCTTTGTTGATAGTTCATAATATAACTATACATCATATCATCATTTCATTGTAGGAATAAAAGGTAGATTCCCTAAAGTGATTATCCACATGTGTTCCAGAAACCATTGAACATCATAATACGAATCTACAATTTCTAGCACATAAGATCCTAATGCTTGCGTTGTTCACCTTTGATTGCCCTTAGAATCTCTTCAAGGGTTATATTTAATATCTCTAGACTTAATAGTGATAGTGGATGAGGATTACTCTCTAATTTTAACAGTGTTCAAGGAGAGGTATCTATCTATGTATTTGAGAGGATTCTCTTTGGATCAAATTTTTCATAAAAAAATAAATTATCTAAATTAGAAAATAATATAATTGGTTTTATGTATAATTAGGGTTAAAAATTAATAATTTCTAATGTTCCCATATTATTTTTATCATTCCTTAAGAAACCCCATTTCTATAATAAAAATAAAAAAATTTATTTATTGTCATGTTCTAATCTCACAAATTAAATTAAATATTATTTATTCAAATAATATTAAAAATATATTATTTCTTACCAGAGTAAAAAAAATGGTCCTCTATTCCTCCAAATTATTTATGGTGCCTTGAATAATGAAAATTTATTAAATAAATAAATATCACTACATTATTTACTAGTAAATATATAAATATTATGTTCACTATATAGAAAATAAATATTTAATAAATATTCTACTCACAAAATATTTTCTCCAATAACTGGTGTCAGAATATATATGGTCAAGCATACATTAATAATTATTAAACCACATATGAAAATAATATTTATTAAACTAATTAAATAATGAATATTATTATCATTTAACTAATGTTCTAGATACACTTAGTGTGTGACACTCCAGGTCTCTTTAATACTTTCATTAAGATAAGCAACCTAATGATGAAGGTTAGCATCTTGAAACATGCCATGCCACCCATATAGAAATAATTTAATGGTTTAATGACATAATACCTCATTGTAAACATATGTTATAATATAAAATTTTATCATGATATCTCTAATCAAATAGGTTGCATACTAGTGCAATCAACCTATGTGCTCGATGTCTATTTCTTAGACATTTCAGAATCTGAACTTTCCTACATAACAATATGCCCATGGATATATAAGGGATATATCACTTCCATCAAAGGTATTGAGATATCAACATCCACTAATGAACAAAAGGGACAAATATTTTCAGTCATTATTCATTATTGAAATATTACTCACGATGCACCCAACATTTCCTACCACACTAAAAACATATGTCATCACATTTTTCATCAATACATAAAAATAAATGACTCATAATATTAATTAATAATAATTTTATAGTCTAAGAATAAACACACACACACCCATTGATAGGAACATCCAATGACACATTTAAATGTTGATTTCCTAATAGCGGGTCTCATTCTCGTAATTTTTTACACTAGAAATTACCAAGGGAGTACACCATGATAAGGTGGCTCAAAGTCTTATGAGTCTCCAACCTTGATATCCTATATAATTTGTGTCCCTAAAATGATTTCATATGGGTATATAACATATATTTAAGAATATTTTCATTACACTTCCGGGTTCTCATCATGGTGGGGAGCTGTTATGACCTTTCAGTGTGACAACTACTCTTGGTAAATTATCACATACATTATTATGTATAAGAACAATCATGATCTAACATGGAGTATATTAATATTAAAAAAAATGAATATCGATTATCATAAAGTACATATAATTTTTTTTAGTATACCAACTCCAACAGACTCCTACTTGCACAAGATCCAACAGCTAACAACCATTAGTATGCTATCTCTCACATGATACCCATGATTCTTCTATAATAGGCCTTTATTAATGGGTTATACCACGTTATCTTATATGGAAAATATACTTAATACAATTTAACTCATATAAGAAACATCCCTCAAGATGTGAAACTTATGGAGTATGTTCTTTTTTCATTATTGTGACATTTTCTCTATTTCAAGATCCACCCCTAAAGTATTATCAAAATAAAATGTGATAGGGTATTTACTTATAGGAATCACATAAATACCTTGGAAAATATTTTATATCAAAATGGATTCTTTGGGTAAATCAAATGCTCTTAAATAATAGGACTCCACTATAGAATCAGTGACAACATACTGCTTTGAACTCTTCCATCTCACAACTCCTCTATTGAGAGAGAAAAAATTTCTTGAATATGATAAGTGATCATTATAATATATTTGAAAACAATCATTAGTATAAACCTTGATTACCATCTCTATCCTCTGTAAACCAAGAACATAACCTTATTTCTTTTTAGATACGAGATAATATCCTTAACATCAGACCAATGTTGTTCACTTGGATCAATTTGATATCTATCTATCATTCTCAATGTGTAGGAAACATAAAGTCAAGTACATAACATGACATACATGATCGATCCTATCAGTTAAGTGTATGGTATCTTACATATCCTATATTTATACTATTTTTTCAGAGGACATAATTTCATAGAATGATGTATACTATGTGACACTAAAACCAATCCCCTCTCAAATTTTTCCATACTAAATAGATTTAATATATAGTCAATGTATGTAACATGAAAAAGTACAATAAGCATATTAGATCTATCATGAATGATATTGATCCCTAGAATATAGGTTACTTGTCATATATCCTTTATAGAGAAACACTATCTCAACCAGTCCTTTACCAACTATAATACTATTTTGTAATATCAAATAAGAAATAAGTCATTAACAATTAATTCTAGTATAACGACCAAATTATTAGTATAATGCTGGTTAACACATGGCTCACATTCATTCTTTATGAAACCATTTTTTTAAAATATTCATTGAATTTATTTTTCAATGATCTAGATTCTTTCTTCAATCAATATTTGGATCTCTATAATATGAATATCTTATTGGAGTCACCTAAATTTAAAAACCCTTCGGGTTGTTTCATATAGACATCTTCCTCAAGGGTTCTTTTAAGAATTTTTTTAATATCCGTCTTCCAAATATAATATTCATGGAATGATGCAATAGTGACTATAATTATTATGGATTTAAACATGGAATCTAAGGAAAATGTTCCATCATTTTCAATGCCTTGATTCTATTTAAACCCTTTTTCCACTAGCCTTCTTGTATAGTTATTAACATTACCTGTAAGAACCCAGTTCTTTATTGACGTACCTAATTTATTATTTATATAAATTTTAAGTTTACATGTTTATTTATGACCTAATATGAACAAAAATTTAAGTAATTGAGGTATCAGGGTTTTCAGGGCTTGTTCTGAGCCTACGACCCAGCTTTTGGGGTGACAAAGGCATGTCACACAGTTAGTAGGAACTGTGTGGGGTAGGGCGCATGGTTACTTATAACTGTGCATGAATAGAAAATGGGCTAGAGGAGCTGACATAGTTTGATAAACCATGAAATTTGAGGTGAACACCCATGAGGCACACTCTTCAGTTTTTGATAGTGGGATTAGATATAGTTTTCACACTATTATTCAAACCATGCATGAAAACTATGTGGTGTGACCCTTCCTACAGATAAGGGTGTACAGTTGGAAGAGGATTTTTCTAATCATGTTAGAAAACTAGGAGACCCATGGTTTTTGGTGAAATAACCAATTTTAACTTAATTAATTATTATTTATATCCTAATTTTTCATTCTACTCCCATTTCACATCATTGAGCTTTGAGATCTCCTCCATGGCATCTAATCTAAGAAGTGGGAGGTCTTTTCCATCTGAGATCGTAATCAAGATTTTTCAGAAGCATTAGATCCATCATGGTAAGATCTCTATTACATTTAATCCTTTTATTGATTGGTTTGGTATTGGATATTCTTATTAGGTTCAAGATAATTTCCCCTATTTTTTGGTTCTCATACATTATTCATTTTCTCCTGATCTGAGTCGAATCTGGAGTCGATATTGGAAGATTACTCCACTATGGTCCTATGGTAGGTGGTATCATGCTTTTCTCATAATACTAAAGTGTTTATATATATGTTAGTGTTCCACACAACCAATTATCAAAGAGACTACCTTTAAATGGATTTTAATCCTTGATTTAAAGTGATAGGTATGACCTATGTAATTGACAATACCCATTGATAAATGAATTATGATGATTAACCTCAAATTAGAACCACATCGAGGTGTGTTTTATAATCAAATGAACCACCATGAGTGGAATATAAATTTGTACACCCTTGAGGCGTATCATTTACCCTTTATAAAGGATTTCAATTGATGAATTGAATTTTAATCTGAATTTTAATATTATTTATGTATTTAATTTATTAAAGTATGGTGGTGTTGAACTTTACCCCATGATTATTTCATGTAATTTCTCGATTAATAATGATTTTCCCATTATAATGAAATACCCATGTTAGTTAAATTAGAGGCTAAGACTTCTAAGAATAGACCATGCCTTTAGCCACCTTCTAAGTTGAGTTTAGATGAAATATTCTTGGTGATGACCTTGGCATAATTAAATGATCATGATTGAATGTTTGTGTATTCCTTGGGTGACACAAGGGTTCATATATGAATGAAATGGATAGATTCTTTTAGATATGACCTTACTTACACATGAGTGATACTTGGGATACCTAGTGGACTACCAAGGATAGACTCATGGGGGATGAATGTTATATGCTCGAGTGATACTTGTACTCCTTAATAATTTTCAAGGATAGAATTAGAGGGAAGTTTAACATATACACCATGAGTAACACTTGGGCTCCCTTTGTGGACTGATAAGGATAGACTCAGTGAGTGGTTATATTACATGAAACCTAGAGTGATACCAAGATTCCATTGAGGATTGCATAGGATGGGATTGTAATGTTCTTGGTTCATGTTACACCTAGAGTGATACCTAGATTCCAAATGAGGAATTCCAAGTATGAGCTCATGTTATGAATTGAATAATAACTGAAATGATTTATACGACGCTTCTTCTCATCCAAATCACAATATTGGATCTAGTTAGTGACCTACGCATTAGATATGGATTGGTTAGACATCCTTGATCACATATTATTATGGGGGATGTTGGGATATGTGCTAGGTCTCAAGACTTATTTATTAAATGGGACTATTTTATTAACTGATACTCTATTATAAAATGAGACAAGACTGGTTTCTTATTCAGTGACATTATGGATTAGGTTGAAGTAGGTAGCATAGGATGGGTGTCCATTAGTACCTGTACCTTCAATGTTTGTATACTTTCGGTACCTCCTCTATATATTCTATTATTTCCTACATAGTTTTATTATTTTATATTCACTGACTGGATGGAATTATACCATAGGTGGTTACCTACTTTGATTGTATCTCACACCCTGTTTGGGCCACCTTTGGTTTCCCTAAAATACTATATGATTTTAGGTATGGAAAATGGAATGAGCTGTGTTATAGGTTTTTAATTTCTTCTTAGGAGTAGGAGAAAACAAGACCGATCTGAGTCTCAAGATTCTAGATTGTATTTTTTTGTTCATTTTTTGTATTTTGTTTCATGTATTGTACACCTTTCATGTATACCAGTTTTGGTTTTTTTGTAGATAAATGATATGTATTATCATCATATAAGTATGATATCACCTATTCTATTATTTAAATATTTCTATCTTATTTATTTATCATTTGTCTAATTAATTTATTGCTTCCTCTATTGATTGTTATTGTATATCTATTATGCTACACTCTATAGATGAGGAAATAGTCTCCCTATAAACACACCCTAGGATCTCACTGCTAGTCAGGAACCTCTACAATTTGGGGAGATGTGCTTGAGGCCATGTGTCCAACTAGTCTTAGGGAACCTTCAGTGGAATTTGGGTCCGGAATCTTACAAAGCAGTATAAGAGGATTATTTTTAGGTTTTCATTACTATTTTGAGACAATATAAATGGATAAGAAGGAATAAGAATTTGGTCATGAGTTGTTCCTAGGTGTATCTAACATGTGTATAAAAAAATCCAATTTGCCTCGGATTAAACTGTTGTTTTCTAGATTTTAACTATTAAAGTTCACTTAATTCTAATGTTGGGTAATGAACATGAATAATGATGTTATTATTGGTATGATTGTGGGTTTTATTTTGTTTCAACCTAATGAGATGAAGGTATTCCATATCATGGTTCATTTTAGAAACTTTACAAGAATCACATTCCATGAATTATTCCATCCATTATTCCATTCCATATAGGATGCATTACATGTTGCATTATGTTGTGATTGGTGTCATGATAGTTATACTTACTATTATGGTATACATTCGGGAACATATTTTGGTATGGATTAGGTGGATGCCATATTTTGGTTCATGAGGATTATCATCCCTTATGTATTTGAATTTGGAGAACCATTTGGTCATACTGTTTTCAATGAATTGTGAGATAATGGAATTTAATGTGAAATAAATGTAATGGAAACTAAAATTATTATATCAAAGAACATTATTCAGACCCAGCCATTATAGTGAGAAGTACCTCTTGAATTTATATAATCATTACATCACCCATACCTGAATCAAGGAGCAGGAAAATGGGTTTGTTTTTATATAGGATGTATTGTAACTATCCAAATTCAAATAACTATGCTTTGAAATGAGAAATTTGATAATGAATCTTGATTTGAGTCATGCTCTTAGAATTTGAAGAGGTATGCCACTGTGACATCCTCCAGGTGGCAGTGATAATTCACTAGAGGTAGTGGTATATGGGCTACAATTGGATCCTCCTATATTGAAAACTAAGGCGCTGATAGTTTTAATGGACAAAAGTGCTAAGGCATAATTTTGTTAAGGATTTATGTGACCGATTTATACTATTTAGGGAGCACCGCGACCTACCCCTACTATGCAAGAGTTGAGAGATTATTTCCAACAATAGCATACAACCATGTTTTTGAGGTATAGAGGACCATAGGTTTTGTATTCAAGTCTAGAGTCCATGTTTTCTATCATTGAGAATCTAGAGATGCCTCTTTAGATAAATTTAAATATCACTACTTATATGATGTGTAATTCCTCCAAGAGATGGTGGGATTTTATTTCTCAGATGCCTCATCATCAAGAGATGTCTTGGAGGGATTTCCATACTTATACATATGATTACTTATATCTTGAGATGTTGAGGCATGATAGAGCGCAAGATTTCATACACTGGGAGTAGGGTGCACTATTAGTTATCGATTATTCAACCTATTTTATAGAGATACAGTTCTACGCAGATATTCTGATGGGTGACGAGTAATCTAAATCCAAACGATTAGAGGATGATCTCAATTTTGACATCCGGTCATAGGTGAATGTATTTCAGCTAAATGCTATTTCTAGAATAGTAAAATAGGATCTTATCATACAGTGTAACCTCAGAGAGGCTGGGGGTGTGAGCCAAGGTGGTTCGACTTCTAGATTCGGTGTCACATAAACCAATATTAGGAAGTGTCATTTGAAGATTCCACATAGTGATATTAGTTTCTATAATACATACTCAGGTGTCCGGGTGAGGTGCCACCAGTGTGGTAGACTAGGAGATATGAGATCTTGGTGCATAAGAGACCCAGTTGAGTGCTGATCCTATGGTAAGATGAGCCCTATAGAGTGCTTATATATAAATTCTACTTCAGAAACCAGTGAGTGAGGGTCTACACCGATTCCACATACATCAGTGGGGTTAAAACCTTCTCGTCAGGTAGGGAGATTGAGTACAACTGGCTGATTAGGCCGAGGTCGTGCTCATGGATGTGGTAGTCAAACCCCATATTTTTAATGACATCATAGTGGATCTGCTCAGTGTCTCTAGGAAGTATCACAAGGCCGCATATTAGACCAGATATATTAAATGTAACTAACCCCTAAGGAAAATAATCCAAGAAATTATACCATTATAGATACTATACTAGTAGCCTCTACTTTAGATTCTTCTCTTTTCGATACATGCACTTCTCATTTATTTATTTCTTTTTCCGTTGTGGAGAGCCTTGTGATCATTGATGAATGATTTGATGGTGTTATGATGCTTGATACTCTATTTGGTATTTGAATAGAGGATTTACATAAGTTCATGGAGTTACCTGTTGTGATTTAACGGTGTAACATCGTATATAACCTCACTGTATTCAAGATTACATGTTTTTAAATCATTATATATATAGACTAGTTGGTTCCCTTTCATTATTTCATTGATTTCTATCACCATAGGGTGACCTTCAAATCCTCATAGGGTAGATATTTTATTCAGAAGGGTGAATGGGATGTATTGGAGAGTAAATCTGGACTCAACCATTGTGGGATGGGTGGAATGACATCCCATATTTCGTGTTTATATCTGGATGATTCAAGAACATGTTAGGAAGATTTCCCTCCTATAGTTGATCATTTTAGGGATGTTTTCCCAGATGAATTTTTAGTATATCCTCTAGTGAGAGAGGTTGAGTTATCTATTGAGACAGTGTTAAGACATGCACTACTATCCATTCCTCCTTAAAGAATAGCTACTTCTGATATGAAAGAGCTCAAGAGATAGAAAGAGGATTTAGAGTCAAAGGGGTTTATCTGACCCAATACTTCTCTGTGGGGTTTTTGGTCCTTTTTTTTGAAAAAGGTGGATGATACCATTATGCTATGAATGTATTATCAAAAATTTAACCAAATGATGGTTAAGAACTAGTATACTCTTCCATAGATTAATGAACTTTTTGACCAACTCCAATGAGCATAGGTATTCTAGAAAATTGATTCCAGACCCGGTTATCATAATGTGTGTGTTAGACCATCAGGAATACCTATCACATCAATTCATATAACGTATGGTCTATATGTGTACTTGGTCCGGCCATTCGGTCACATGAACGTGCCTATGGTTTTCATGGTACTTATGAACCATTTTTTCATCCTTATTTGGTTTTGTTTGTCATTATATTCATGGATGATATCTTGGTGTATTCTCACACTCAACACGATCATGAAAAAAAATCTTGATTTCATATTGGATACAATGAGAGGGAATTAGTTATATGCTAATATTACCAAGTTACACTTATAGATGGACCAGAATCACTTCTTGGGTCACAATATCTCAGAGACCGGAGTATTAGTTGACCCATAGATTGTGATAGTTATAGTCTACTAAAATAATCACAAGAACATCTTTGAGGTATGGAGTTTCTATGGGAAAGATGGTTATTACTCACATTTCATAAAAGACTTTTCATGATTAGAAGTTCCTCTCATGGTGTTTACTAAAAAGGTTGTGAAGTTTATGTGGTTAGATGGATGTGATAAATCCTTTCTAAGGCTAAAAGGGAGACTTACTTCACCACTGATGTAGATTTTTCAATAGTTAGGTTAGAGTTACATTGTTTACTATGATGAATAAGGTATCAGTGTAGGGGAAGTTATTATGTAGGGGGGAAATTCATGGTGTATGGGTCTTGAAAGATATGGTCACGTGAGATGAATTACCTATTGTGAGATCTTGAGTTATTTGTATTTGTTCACGATTTTCACTATTGGAGACATTACTTACTTGGATAGAATTTTGTGGTGTACATGGACCACAAAAGCCTACAGTATATTTTTTCATAGAGTGATTAGAATATAAGGAAGTGAAGGTGGGTTGAATACCTACATTATTTTCACTTCAATATTGACTACACATTTGGAAAAGGAAATGAAATGTCTGGTACACTAAGCAGGAGGCCTCATATATTGGTTGTTCAGTAGGCCAGTAGTGAGTGGATGCATATGGATTTGTTCTTTGAGATTCACTTAGAGGAAAAGTATAGTTAGGGGAATACTTTTCTTTTATCCATAACTATTACCTCTACCCTTATAGATAGAGTAAGGATGATGTAGCTATCAGATTCTGAGGGCCTAGTCCTATGGGAGAGTGTGGAAGGTGAGGGCCCTCCTCATAGTTGTATATTTGGTGAGGATGAAATTATTCATATCCATGGTCACATATGGGTTTTATAAAACATGCATGAGGAGATGATGTGAGACTTTCATGATTTATATCGGGCATTGGATCTTAAAATCAACAAGATGTATTGGAATTTACATCCCCAATACTGGTGGATGAGTATAAAAAGATAAGTAGCTGGTTTTTTCATGTTATGTTCAACCTATCAACAATTGAAGGAGGAACACCAACAACCAGACAAACTCTTACAACAACTTCCCATTCTTGAGTAGAAATGGGATAACTTTGCGATGTATTTTGTTTTCTTGTTTACTGAGTTCGCCTCAAGGAAATGATTCAATATAGGTTTTTATTGACATTCCCATGAAGGTTTATAATTTCTTACCAGACAAGGAGAACATCATTGTTGATAAGAATGTATGGTTGTATATCTATGAGATATTACAACTTCATGGGTACCTCATTCTATCATTTTAGATAGGGATGTTAGGTTTACTTAATGGTTATGGATGGGGCTACAAATGGATCTAAGTATACTAGAGTTTCTGATCATAACATACCATACTCAAACTGATGGAATGCTAGAGCGCATGATAAAAGTTATTGAGGAAATTCTAGGAGCATGGGTCCAAGATTTTGGGGGATCTCGGGAAATGCTCACACACCTGGTTTAATTCACCAACAACAATAGCATCTAGGATACTGTACAGATGACACCTTATGAGGATTTATATGGTATTCCATGATGATATCCCCTGTGCTCATTGGAGGAAGGAGAGGTAGCTATGCATGGACCTCATCTTATTCAAGAGAATAATGAGTAGTTTTAGTTGATTAGAAAGAGAATGGATACTACATAGTCTTGAAAAATATCTTATTCCAATCTATGCAGATGAACTCTAGAGTTAAAGGTTTGGGATCATGTCTTTTTACGTGTTTCATTGAGGCTGAGACATAGGAGGATCATGAGAAAGGGTAATATTTTACCATAATATATTGATATGTTCAATATTCTAGTGAGATTAAGACTAGTATCTTGTTGGTTGTAGTTAATTTAGAGATATCAGGCCTTACAAAATGAATTCTACATATCTTAGCTGCACCACTATCATTCAAAATTGTCTCATGCTTTTCAAACCAAGGCGGTTGAGTTACATATAGATGATTCCTTTGAGGAGCATCCATTTCATATTTTGGATCATAGTATGAAGGTTTTCTAAGGACATTCAGTTACTGTAGTATGGGTGTGATAGAGGCATGTACGTGAACAAGATTATACCTAAGAGAAGGTGGGAGATACATGATCATAATGGCCAAATGTTCACAAAATATGCTTCTCCACCCTTGGAAGGGAAATTTTGGGATGAATTTATTTAATGGGGGAAGTTTGTAAGGACCCAGTTGGTAAAAAATTATTTCATTCATTCAATTTTTCATTTAAATGTTTAATTATAACCTAATATGAATTAACTTTGAGGTCATGGATTTATCAAGGGTTTTTAGGGATTATTCGGAGCCTGGAACCCAACTTTTGGGGTGAAAAAGTCACGTCGCATGATTAATAGAAACTATGTGGGGCAGGACACATGGTAAATTATAATCATGCATGTCCAGAAAGTAGGATGGAGAAGCTCACATGGTTTGATAAACCATGAGATTTAAGGTGAAAGCCCATGTGTAACCCCTGGTAGTTTTTAACAGTGGGCTGAGACATAGTTTGTGCATGGTTAGTCAAACCATGCATGAAAACCATACAAAGTGCCCCTTCCTACAAAAAAAGGAACATGGTTGGTGAATATTTTGTCCAATAATGTTTCCAAACCATGAGACCTTTGGTTTTTGGTGAATTTACCAATTTTCCATTAATTAATTTTTATTTATAACCTAATTTTTTATTCTCCTCCCATTTCACATCCATGATATTTGAGAGATCCTCCTTGACTCCTAATCTTGGAAGCAGGTGATCTTCTCCATAAAAGATTAGTATCTAGATATGTTGGAAGAATTAGATCCATATCAAAAAGATATCTATTTATGTTGTGTCGTTCGTCATTTTTTTTGGTATCAGCAATGATAATTGCACGTATTTTTTGGGTTCTCATCTATTCATTATTTTTCTCCAAATCTAAGTTGAATAAATAGCCAATACCCAGATGATCAATCCACTAAAGACCTACAGTAGTTGGTATAATGAATTTCCCATAAATTTAAACTATTTATATATATTCTATTATGATTCACACCCAATTATCGAAGTGATACCCTTGAAATGGAGTTTAATCAATTATTTAAATTGATCAGTATAACCTATGTAATTAATTATACCCATTGATAAATTAATTATGTGTTGGTTAGAGTAGATTAATCAAGGGGGGTGAATTTAGTTTCTATAAATATTTATGTTAAAAAGTTTTCTTAAAAAGGTTCCCCAATAAAATTGAATACAACCCAGTTAATAAAGGAAATGAGGTTATGAAAGTTTTAATGTTCAAATAACTTCTCAGAAGATTGATTAATTCTCATTAATATCAGTATGAGTTATTGATATTACTTTTGAAACTATTATAATAAGGGAAAACAATTACAACTTCCATCCAAGATTAACTATCAAAGTAAATCTAGTGATTTATGAATTATATAGTAAAATAGATAAAAACTAAATTAAACAACACAGCGGATAAAACAAGTGGTTCAGTATCAAGTCGAGACCTAATCCACTCCACTTGGTGATCACATACCACCAATAAGTTTATATTAATAAACCTGATCAACACCCTAGATCGGGGTAAACAACAGTTCACCGGACTGTCCAGGTCACACGACCTCTTCCACAGTTCTTCATGGTTAAAAATAATCTGGTCACACAAGGACCTCTTCCACACTTATACATGGGGGTAAGAAGTGTAGAAAGATATTAGATGAATTATATCTTGTATCATTCAATTTAATGCAGGAGGCAATGTGTGTATTTAATACAGAAACACACACACACACTGCTCAAAAGCTAAAAACAATACACAACAGAGAAAATATGATGAAAAAAGGTTAGAAGTTCTCTGATTGTTATTCTGTGAAGCTATAGACTTATAGGATGAACAAGATGCAGGTATCGAGTCCTCTTGTGAGAAATAGAGTATTACAAGTATGGTGCTATAGTTTCCAGTTAGATCTAGCTCGTGTTCTTCGTGGAGTTGGTATTGTAAAGATGATTTGGATATGATCTATGGTATTCCATATTTTTGATTTGATAACGCTTCGTGTGTTCTTCAGATGTATCTTGGTGCATGTATCGGTCCACTTTTCAAGAATTATTGTGCTTCTTCTACACACTTCTATTTGTCACTTGTTTCAGGGCCACACTTTTCTTTTTATTATTGGAGTACATGTGTTGGAGACAACAGGATGAATGTGTCCTAAAAATCGTACCTCATACTATCAGGTGACATTTCTATAATGAAATATTAGTTTTTTCATTGCATTTAAAAGACTCAAATATGACCGTTAGAAATTAAATCAAAAACAAAAAACAGATTAAAGAACGGTGTCATAGTCTGTCTAGAAATGGTGTCACTTGGAGATAGTTTCACCATGAAACTGTGTATTCTTCTTTGCCTTTGAGTGGTGAGACAGTCGTGATGGCATAGTTGTGTTAATATCAGGAACCGGTAGCATAGATGTGGTGTTAAAATCACGGTGTTTGGTGCTTTGACAAACTTCAAATGGTGTCTAAGTAATGGTAGCATGGAATCGGTGTATGGGTCATGGTGTCTGGATCACGGTGTCTGGGTTATGGTGTTTGGGTCACAGTGTCTGGGTCACGGTGTCTGAGTCATGATGTCTAAGTCATAGTGTTTGGGTCATGGTGTCTTGGTCCTTTTCCAGAAAACCAGAACCATTGGCAGACTCACGGTTTCTCATATTTATCCAAATATATGTATACAGACTTAATAATTAATATTCACCGAATGAGTAAGATGTAATTATTCATAAAATAAATCATTATAGACCAAAGTTAAATATAGGTTACAATAATCAGTCATGATTTATAGGAATTAATATCTTGAGAAAATTTATTTGAAGCAAAAAGAAACCAAGAATATCTATACATGATATGAGATAGATTAAACAGAAGGAATAATTTGTGATCATTAAAACATGATTAAAAAATGAGGAGTCCAATAATATCTCCCTTTTTGATGATCAAAAATCATGTTTGGTCTTAGTGTTATGTATCTCCCTTAGTGTACGTGTCTTTCCCCCTTTTGGGATTATCAAAAAGAGTACAAAAGTAAATAAGATAATAGACAAAAAGAGTTCACAGTGCATTAGATGGATAAATATATGGTAGTAAAAGCAATAGGAAACAAAAATACAAAATATACCTATCAAAAGATAGTGTTAACTTTTCTTCATCACTGGAGGTCTTATTTTTTCCCTTGGAAACAACATCAGGAGGAGCCACAAGAGTAGAGGTAGAAGTTAAAGAAAAGAGTGAACCAACAGTCAGAGAAGGAAGAGGGATCCCTTCAAAAAACAGAGGGTTCCAAGGTAGGTTTAGTGGAAGAATTAGGTAATTTTTGTTAAATTATAATATGTCTGATCTTAATCAGATCTTGAGAGATAGACATAGAGGTAAAGGTAAAGGAAGTGGATGAGGAAGGAGGCAAACTAGGCCACAAGGGTGCGGCTGTGGGTTCCGCAATAGAAGTGCTCTTCTCATGAAGATAAGGCCTCAATAACTTGATGAAGTCAGTAATAATTTCACCACCATAATGCATCAATTTCTCAAAATCATCTTTGTTCTCCATGAACTTTTCTAACAAAGGAGTGAAATCTTTCAACTTTTGAACTTGAGTTTTGAATCCTTGAGTGATAGTATGAATTTTTAAATTCTCTAGAAGGTACTTGAAATGGTTTGTCATATCATGCTTAGATAAAATAATTTTGAAGTATAAATCTACCTTATTAGTAATTTATTCCCGAGCATCATTTGCAATCTTTGAATGAATCCTTACCAAATAAAGTACCCTACCACTATTCGTGAAAACTGTAGATAGAGTATCTTTGTCAAACCCACTTTTCACTGATTGAAGTTCCTCTTTAACAGTAGTTCTGAGCATATCACTATCAAAGGAGGGTTGAGATGATTGTCCAGAGGCACTAGTTAGTTTAATAGCTGAAGTGAGGGACTTTTTTTTATTCATAACTTTCTGTAGAAATCCCTTATACTCATCAATCAATTTTTTGAGGCCAATAACAAGCTCACACATTTCTTGAACTATATTCTTGTTTCTATCAGACACCTTATTAGCTAAGAAAGTTAGGTTTGGTTGAATTAGAGAGAAAATTATTGTCTAATCTGACCACTAACATCCTCAATAGGATGAGCAACAAAATCTAGTCTTTATTTCAACATTTTTTGCATATCTTCAACCATAGATATGAGAGACTTCACTTCATCACTTAATTGTTTGTTCTCAATTCTCACCTATTGAATTTCATGAATCATTTTTTGTTAAATCTTCCATATGATCTTTTCTAATAGTAAGGCATCATCTTTTTCACTTAGTTTTTTTATAGGAGCAGGTTGAGTGTTCACGATATTTTCAACTCCATTCAATAAAGTAGCTCTAAAGGCTTTCAGATAATTTTGACTCATGAAATTAAAAGGTTCTTTTGAAGGTTCAGGAATAGAAGTTGAGATAGGATCATATTACATTGCAGATATTACCTCTTGAGCAGAGGCCGGTTTCGATTGAAACACAGTAGATAGGTTTATTCCTTTAACTGGGGATTCCTGGGTATCATTCACATCAAAGTAGCTAGGGAACTTGTACCAGGTATCCAAAGTTATTTGACCAATATGGTTAGGAATTTTAACACTTTATAGACTAGGATGTTTCTCTCTCTCAACAAGTGAATCTCTCATAGGACTAAGAGATTCATTTCTTTGATATGTTTCTAAAATTTCAAATCCAATAGCCTAAAAAATTTCTTTTCTATCCAACTAAAAGTCTTTCTTCATTCTTTCATCATAAGAGAGGATAATTTTAGGATCATATTTTTCCTCTAATTGTTCCCCAAAATCATCTTCTTTATCAAGAGAAATTTCTTCTTACAGATTCTATTCCAGAACATCATTTCCCCTTACATTAACAACAAACTCTTCTCTAGAAGAAGGTTCTTCTTCTAAATCAACAGTTTCTTCAGGAATAAGTACTTCCTTCTCAACTATGTCTTGAGGAATAGGTCCACAGTCTTCCTTGTCTAAGACATTTCCCCGATAGGTTCAACAACCTCCTTTTCTTATTCTTCAATAGGATAGTCAAAAATCTCATCTAGTTCCAAACCAGGATTAGATATGTCCTTAGGTATTGAAGAATTCTCAACCGGATTAAACATTTCATACAACATTTCATTATCCTCCACCCAAGCCTTTTTCCACGGATTCCAAATAATTTTCATTCTTTTGACTGTAAACTTTGAGATATATAATTCACAGTCCTTGATGACTTCTTCATTTGGTCCAACCATTCCTTTAGAATACAACATATCAGATATTAACCTTGATTAGAATAAGGAGATAGGCTTTGAAGTTTCCTTAATCAACTGACACATATGAAGTGTAACATACTTGCATAGGTTAATCCTATGTTTATTCTTCATAAGATATATCAAAAATATATCTTGATATTTGAGGGTAAAAAAATATCATTTTCTTAGACTAATCAGATTTTGAATAAACTTAAACAACAATCTAGTTTCACCATCTTGCTCAATAGAAATATCTCTTCTCTTTGTTTTATTTCCAATTAAGCTTCCCAAGGCTTCTTCTAAAAAAAGATATCACTAGGAGGAGTAGTACCTCTATGATAGTCCTCAAAAATTCCTTCATGAGGTATACCAAGGAAAGAATCCGATAACCTCAAAGAAAAAGTACATCTTTGGACATTGATCTAGATTTTTACAACAAAATCATCTTCTATATTGAAAGATAATTGAAAAACTGATAGATTTTAGCAACTAGATTTGGGTAAATCTTCCTTTTCTATTTTGTGAACTAGGAAAACCATCCCTGCTCTTTCAGTACTTTCAACACTAAATACTTACCTAACAACAACCACTTAGGGAAGATTTCCTTTTCTGGTACCACTATTCTATCAACAAGATTCAGATTCAAAGGACCTTCGGGCGCTATCTTCGGTGCTCTTTTCATTTTCTTCATTGATCTGCATTTCTCAGGAGTTGATGAAGATGGGCGTTTCATTCTGGTCATTCAATGAGGGTTCAAGAGAGAGAGACAGAAAACTGAAGGGTTGAAGGAGGACTTAAGGTTTAAGAGAAGAGATCTTGAGTGAAGAAAAGAGTGAAACCTCTTTCATTTGTATCATTTAGGGATATCAAGCATTGTAAATTCAAAAGCATAGGAAATAAAAAGACTGAAATAATCAATCACAGTGATATGGGTTATAATATGTAAATAAAATAAAAAATTGTTTTTACAGTGAGACCGAAATAGGATTTCATAGTGAGAACAGAACAGGTCGCCAGAGTGAGACAGTAACAAGTTTTCATAGTGTCATATATACTGTGTGACTTCGAAATGGTATGACTGTATTGTTTGAAATAGCATGTGCAAAATGGTAATCGAGAGACAGTAACTGTGAGACCATAAACATGAGACATCAACTTTAAGACAATAACTTGCATAACTGTGAGAGTGAGATAGTACTTCTAAGATAGTGACTCGTGAAACCGTAAACTCTAAAACAGTAAGCTCTGAGACAGTATGTTTTGAAATCAGTACATTTTATACTTAAGATTTATCATTCCTATTCATGTATGATTTAATATATTCTTTCATAATTTAATGGTTTGGTGAATATATCAGCAAGAAGATATTCAGTTCCAATGAATTCCAAAGTGATATCACCTTTTTGATAATGGTCTCTCAAAAATTAATGTCTTACATCAATATGTTTTGTCCTAGAGTGTGAAACAGGATTTTTTAAGATGTTAATAGAACTTTCATTGTCACAATTTATAGGTACATGCCTGAATTAATATCTATAATCTAGTAATGTGTGTTTCATCCACAATGTTTGTGCACAACAACTACTAGTAACTATGTATTCAACTTCGGCAGTAGATAATGCAACCGATTTTTGTTTCTTACTAAACCATGATATTAGAGACTTGCCTAAAATGTGACATGTTCCAGAGGTGCTTTTTCTATCTAACTTAAAACCACCAAAATATGAATCAGAATAACTAACTAACTCAAATGATTTTCCTCTGGGATAGCACAATCCTATATTGGGAGTATGTTTGAGGTATTTGAAAATCCTTTTAACATCATTTAAGTGAGATTCCATAGGGTTTTCTTGAAAATGAGCACACATACATACACTAAACATAATATCAGGATGACTAGAAGTTAAGTAGAGTAAGCTTACAATCATTCCTCTGTAAGTGGTTTGATCAACAAATTTTCCATCTTCATCAAGATCCAACTTATAATTAGTACTCATTGGAGTGTCACTACTTTTAGTGATATCCATGCAAAAACGTTTTAGAATATATTTAGTATAATTTCTTTGATTTAAAATAATACCATCCTTATTTTGAAAGATTTTAAATCCAAGAAAGAATTTTAGTTCACCCATCAGACTCATTTCAAATTTTTTTTGCATCATTTTAGAAAATTTAATACATAAAGAATTTTTTGAATATCCAAAAATTATATCATCTACATAAATTTTAACTACTAAAATGTAATTGGAAATTATTTTTATAAAAAGTGTAGGATCAGATATTCCTTTTGTAAAACTTTTATTAATAAGAAAAGTACTTAATATATCATACCAAGATCTTGGAGCTTATGTTAAACCATACAAATATTTTGATAATTTAAAACATGATTTGGACAATGAGGATTTGTAAAACCTGGGGGTTGTTCAAAAAATATATCGTCAACTATATACCCATTTAGGAATGCACTCTTAACATCCATTTGATATAGTTTTAAATTCATATGTGCAGCATACGCAAGCAGGATTCTGATTGCTCCAAGTCTAGTTACTGGTGCAAAGGTTTCCTCATAGTCAATTTCTTCTTCTTGACTATTGCATTGTGCAACCAATGTATCCTTGTTTCTAAATATATTAACAGATTCATCTACCTTATTTCTAAACACCCACTTAGTTCCTATGGTAAATACGTCTTTAGTTCTATTAACAAGTTTCCAAACTTTGTTCCTTTCAAACTGATTAAGTTCTTATTGCATAGACATCACCCAAAATTCATCATCGATAGAATCATTAATGTTATTAGGTTAAAGATGTGAAAATAAAACTCGATGTTCAACTTGATTTCTAAGAGAATCTTTGGTTTGTGTTCATTTATCTAAATCTCTTACAATAGCATCTAAATGATGGTTCTTAAGGGCTCTAACAGTTCTAGAAAAAGAGGGACTAGTGATTTTAGGTTCATCAATAGGATCGGGTTCATTATGACTTGAATCTGGAAAATTTCCAAAACTGGATGTTTTCACAGATTCCTTTACTGGATGGTTTGAGGATTTAGCATTGATGTCCAGATTTGACATATCATCCTCAAGGTTCTCTAGAGTGGTCTTAGGCTCTTGTGGATTTGTCTCATCAATATTGACATGGACAGATTCTTCCACACATTTAGTTATTTTTTTAAACACTCTATAGAATTTACTATAGATTGAATATCCTAGAAAAATTCCTTCATCACTCTTGGATACAAACGTTTCAATATTGTCCTTAGTATTAAGGATATAGAATTTGCAACCAAAAACGTTGAAGTAGCTTACATTTTATTTTCTATTGTTCCATAAATAATATGGAGTTCTTTTAAGAATAGGTCTAATCAACACTATATTAATGATATAGCTTGTTGTATTTACTACTTCATCCTACAAATAAATAGGTAAGTCATATTCACTAAGCATGGTTCTAGAAATCTCTTGTAAGGTTCTCTTTCTTCTTTCTACAACTCCATTTTGTTGAGGTGTTCTAAGGGAAGAGAAGTTATGACTATAGCCATTTTGTGAGAAAAAGGATTCAAACTATTGATTTTCAAACTCACAACCATGATCACTTATTAAGGATTTAATTCTAGTTCCACTAATATTTTCTATAGTTTTAGCATATTTGGTGAAATGAGAGAAGTCTTCACTTTTTTTAGCAAAAAAGAAAGTCCACATTTATCTAGGGAAGTCATCTACAAGAACATAAATATAGTGCTTCCTATTTAAACTAGAAACTCTAGATGGTCCAAAAAAATCCATGTGAACCAGTTCGAGAGGTTGATAAATTGGCACTTATTTCTTTGGTTTGAAGGAAATCTTGTGTTTCTTTCCCTTTTGACAAGGATTACACACTTTATCATTTGAAAACTCTTGTTTGGGTAGGTCTTTGACTAAAATTTTTCTAGTTATATTTATAAGGGAGTGAATATTATAGTGTCCTATTATTCTATTCCAAATACAAGACTCTTTGTGAAATACACTTAAACATGAAATATTTTGAGAAACTAAAGAATATATGTTAATAGAGTATACATTTTTCATTTCATGATGCAGAAAATACTAATTCATTTTTATAATTAAAAACATCTCAAGAATCATTTTCAAATTTAACATGAAATACATCATCACATAGTTTTGAAATACTAAGCAGTTTATATTTCAGTCCATCAACAAAAAGTAATTTGGAAATTAAGACTGAGTTAGAGTTACCGATTTGGAAAATGCCAATGATTTTTCCTTTGGAATTGTCCCCAAAGGTGACATGTCCACCATCAATTTTTATTAAGTTCTTAAAGCATGAATAGTCCCCTGTCATGTGTCTTGAATACCCTCTATCCAAGTAACATAAGCTTTTACAAGATCTATTTAAACAATTTTCCTACAAAATAGTCAAATAAAAACAGACTTTGGTAACCATATTTATTTGGGTCTAATAATATTAGTGACTTGTGATTTAGGAACCCACATATACATCATTGGTTTCCTATAAGAATTATGTAAAGTATTTGAAAAATAAACTCTATTTGGTCCAGAAAATCTTGAAACAGTAGAGTGTATATCATAATTTGAACTAGCAGAATGTTTTCTTGAACTAAGAGAAAAGATTTATTTTCTGGATTTATAAAAAAAATTGGGTTTTCCAAAATATCATTTACCTGGTTGATAGCCAATATGAGTAGTATATTTAAGAGCAATATGTTTACCTATCATTTGTACCAATGTATCTTTACCATTTGTAAACCTTTCAAGTTCCTTTTTCAATTGCTCATTAGATAGCTTTAGTTCATTGTTTTCTTTGAGTAATTGAACATTTTTCTCTCTTTATATAGTAAGTTGAGAATTAACAGTTGAGGTAAGAGCCTGTTGTTTCTTTAAATACTTGTATTTATATTTTATTTCATTACATGTCTCTTCAATCATAATACAGTACTCAAAAATTTCTTCATTAGACATATTTTTAGAATCACTTTCACCTCTATAATAATAGGAATTGTGTATAGGAGATTCCAGTGTAACCTAATATGTTTTTTTTCATAAAACACATATTGTATTTGTTATCTTGTTCATCATGTGAAGATTCTGAGTAACTTGAACTATCCTCAGAATCACTCCATGTTGCTTTCATTTCCTTTTTATAATTTCTATCTCTTTACTCATATTTCATTTTATAATTGATCTTAGGGAAGTCAGCCTTTACATATCCCTTTCTCTCACATTCATATTATACTATCTCATCAGACTTGTCACTTCTTTTCCAATCTTTCTTCCAGCTTCCCTTTTGATCATATCTTCCTTCGAAGTTACGCTTTCTAAAAAATTTCTTCCTTTTGTAAAATTTCTTAAACCTTATGGATAATTGAGCCATCTCCTCATCATTGTCATGTGATGATTGTTCACTGGTAGAAAAATCTAAAGAGACTTATAATTTTCCCTTTTCTTCGTGTTTAGAGGTGGTGGTCTTGTAAGCAACAGATTTTCTTTTAGGTTCATCCTCTTCTTCCTTGTTGACTTTCAACCCCTCTTCATACATCATTAGTTTCCCAATGAGTTCTTTGACAGGTAATTTGTTTATGTCACATGAATCTCTAATAAATACATATGTTCCTCTCCATCTATTAGGTAGGCATCTAATAATCCTCATGATTTGTTCTTTGGAAATAACTTCTCTTCCAAGAGAAATCATTGTGTTGACAATTTCATTAAACCTGAGATACATGTCAGAAATAGGCTCATCAGGTTTCATTTTAAAGTTATCATATTTAATATGATAAGTACTAAGTCTCATTTCTTTCACACTAGAAGTCCCTTCATGTGAAACAAATAAAGTATCCCAAATTTCATGGGTAGTCTTACATGAAGAAATTATGTTAAATTCCTCATATCCTAAAGATCAATATAAAGCATTTATGTCTTTTCAAATGTTATTGTAGGCAGTCTTGGTTGGGTCATCCCATGTAATTATGTCAGTAGTAGTAATCTTATACTCATCTATAATTGAAGAACAAAATTCAAAACCCATACTTTCTAAATGCATTTTCATTTTAATCTTCCATTGGGAATAATTAGTTCCATTAAAGAATGGTGGTCTGTTGGTTGCATCCCATTCCATTCTATTATCCATACTAATGAAATACTTTTAAAGAGCTAGAAATTTAGAATTAACAAAAATTTATAGATCTTTAAAGTACAACTAAAATCACAATTGAATAGTTTAAACAATAGAGTCTTAATAAACTCCTCTGATACCAAATGTTGGTAGGAGTATATTACTCATGAGGGGGGTGAATTGAGTATCTATAAAAATTTCGGTTAAAATGTTTTATTAAAAAGGTTCCCCAATAAAATTTATTACAATCCATTTAATCAAGGTAATATAGTTAAGAAAGTTTGACTGTTCAAATAACTTCTCAGAAATTTGATTAATTCTCAGTAATATCAATATGAGTTATTTATATTACTTTTGAAGCTATTCTAATAAGGAAAAACAATTATAACTTCTATCCAAGATTAACTATCAAAGTAAATCTAGTGATTTCTGAATTATATAGTAAAATAGATAAAAACTAAATTAAACAACATAGTGGATAAAATAAGTGGTTCAGTCTCAAGCCGTTACCTAATCCACTCCACTTGGTGATCACATGCCACAAAGAAGTTTATATTAATAAACTTGATTCACACCCTGGATTGGGGTAAACAACAGTTCACCGGACTGTTCAGGTCACACGACCTCTTCCACAGCTCTTCATGGGCAAAAACAACCTGGTCACACAAAGACCTCTTCCACACTTATCTGTGGGGGTAAACAAGTGTAAAAAGAAATAAGAGGAAGTATATCTTGTTTCCTTCAGTTTAATGCAGGAGACAATGTGTGTATTTAATACAAAAACACACACACACACTACTCGAAAGCTAAAAACAATACACAATAGAAAAGAGATTATGAGAAAATTTTAAAAGTGATATGAGTGTTATTCTATACAACTCTAGGCTTCTAGGATTAATCAAATGAAAGTATTCAGTCCTCTTACGAGAAATAGAGTATCTAAAGTCTGGTGACCTGGTTTCCATTTAGATCTAGCTTGTGTTCTTCATGGAGTTGGTATTGCGAAGATGGTTTGGCTCTGATATATGGTATTCTAGATTTTTGATTTGAGAACGCTTCGTGTGTTCTTCAGATGCATCTTGGTGTATGTATCGGTCCACTTTTCAATAATGCTTGCGCTTCTGCTACACACTTCTATTCATCGCTTGTTTCAGGGCCACACTTTTTTTTTTCTTGGAGTGCATGTGTTGGAGCCGACAGGATGCATGTATCTTGCACCTCCTTCCTCGTACTATCAGGTGAAATTTCAAAAAATAAATACTAATTATGTTAGTGCATTTAAAAGACTCAAATATTATTGTTATAAATTAAATTGAAAACAAAAAAATAGATTAAAGAATATTGTCACAGACTATCTAGAAATGGTGTCACTTGGAGACGGTGTCACCGCGAAACGACGTCTTCTTCTTTTCCTTTGAGTTGTGAGACAGTCGTGATGGCATAGTTGTGTTAAGATATGGAACCAGTAGCACAAATTTTGTGGTACAATCACAGTGTATGGTGCTTTTCCAAAATTCAAACAGTGTTTAAGTAATGGTAGCAATGAACTGGTGTCTGGGTCATGGTGTCGGGATCACGGTGTTTGGGTTACGGTGTATGGGTCACAGTGTATGGGTCACGGTTTCTGAGTCACAGTGTCTGAGTTATGGTGTTTGGGTCATGGTGTCTTGGACATTTTCCAGAAAACCAAAACTGGTGGCAGACTCACGGTTTCTCAGATTTATCCAAATATATGTATACATTTTTAAGAAGTAATATTCACAGAATGAATTAGACTTAATCATTCAGAAAATAAATCATTATAGAAAAAAGTTAAATATAGTTTACAATAATCATTCATGATTTATAGGAATTAATATCTTGAGAAAATTTATTTGAATCATAAATAAACCAAGCATATATTCACATGATATGAGATATATTAAATAAGAGAAACAATTTGTGATCATTAAAACATGATTAAAAAACGAGGAGTCTAAAATTATGGTTATTAAACTATAAATAGAACCACCTTCTATGTGTGTTGTATAGTAAAATAGATCACCATGGGTGGAATATAAATTGGGTCACCCTTGATGACTGTTTTTTACCATTTCCCTGGGATTCTATTGATTAATTGAATTGTAAACTATATTGTAATATGAATTGCGAGTTGAATTGATTAAAGTAAGGGGTGGATGACCATGACCATAAGATCTTTCCATGTAATTTCTTGATTATGAATGATTTTCCCTTTACAATGAAATGATCATGTGAGTTAATTTGGAGGCTAATACTTCTAATATTATCCCATGACTTTAGCCAATTGAGGTGAGGTTTAAATGAAATGTTCATGGTGATGAACTTCAAATAATTAAATGACCTTGATTTAATGATTATATATTCCTTGGGTGACACATGGGTTCATATATGAATTTCATCGATAGAATCTTTTAGATACTAACTTACTTATGACTGAGTGATAATTGTACTACCTAGTGGATTTCCATGGATGGAATCATGGGGATGACTATTATATTCTAGAGTGATACTTGGACTCTTTAAGGAATTAAAAGGATGGAATCAGATGGAAGTTTAATATATACCCCATGATTGAAACTTGGGATCCCTTAATGTACTACCAAGGATAAAATTTATGAGTGGTGATGTCACACAACACCAAGATCAATATGAGGATTTCAGTGAGGAACGACTAGGATGGGAATTCAAGGTGCTTGGTTCATGATACACCTATAGTGATACATGGAATCAAAATGAGTAATGATAAGTATGGTCTTAGGTCATTAATTGAATTAGAAATTAAATGATTTATAAGACGAGACTTCCATTCCAAAAAACTAAGATTGGATTCAGTCAGTGACTTACACTTTAGAGATGGTAGGGTTAGGCATCATTGATCACATATTCTTATGAAGGATGTTGGGATATATTATAAGCCCAAATTTTTTTATTATTATATAGGAATATCTTACTAAATGAAACATGATTTTAAAATGAGACAGGTCTGACTGATTATTCATAGAAATTAATGCTTAGGTGCAACTAGGTGGAAGAGAATGGGTGTCCATTGGAACTTAGACCTTCAATGGATGTCTACTTTAATTACCTCCTTTACATATTCTATTACTACCTTCACACTTTTATGATTATATATTCACTGAATGGATGGAATTATTCCTTGGGTAGTTGCCTAGTGGGATTGCATCTCACACTCTGTTTGGACCGCCTGTGTGTACCCTGATAGACAATATGATTGTAGGAATGGACAAGGGGAAGATCCCTTCTACAGGTTTCTTATTACTAATATAGAGAAAGAGAGAACATGGCTATGTTTAGGCTCATGATGCTAGTTAGGATATTTTTTGGTCTTTTTATTATTATTTTACATGTGTTATGCCCCTTCCATGTATACCTGTTTTGGATATTTTTTAGAGAGATGATATGTATTATCATCATCTATTTATGAGATATCCTATAGAAATATTTACATATTTATATCCAGATTATTTATCATCTTTCTAATTGATTTAATTATTGTTCTATTTATTATTGTTGAATATAAATTATTCTATACTCTATTGATGTGGCAATAGACTCTACACGAACACAACTTAGGACCTTGATGCAATTCAATAGCCTCTGGTGTTTGGGTAGATGCATTTGAGGCTATGTTTCCAACCAGGATCAGGGAATCTCCAATGTGATTTGAGTTAGGGATGTTACATTACCTTCCATGACAGTTTTTCTATTGAATTCCCATTTCACCGAAAAGTTGATACATCCTCTTAGGGATCAACCATAACCCAAACATGGTTCTGATATAAGGTATCTATTTTGGAATTCATGGAAACTTTCCATCTTGCGTCATCTGAGAGCTCAAATGTCTCATTGTATAGGGTATGTTCATTATTTTCATCCAAAAATGTTCCACCATATTTAGTGACTAGAAAGAAATATATATCTTTTTCTCTTATATCTAGGGTGATCATACGTAGTACATTTTCTTCAGGACCTACTTCTTCTATGGGGACCTGTGGAATTCTTTCCTATATGAACTCTTATGTATCTTGGGCATCAATATCATTAGTATAAATCTTCTCCCCACTATCCTTATTGAGGTTTTACTCCCTTTTAAAGAAATATACCTTCACATAGTGACAATAACATTATTTTATGAGGGTTTGTGTAGGTAATATACACTTTTTTTATTAAGATACCTTATAAAGACACACTTATTGAAAATGGCACCCCATTCACCTGGCCATCGCTCCCAACTTCGCTCCCAGTTTTTCCTTTGGCTAGGGTTTGAGAGACTATAGGAAGCTTCTGATCTCTCTTCCTCCTTTGGATTCTTTGGCTTCTTTATCTAAGTTCTCTCCACTCCTATATTATTTTCTTGGGTCACCCTTTTCTTCGCTCCGGCTTGTTCCTTCCTCCTCCCTCGGAATGGTCTTGTGTACCTTTTTCTTCCCCTGCTCTGCCAGCCTAGTCCGACACACACAACCCCATATTGGTTAGGTGTGTTGGATTTTTAGGTGGTTTTGGGATTTTGGAAATGGGAGTAAAAGAAACACAAGCCTTTTTCATTCGGTGACTTCTTAATAAACTATTTTGTTTTTTCTGGTTTGGTGGTCATATTAGGGTTTCACCCCCATGTTCCTCTTTCATAAAATTTGCCTCTTTACCTTTGCATTTGTTCCTTTTAGGGTTTCATCCCATGTTTCCCCTTTCTCAGGTTCTTCATTGTGATTTTCCCAGTCTTGTGGTTGGTTTCTCTTTCAGATGGTATGTCTTATGCCCCTGTTTGGAGGGTTTCAGTTGAAGTTCACTTTTTGGTTTGGGTCAATGTACTGTTGGTCACGTTCTTGGTGACGATTCTGTGGTTGGGGAAGGTTTTGTTTTACTTTTCATATGGATCCTTGGACCTGATGATGGTTATGTTCCAAAGAGCTCCTTGTTCATTCAACCTGCTCTGGCCCTAAGTTCCTGCATGCCTCTTCGAGTTGGATCCAGTGCAATGGTTACTAAATGGTTTTGGGATTGTGGTTCAAGGTCCAAAGTTCTTCAAGGTGTTTCCAGAGTTGTTATTTTTAGCTTCGGTTTTATTTTTATGTTTCTTTGGTGTTCGGTTATCATTTATCTTGGTATTGATTATGGTTTATCGTGTTTTTCTATCTCCGGCTTTCTGATGTTGTGGTGCTTCGTCATCAATGATGATGATGCTGGATGCAACAATGATTTAGTAGTGTTTGATACGACTTGTGGTGGTGGATGCTGGTGTTGAGACGACAACAAGGTGGTGTGATGCGTATGATGGAGAGGATATATAGTGCTCATTACAGCTACTGATCTATGGTCGACTCATGGGATTTGCGATGATTCAATTTATTTTGAATTTTGAAACAGGTTGCATTTGCAAGGTGAATAGTTTTTTGGAATTTCGATTTTTTAATGCGTATTTTGTAAGGGTGTGACTTGATACTAAAGAATGTTTTTATTGGATCCCACTTACCCTTAAAATTGGGTTTTTAATAAAATAAAAAATGTATTGTGGTGGCTTATAAAGACACAATTTTTTCCCTAAGTTTCTAGTTTGTTTCACTAGAAAGCATTAAAAATTCCTCACAACCCAATACACGTGTATATTATAATAAATGTCATTTTACACCCCATAACTCAAACATAATTCCATTTTTTTATTTAGTTGGTACTTGGATTAGTGTGTATGTAGTAGTTTGTAATTCATATCCCCAATAGGATAATGAAGGTTTTTCATGATTCATCACTGACCATAACATTTATCACAATGTATGGTTTCTCATTTCTCTAATACCATTCCAATGTGGAATATAAGGTGGGGTGAGTAGAGAATATCATCAAAAACTCCAGTAGAATGTTTATAAAATATTGGATAAGATATTCACCACCACAATCCGATTGAAGCATCTTTATCTTCTTTCCAAGTTGATTCCTTGCTTAATTCTTTAATTCATCGAATTTCTTGATGGACTCAGACTTATAACTTATCATTTAGACATATATATTTCTATTCATGTCATCAGTAAAATTTATTATATATGAATACCAACCTCTAGAATCTACTAGAAATGGCACACAAACGTCATTATGAACCAATCCTAAAAGATTTTTGGACCATTCAACTTGTCCATTGAATAGTGGTTTGTAAATTTTCCCTTGTAAACAATCTATAAATATTTCAAAGTGGTTTTATCTAAAAAGAGTCTAAATAACTATCTTGATTGATATTTTTCAAATGATTCTTTTTTACCTGACCATGATGGGGATTCCCTGTCAGGGTGTTGTACCAGTCATGTGAACTTGATTCCTTATCAATTTACATTACTTGGTATTCATAATTTAATACATAAAGACCATTAATTAAATGTGATATACTATTACATGTGTTGTCTTTATAAAATAAACAACACTTATTTACAACTATGAAAATAAAAGTATCTATATCTTGGAAGGATACATAAATTATGGTCTTTGCAGTAGTTGTTAAATAATAAAAATCCCTTAAAACCAGTATAATCACTTTATGAAATTAAATATTATAATCTATAATGGATATAGAAGCTAACTTCACACCATTGGAAGCACTCCAATCCACCTCTCATCTAGGAGTCCTTTGGAATATACTTGGTTCATGTATATCAATAAAGATTTGGACACCACAAGCTGTATCTAATACCCAATGTGAAGATATTGAATGAATATGATTGATAAAAAACCCACCTTTAGATTCCCCTTGCTTCTGGGTGTAGTTCCTCTTATAGTGTCCTTTATTTCTGTATAAAAAACATAATTCATTATTCTCAATATCCTATATATAGATATTCATCTTTTTGAAATCATAGTTCTTGAGAGATTTATAATTATAATGAATCATGTGCTCCTTCTACTGGTCCTTCCTTTTCTTGTATTATATAAGGATTGTGGGTTTGTCATGACCAATGTCCTTGCCCAGTTGGCATATCAAAGTAAGATGTTATGAAATTATCTTCTAAAAATTTATCATGATATAATTAACAATAAAACTTGAGAAGGATACCGGTAGTGATGAAATTATGAGATATTTTAGCATTTCATTAGGAAATTTAATCCTTATGATGTCTAAGTGTTAAATGTAGGAAATATTCATTACTAAATAAGGACCATATGGAATAGAATCTGAAAGATTAATTGTAAATGGTGGATTTTAGATCTGATATCTCTCCTTTTATTGATAAATATTCTAAAGGTGATACATAATCATATATGAATCCATGTCCCTATGTTGCTTCAAATTATTATTGGTCAAGGATTATTTTATGAAATATTTAACATCCATGGAATCGTTAAAATATTTATCATATTGATATAAATCTTACTCATTGGACACTTGGACAAGCGAATTAGGAAAGGTTCTTCAAGCACATATAATTTATATCCATGGAATATGATAGCACATAAGATCCTTTTACATTCTTGGAAATCTATGTCGGTGAGAAGTTTATCATTATCAAGCATGGATCATAGTGAAATGTTTGATGTCATTTTTATTTCAACTTATACTAATAAGAAAAACATAATTATAGAAATCTATCTGATAAAGTTAGATACATAAATACTATATTGTATTTACTAGTCTACTATTATTTCATCAAAACCTAATATCCCTCATCGTTTTATTTGAAGTATTAGGTTTCATGGATATTCGATTATAAATGATCCATATTACTTTTATCATCACCCCAACTTGTTTTGGTTCAGAGATTTTAAGGTTTTTGGGTAGGAAATCCAAATTCCAACTGTAGTAACTCACAGTTTCTTATTCTGTTGAGTGGGCACCCCAATCATAAAATCCTTATATTGGATTTACTCAACCCTTTACCTTTTACTTACACCATTTCCTTCTTGGTCAGTCAACCCTTCATGTGAACTATTTTATATCAACCCAAAACTTCAAGTTAAAATTCCATGATAATTGAAGGCACCCCATCTTGGGTTGGTCAAGCACTTGAAACAATGGTTTTATTTTAACCTGTATAGTGGAAGTCTATATCAACATAATATATATAATTTAGGGATATTATATTTATGTTTTAATTTCACATTATATCTTTTTGTTCATTAATATTAATATTAATTAGATTTAGTTATCAGATGACCATGTCTTAGATCAAGTTAACACACAATTAATTTATTTTACTTCTATCTTTCATGATTGTTAATTCATTAATTTATGTGATCATGAAAATATATCCACAATGATATTAAACATGCACATGATAGAAATAAAATAATAAAGTGGTATTATCATGAGATTTTAATAATTTTTAGTTTATCAAGTGGTTGGTAAATTAACCCTATACCTAGGGAAAAACACCTTAAAACATGTATGGTTCATGTTGAAACCTTCCACCTATCCACATATGTATCTCTCTCAGATTTATTTCACCTCATATCAAAACATGAACCGCCTCCACTAGATTTGGATCTCAATCTATTACTGATTCATTTAATCACTCATACGTGAGGGCATCCAAATGATTGGTTAAGGGGTTTACATAAAGGAAACAATGGACCTTATAGACAACACAATGAGTACACATCTGAACTACTGAACAGGTTCTAAATTTTTAAACTATTTACTCATGTGAAATATAGTATACATGAAATATCTAGTAATTTCATAGAGTGTATTGTCAACTTAATTAAAACATGGAAAAATCGTATATATGTATAATGTGATGTTTCAATGTAGGTAAAATAATTTCTACCTTACGACTTAAACATGATATGTATATCTGAACATTACATATAAATTAATTGGAAAATTTTTGATATGAAAATAAAAAATTTCACATAGTATGTAATATCAACTTAATTACCAAAATTAATGAATGTTGAGTATTATAAAAAATTATTTTCTAATTTTTTTTAATTTTTTTAAATTACATAACATGTATAATCCATATGCTTAACTTGTATTTTTATCACAGTCAATCCATGCCACAGTCTAAGAATATCAACATGTAGTCATGCCATAGAAAATAATTTAGTGCAAAGAGTGTACAAGTGCTACATGGAAGGTGGTCTCCAAGATATAAAGACACCAGTCTTTTAAGATGTGTAAGTGAATACATGAACCATATTTGACTAATGCATTACATGTCATGTATGATAGGCACATGGTGTGTAGTCTGGATAATGATATGAGAGGATGACTCTAGTTTGAATTTAGTGTAATAAATTCACATTTCTCGAATTAATTATGAATTAATTATCATTACATTGAACAGTAGTAGACGACATGTAAGTCTGGTTACACAGTGTTTACTCTTGTGTTTTCTGGATAGAATCCTTAGATTTTTCGGATGAGATCTTAAAATTTATTATGTTTATAAAATTAATAGAATTGATTATATTTTAGAGAAAAAAAGAGGATGAAATCAGATATTTTAATTTTAATCGAAGAATTATTAAACTTTAATTGAAAACTAAAGAAAACTACATAAATGAATAAATGATTGATAAATAGTTATAAATAATTATTCAACACCTTTGATAACTCTTGTAGGTTTCAGGAACAACTGAAGAATCAGGTGAGACATTCCCTACTTTTATTTTTATCATTATCAATGATTAACCCAAGAGATACACTAAAATAATCGCTATGATCAACAAAATTGAATGAAATAATATAGAAATCGGTAAAAATCCAAAACCATACTATAATATCATCACATATTATTTATAATTAATTTAAAAAATTAATTAATTACCTTATGAGAAATTCTTTCACCATTTATGTATCATAAAATAGATCTACATCCTTTTGTCATTGTATTATAGGAATATAAGGTAGATTCCTTATAGTGGTGATCCACACATATTCTAAAAACCTACAAACATCGTCATAGGACTATTAGGGTTCTATCATGACAAATATTAACTCTTATTTCAATATCCATTGATCACCTTGAAAATTACTTCTAGGAATGGTTCTCTTTGAGATCACTATATTTTAAAGTGGTGGTGGATGTGGATATCTCCTCGATCTTGAGGAAGTTCATAGAGAGGGATCTCTCTAGGACATTCAGAGGATTCTCCCAAGATGTTGTTGTGCATAATAAAAGGAAATAGCTCAATTGGAAAATAATAAAATTTGGTTTATATACCGCTAATATTTTAAAATAATAATTTTTATTGAGACCTTATTATTTATATTAATCCTTACGGAACCCCATGTCTATAATAATATAATTATTATTATTTCTTAACATTCTCTAATCTTGTGAATTAACTCAAATATTATTTATTAAAATAATATTCATTATATATAATTTCTAATAGGACCTAAAACTCATTCCTATATTCCTCTACATTATTTATTAGGCATATAATATTGACTATTTATTTAATAAATTACTTTAGATACATTATTATCTAATCAATAAATAATTATTATATTCACTAAATAGAAAAAATTATTTCTTAAATATTATACTCAAAGAGTATTCTCTCAAATAACTGGTGAATAAATTTTTGTGATCAAGAAAACATGAATAATTAATAAACCATGTGATGGAATAAAATTTATTCAACATATAAAACAATTAATAATATCATTATTTAACTATAGTTCTATATATACTTATTGTGTGTCTCTCTAGGCCTCTTTCTTACTAGAATTATGCGAAGAAGTATAAAGTCTAAAGATAGAGTCAAGAAACACACAAAATAACCCATAGAGAATGAAGTTAATACCACAAAGACACAATGCCTCATACAAATGATTATGGTGTAATATAATACCTCTATCCCGGTACCTCTAATCAAACAAGTTTCACACTAGTGTTACCAACCTCTGTGCTCGATGTCTTATTATTTGAATTTTTAGAAACAAAACAGACCCATAAAACACCATGGACATTGAATTATATAGGCTATATCATTTCCAACATGGAACCTAAGATATCTTCTTCCATTAATGAACTGAAGGGAAAAATATTTTCTCACATTATTCGTCATTGCAATATTACTCGAGACCCACCCAATATATCCTACCTTACCATGAACATATGTTATCCTAGTTTTCATAAATAGCTCAAAGTACATGACTCAAAATATACATTAATAAAAATTATAATATCTAAGGATTAATACAAACATCCAAAAATAGGAACATCCAATGACACATATAAATTTGGAGTTCCTATTGGCAGGTATCATTCTCATAATTTTCTACACTGGAAATTACAAAGGTCGGACACCATGAGAAGGTGCTTGAAAGTCCAATGATTCTCCACCCCTGATATCCTATACCATTTTCCCTAAAATGATTTTTTCTTACTATATAATTTATATTTAACAATATTTTCCAGATAATTTTATGTTCTCATCATGGTGGGGAGCTTCTATGACATTTCATTACGAAAGCTACACTTTGGATATTGTCACGTACATTTATATGAAGAATAACAATCATGATGTGATAAGGAGTTTATTAATATTCAAAAAAATGAATATAAGTTATCATAAAATCTAAAAACATTGGTTTTAAAGAACCAACTACAACATATTATGCCATCATAACACCTATAACATCACATTTACACACTACTATCACATCCCTTCAACAAACCACCCAACCAATCACATGTTCCCAAATACAAAAACATCAATATGAATTCATATTTATTTATTTCACCACATCATTTAACAATTTATCATTTTAAAATTTTACCGTCCATTTTATATTTAATATTCCATTAATTAATTATATTCAATAAAAATCCCTTCATTTCCCATATATAATTTATTATTAGCAATTAAAAATTATGTTCAACTAATTTCCTTTTCATTCTACTCATTCCAAAATTACCACCAATTATATTTATTAAATTTTCTTCACAAGAAATAAAACATTTTTCATTTTCATTAAGTTTTTATATCCATAAGTAGTCATTAATACCATCTTCAAAATAGATAAATAGTCAACAAATCAATCCAAAACATCTCATACTAATAGATACTACAGAATACCAACCGCCGCATGTCGACAACCATTCGTATCAATGTCAACTGAACCCCTCCCCACATAAAAACTCATTTGGAATAAAAAATAAGCTATAACAACACCTTTATAACAATAAAAATCATAGTAAGTGGAAAATGTATTAAAAAATATTATTTTTTTCATCAACAACTATAATATAATTTCATTAGAAATGTGATTCCAAATACAAATATTAAATCATAAAACAAAGCTTCACACATTACTAATTTATTACCCATATTATGTGATTTATAAAATATTTTTTATGAATGGAATACCAAATATAGTGTCCACTTCGTCACAATATCACAACCAATTGAATGACATAATAATAAAAAAAGAACAAAAAACAATGTATTTTTTTTCAAGAAATCACTATATTTAATCCTTCTCTTATCTTTCTATCATATGAATTATGTGGGGCCATAAAAATGTAATTATTATTAGCATATGTTATAAATTAGAAAATTTGTAAGAATCCTTTCATGATTATATTTTTTTATTGAGATTATTTCAACTCTTAATTAAAATTAATGTATATAATTCAAAATAATAAGAAAACATACAATAATAATAAAATTAAAACCTTAAAAAATTAAAATTTCATAAAATCATATAATAAAATGAGTGTTTGGGAATTCCCCAAATTTTCTATAGTGAAATTATATAGTATTTTTATAAAAAACCATATTCTCTATCTAAAGAAAAACTAAGTATTTGAATTCAACCGATGCACATAAATAAAATATAGTTCCTTGAATTAAATAAATAAACCATTCATTGAATGTAATATTTTATTAAAAAGTGGTATAATAGATGATAAAAGGCCAAAATAATTCCATGGAAACCCCAAAAATACTGAATCCATAATTCACCATCATAAAAATAGAAAAACACCAAAAAAATTTAACCATCACATTCATTGAGATCACCCAATGAAAATAAATCTATAAATCAAGTATGATAATCAATATAATATCCTCAAACTATAAGTGAAATATATCTCTATGCTAAGGATTAAGGTCAATAAAATGAGTAATGAAAGATCTCCTAAAAATGAATTGTAGTATCACTTGGGTAAATGAAGCCAATGAAATATGGTGAAGGTTGGAATAACCTCTGAATATATTCTCATTATGGAATGAAATAATCACACATAAAAATAGTTAGAGGTTATTTCAAAACGAGGGTATATTAATAAAATACAAAAATCATGTCAAAAATACCCCATCTCTTATATTGAATTAACCATATTTTTGGATAAAAACTATGAAATGGAATAGCATAACTGAATAATTATCACACAAACTCTCTAAAATTGGTATATATATTGAACACAACATCTATAATAAATATTGTAGTTAAGGTTTCATGGAACATAAACTCTAATAATAATATAAACACGTGATAAAACACTATAGATTGTATTCAATAGAAATGATAATAATTCCAAAAATCCTATTATTTTCTTCAATAAGAGAAACTATAAACAAAAAATGTGTTGTGAGAAAAGGGCGATGGGGAAAGGTCCCCATAAAGGGTGGATCTATGAAATCCTACAATTCATATCTATATGAAATGTCTCAATAACCACAACATAATAGTCTTTAAACACAATAAGACTATGTATAATTATCCTAAAGGTCGTGTACTGTACCTTTTGAGACTATTCTATAGTGGCATCCTATGGAAAATATATTATTCTCTCAAAAACCCATCACATACTACTTATTGACAACCACACTTGAAAACAAAATTTTCTTGATAAAATTAAAAACCATCTCAATCTTTATTCTATAATCCTTCACATGGAACCAATAACACATAAAACACCAAATGTAACTATCCAAAAATTATGAACCATTATAATAATTATTCCAATCATCTATCAAAATCTATCTCCTTGATGTGAAACTTGATAAAAATAATGAAGGATATTTAGCTTATATGTTTGGGGAGAAATTAAATATTTAAAATATTTTAATTCTTTGGGAGTATATATAATTATTTCAATATTTTTTTATTAGATATATCATATATCTTAAGGTTAATTTTTTAATTGATCTAATATTAAATGTTATACCCATATTTATGAGACCATATAGAATGAATTTAGATAAATTGGTTTAAATAATTAAAGAAACAAAGTAATATAGAAACAGGTTTTAGATTCAATGTTCCTCAATATTGTTTTCTTTTTGGTAAGATGAAGGATGGACCATTGCATCATTAAATTTAATATTGTGATATTAATAAGATAAGTATAATGAAAAAATGAATCACATACCCTATATTGATGAATTGTTTGATCAATATATAATGATTGAATATAATTTATTTTTGGTTTTTTGAGATGAATAAAATCATATAATTTATAAAAGGAAATAAATATCTTTGAGAACCTTAAATAAACGATACATGCTCTATGAAATCATATTAATTCTGTTAAATTTTTAAAATTCAATAAAAATATTAATTAATTTTTTAATAGATTGTTTTAATATTACATAGATAAAGTACAAGTTGTGTTTATTATTTATATTATAATATATTTAGTGTGCAATGATGCATATAATGTGTATTTAGGGATTTTTTTAAAGAACATAATAAATAATAAATTATTTTCTAAATTTAATTATTGTGAAATATGACTAAAAAATATAACATTATTGGGTTTTGAAATCAAATTATTGTATATAATTATGAATAAATTAATGATATAGTTTATTAAAGAGTATATATTAAATGAATTTTCCCATTGAGGACAAATTGGGGAAGACAGTATACCATGTGTTCCCCTTACTATCATCCAATAGGCCAAGGTCTAGTGACTAGAATAAATTATGTTGGTCACACATATATGGGGATATAGTGTAATGTAACTTCACAGACACATACACAAATCTCTAAAAATACAATTTTAACATAGAGTATTAAATAAATAAAAAATAAATTAATTCATATCCTATGAAACCCTCACAGTAAACAAAACAAAATATTCCTAAAATTAGAAAAGGAAAAAGGCCCAAAAAACTATAATAATGGGCATAAAAACAAAAAAAAATTAAAGGATGGAATAAGAAAACTAATTTATAATAGGAATAGTTTTCATGGTAAAACTATTAATTTTGTAAAGAGAAAATGAAATAATAAAATACCATTAAAAAACATATTCTATATAACATTGTGTAAGAACTAAGTTTTAAATTATTTTAAAAATTGTTTTCATTCCATTTTTTAAATATTAACCTTTTTGTTTGAAAACATATTAAAAATTTCTTCAACATTTAGAAATAGGTTTTCATTGAATACAAACATAGAATCACATAATGTAATCTTCATAATGAATAATTTATATGATTTTTGGAATGGATAGGGAACCAATATACATTAAAATATAACATAAATTTCTAACTTTTATTAAGAGTCATGAAAATGATTTTTTCATAAAAATATTAAAAATATTCCTTTTATTGTGTTTTGTAAATAAATTCCAAGGTAGATAAAATGGAATTTTAGAACAATTTTTTATAGTTAAAAGAAATCATAAACCATTTTGATGAACACTAATATGGGAGACATAGTTTCCCAATATAAAAGAAGAAGAAACGCTGATATCCCATACATGCAACATACATGTAGATTTATTACACAATAAGTAATGAAAATTAATATAAACATATATGAAAAATACATAACTAGTTGATAGGGAAAATGGGGATTATGATAATAGAATCTTATAACTCTCTAAAATTAAATATGATCATAAATAACTAGAAATAAATTGAGATTGTAATACAAATCTACCACAAAATTTCCATCATGATTCTTTTTTAACTCTTATACTCATATATAATTAATTAAAATTTATTATACATTCTTAATATAAGAAGTTTCTTAATTATAAAACCATAATCACTTCAAAAATAAAATCTATTCTCCCATTAATTAATTATTTTTCATTAAAATTATCATTTGGGAGAAAACCATTCTGCTTCTTATGCATGATTCAGTTTGATGGTTATAGTCTAGACACCTTGGTCATGATTTTTTTCCCATTTAATACTATTAATTTTATAATTATAGTATTTATAAATTATTTTAACTTTTATAATCATTCCTATATATTGGTTATAAAACAATAATTACATCACTTCATGGATATAGTAGTTCAAACATATTGAATAATGATGTTTCCACTAAATAATGGATAGAACTAAAGAAATTTACATTAAAATTAACATTTATAAAATAATAATTATTTCATAAATATAATATAAATCATTAAATCTGTCATTATTATAACTATATAATTATGAAATGAAAACTGAATAGCATCACTTAATGGTGGTGGTAGTCCACACGTATGCATGAGAGAAATTATCATCTTCCAAAAGATTTAATGGTGTAAAGTTTTGAAACATATTGACTATTAAATCATTATAATATAATTAATTTCACATATATTCATTTTATATGTCATTATATCCATCCATAAAATTTTTTGATGAAAAATGAACCAAATTCTAAGGTAAAGAAAGTAACGAGTAGGTATTCACAAGTGATGCTTTCTTTTTTCCATTGGATGGAAAATGAGAGGAATAAAATCTATTCAATGAAAAAATAACATTTCTATTTAATTAATATACTGATGATATTATATCATCATAGTTGTGAATGAATTTAATGAATTAAAATGAGAAATAAAATTAATGTACATTGTTAGGAGTTATATCTCTTCTTTATAATCATTCACCTGCTTACAAATTAATGAAATATAGTAAGGTCATAAGTAATTAAAGAAGATATAGGATTTTTTTGAAGGGAGGTAGGAATGTATTTTTTAAACTATGTAATGAATGAAATCTCTCCAGAAGTTTGAGAAATAGAGAAGAAGTGGTTCCCTTTTATATGTTATGTGAGAAGAAAGATTTTAAATACATGAAATATTAATACATAATATGTGTCTAGATGAATTAAAATAGTTTTAAACATCCTTAAAATCAATGATAAGTTTGAAACTACTTAAATATAATCTAACTATAAATTTTAGATACATTTAGGTGTCAATTTAAAAATTATTGTTTCATTTAACCCCTTTTTATCCCAATTTAACCATAACCATTATGAAAAATGTTTCACTCTTTATGAGTAATGAAAGTAATATTAAAAATCCCATGATCCAAATACATGAACCATTCATGATATTGTTGAAAAAATCCAATCATATTGACTCATCATTTAAATTTTTATAATTTTATAATTATTTAATATTAATTTATAATCATTAAATACCATTCATGTGAATTTACCAAACTATTAATATATCATGACCTTAATGGAATAATTATATCAATATAAATTCAATATGAAATCAATATTAAAACTATTAAACATTATATGTATACAATAATTTTTTGGGTTAATATAATTAATCTAAATTATAATTGTTTAAATTCTTCCAAAATCATATATTTGATTATTTACTTCTGAAAAAGCATTGTGTTGGTGTTGTGTATTTATTCAAGGAAATTGTATTATCAATAATAATAAAAAATAGGATAATATCATTAAAATAATTTATTCATATCTATTATATCAAAATATAACTATTAATATATTCTTTTTTATCTATATGAAAACATCTTAGATATATTAAAAGATAGTAAGTCGCATTTTGTAAATTTTTTCACTCATAAAATATTATAAATTCTATAATTAATTGAAAGATTATCAATAATTTCATATTTTGAACATAGGGTGTTTATTATCAAATACCTCTCATAAAATGAAATAAAGTCATGTTTTATGTTGATTTGAGACCTTATTCCATAATTTTTTCCGAAATTATCTTGTTTTATACATTACCATGCTAATAAAACTTTACCATGGTTATGTTAATTATTACAAAAAATGAAATTTAACTAGTTAAAAAATATTAAAATATTAATTTAAAATATGAAATACACTTTTTACAATTCAAATTAATTTATTGGAAGATATTTTTTTATTACAACTACACAACACACCTAGATAACAATTTCTAGGATAATGTTTTTTATGATTAAAAATAAATTATCAAAAAATAATCTTAATGTTGATTCCTATTGAATTAATTATATTATTTTTAATAAGTGGTATATTATTTTAATTTAGTAAAAAATAAAAAACATAATTTTAATTTTAAATTATTTAATTTAATTAGAGTAATTGTAATGACCTAGAGCCCAGTAGCCCAAATTCAGCGCCCTAGTTTAATACATTGGCATAAGATACATGGAATCACATCCCAATAGACTGAATAGTTTAGTAGTATTATTAAACTAGATATATATTTGAAATTTGAATTCTATTTTAAAATAAAATAAAAAAATAATTTTCATTGATAACACCATTATTATTCTTTCTTAACCCTGTATATCTATCATAATAAAATTATTGGAAACCTATAGAAAATAAAACATAAGAAATGGGTGAGGTTAGATGATCAGTAAGGGTATACATACATCGAAATATATCATAAATATGAATAAATTATAATGGAAAGGTAAATAATTGATTTATATTCCATTTAAAAATAATATTGAGAATAATATGTAAATAATAAAAGATAAAAAATAAGTCCACATAAATAATAACATTAAGATTAATTATAACCATTGATATTATAACTAATCAAATAATAACATAAATATCAATAATTGAATTTGTAATGATGGAATACCTAATTTTGAAGATCTAAAACATAATGTCGAGTCTTTATACCAAGACTCTAATACTCTCATGGATTCTTACAAGAATATAACATTATCAAGGCTTTGCACCAATAATCTAACAAATGGTTAAGGCCTTAGCCAAAACCCATTCTAGTTTGTCTCATGAGACCTACAGATGAATCAAGGGGATATAGTGGGGCCCTCCCATCACATACTATGTCCAATTAATTCCACACAAGAAAAGGGTGAAACATAATCAACTTAAAAATTCTTAATGAAAAACTAGCATAATAAATATGAATACTATCCCTAATCAATAAACATAACCATAATCCATTCAGAGTAATAATGAGAATGGTAACAAAATAGAACATCCATAGTAAAACTATTCATAAACCATAAAAATAAATAATAGGGATGATATTAATTCAAAATATCCATATTTTATCATAATTACATAAAATGGTCGAAGTCATTGATGAATAAAAATATCTTTAAAAACATTATTTGAGAAAAATATACTTTTTTACTTTGAAATTTACTAAAATTTTATAAATCATTTTGATAATAAATTTATTTGAAAATAATATTTTTAATAAAAATAAAATCCTTTAAATCATTTTAGTGTCTATGTAACATGGAAATTCCATTCATTCTACACATGTTACAACAAATATTCCTTTCACATTTTCAATAAAAGGAAAACATGCATTATTTTGAGAATGACATGAAGATTCTGTTCAATTGTTTTTGTAAAAAGTAAAACATGGGTAAAAATTACATTATCCAATTATATAGAATGTTAAAAAACTTTTTCAAACATTTTTTAAAAACAAAATCGTGGGAGATAAATATCCCCCAGTGGGGATATAAGTATAAAAAATCCCGAACAGTAATAATACTGTGATATAAACCCTTAGCAAGATCAAATCAATAATAAAATGAATATATTATTCTTGTTCTATATAAATACACTTAAAACAAGTTGAAATATAATATATTATAGTTGAAATTAATTTTACACATAACCAAATCAATGAATGAAAATTCAGTTATAAAATTCTTTACCTTGAAATTTTATTCAGTTGAACATGATTTAACCTTTTTTATAATGGTTTAAATAATTTTATTAATTAATTCCAAAACCATATGAATATTTATTATATCATATATGACCCTCTTATATTATTTTTTAATAATATTTTATTATTACCCTTGTTTCCTATGTTAGCTGCTTCATTTTCTAATGTTTGTTTTGTCATGTAAGTCTTCTTTCTTATGAATAAGATATATTTATTTAATATACATAATCATATTAAGTTCATAGATATCATATTTATTCATTATATATATTTTTATAATCATTCTATAATGGTTAACATGTAAAATGAATCACAACGAATCGTGGAGACGGTAGGCCGTACGTACGCACAAGCGATGATATCATTCCCTTAATGGTGAAAGGGTGAGGAAGTGTATGGTATATTATCATTTTCAGAAAAAATTTAAGGCTATAATTATAATATATATCCATTATTTAAATCATTATACCCATTGAAATAATGTCAGAAATAAAACCATATGACACCACTACATGGAGACGGTAGACCGTACGTATGCATGCACAATGTTTTCATTTTTCATAGAATGGATAAAAGGTGGAATATGGTTTTCCTGTAATCATTATAACATATAAAAATATAGATGATACTAGAGTAAATAATTTATCATGGAAAAAACATATTAATAGGAAGTAGAAGAAGAAATTCACTTGGATGAGTTAGTAAAAATGATTACCTCTTCTTTAGCAGACTTCATGTAGATATCTTCTTAATGGATGTAGGGTTGAACGTTTTGGAAGATAATGGCCTCTAGAATTTGGATAAGGATTTAGGGATGATAAATTTTCTTGGGTTTGGTCGAGCTACATGGCTCAAATTGGTGTGAGGAAGTGAGAGAGGATGCTCCCTTGTATAATTGGGGCAATGAGTACTTTCGAAAATTCTCAAAACATTAAAATATAATAAGGCTATTCTAGAGACAAAGATTTCCAGATTTTCTATAAATGAATAGGGGAAGTCATTGTCGACCATATATTATCCCCTTTGTGATAATATAAATTTTTTGTGTTTTTTAAATAATTTGTTAATATATTAGTTCAATAAAGTATCATTATTGTCAAATTTGATACTATTAATTTAATTTAACCTAAGATACCTTAAGAAAAAGTGTTAATTTGAATATAATTCTTTCAAAAATCTATAATATATCTTATAGATCTATAAAAAATTTTATACACAATAAATCATCCAAAATATATCAAAATTTATATTTTTAAAATCAATTATTTTAGTTTTATATTAATTAAATAAATGTTGTTTTAGCATTGATGAAGAATTTAGGGTAATTATATAATTTATAAAAATTCAAAATATATTTACATAATGAATATACATTCCTTGTGATAAAAATAGACATTTATGTTCATTCATATCTTTATTTTTTCCCTATGTGGACAAATAAAATATATTCAATACATAAACAATGATATTTTATAACAATCTTTGATTTAAATAATATGTAAGTTATTTTGGTGGGAAAATGTCCAGTAAACAACTCTAATTATATATTAAGCTGATAAAAGTTTAATTAACTTCCTCCAACATTTTTTAGACAAATTTAAGTCACATCCTAACCCTTATCTTTTCATTTTAACCCTTATTTGTCTCTTAAACTTTTACCTTGACAACATGGATTTTTACTCTTTGAGGGTCAATATTATTACTGTAAAATAAAAAAACATAAATGAATTATGAATGATATTTTCAAACTACTCTAAATAGGTTGTATGAATTTTATATTTTGAAAATTTTTATATCATTCAATAAAATATTATTTATTTTAATATAACATTTATGTCTATTTTAACATTATTAATTACACTGGATTTCAAAAAATTCAATAAAACAAGATATTAAAAAAAACTATTTTAAAATATCAATATCATGATAGAGTTTTCTAGAAAATTCATGGATGATGTTAATTATGTCAAATAATATTTACTGTAATATCTTTAATATCATTTATTTGATATTTCCATTAATTTAAAAATTACTACATCATCCTTGTAAAATAATTTCAATTAATTATATATTTCTTAAATATTAGAAATAAATTAACATGATTAATATAAACATTTTTTCTTTCTAAATACTATTTATAGTCAAATATATCCATAACACCACAAGATTTTGTGAATTATTTTTTTAGATTAATTTAATCTTTTTTATATTTAACATTTCACGCTACACTGAAAATAGTTTTTTTATATTAAAGAACTAAGTCATAATTTCCTTATATTTTACACCAAGGTATGTTTTCTCTATACACAACATAGACTTAGCTTGTGTTACACATGACACTGAGTTTCTATGAAAGAAAACATTATTATTATAACTATTTTAACAAGATATTTATAACCTAGCCATTAAACTTGGTAATATGAATATTATTAACTAGTTTTTAAAATTTATTTATTATGGATTCATATAAATTAAAAATATTGACAATGAGATAAATATTTTTGGTAAAATCTTTATATGTTTTAAAATACTATTTTCTTAAAGGAACTGCTTTTTATGTTCTTCTATGAAAAATCATAAAATTAATTTTAGACATTATTAAAATAAATTTGATAAATTAAAATTAATTTTTTGAATTAATAATTTTAAAATTATATTAGGATGGTTTTTTTGAATTTTTATGAGAAACTTCATTTTTCGATGAATGGTGAAAAATGCTGAATTTTAATTCAAAACTATTTTTTGTCTAATTTATTTATATAGTAAAATTACAATTTAAGATTGTTTTAAATTAAAAATAGACCAATTATACATATATTAATCCAATATAGTTCATTATAATCAATTTTTTATTTAATTTAGATATAAAATATTAATGAAAATTTGAATATTCTCACTTTAAAAACCCGCTTTCTCACCACGTTTGTGGGATTATCATTAAACATAATTTTTCCGATTCTATGAACTGAATTTTGAGAAAATAAAATAAATTATTTAAATGAGTATGATATTTATAGTTTAATAATATGACCTTAGTTTTGCCAAAAATATTAGTGAAAGTGATTAAAATTAACTAGAACGATTAAGGTAAAATTGAGATTAACAAGGGACTGAACCTTAATCTTTCGGGCTAATATGAACTTTCCACTTGTCTAATACCAATTTTATGGAAATATTTTGTCCATAAAATATCTATTATTGTTTTTTATTGGTTTTATATGACTTTTTTTGGCAAGAACATGGGTACACAAAACTTGTTTTCAAAAATGCTAAGAGTGGCCCCTCCTTCCCTTATAAAAGACCATCAACTCTACCTCTTCTTCACACATCTTATGACACTTTTTATTGACCAATATCTTCCCAAATAGTTACTTTAAATCCCTCCCCTCATCCTAGAATCCTAAATTATTAAATAAATCCATCCAATTAATACCCTTGGTGCAAACCAAAAGGAGTTACTCAAAGAAGAAATAATACACTTCCTCAGGATCTTTGATTTTATTTTCATTATAAACCCAATAAAATATATTTATTATAGGATTAAATAGTAAAATAATTATTATAAATATAATTATATTTTAATACTAAAAGTTTTCAACCTCCAATTATAAAAATTTCCATCTAATGGGTAACAAACATAACATTTCTGTGTATAGTGGACTACCACCTCAGGAAACGATATTGTTGGTTTTTCCATTACCACCTCTCATGGTTGGTAATTATGATGGACACAATATTATTATATGATATAAATTATATTTATGTTATCTTCATACTTATATAATTTTTATATAATACATACCTTCATGATTTCCATTTTGTGTAACTATGATAACCTCCTTTGTGGTAGTGTGGACTACCACCTACTCAAAGTGAAGTGATTCGTTCATACTATACATGAAACATATAAATGATGGTTTTAATAAAAATATGTGACATGAATGAAATAAATATGATATTAATTACATAGTTAAAATTATATAAATATAATATATCCTTTTTTATTAAACTTTTCACACACTAAAAACGTGATAATGTTGTTCTTGGACATGTGTACTACCACCTCCCCAACGTGATATGATTATTTTTAAATCAAAATAATTAAATATATAATTAAATTTTGTTAAATAAAATTTTATACATGATGTAATGATTATTATGGAAATATATAGAATTCATTACCTTCTTTCCATAATGATCATTGAAAAATGGTAACATTACTCAAGCATGTGTATGGCTTACCATATCCATGATTGCAACATTGGTTCAATTTTCATTAACATATTACATGATTGGTTTTAAAATTATAATTGATGTATAAATATAATAATTATTTCATTATTATTATTCTATATGTGTTTATATAATTAAACCTTTGACCCTAGTTGACCTACCAAAGTTGTTTTAACACATGAACCAAATTTGGTAAAACACCCGACCTAAAATTAATTTTTTATGTAGTAGTATAAAAAATTGTAATAAGTGAAGTAAGATTAATAATAAATGAGAAATTTTTTTTAATCATGTAAAAAATTAACATAAATTTATTATTCAGGAATATAAATAAACACATTATAATTTAGAATCAAGGTAATAAAATTTCATCTCACTTTTTATTTCTGTTGGATACATGCCATATTCACCATTATCTTCTTTTGTGTGGTGTATATAGTACCCTATGACATATTATATCATCAATTTACTTTATTTAATGATATTAGACGATATAATTTATTTTATTATTTCATAGGGATCACGATTCTAATGTTATTCAAGTAGTAAGTGTTTTCTCTTCTTACTTTTATTTTCCGCGAGGCACAAGCCATGTTCACCACCTATTTATTGTAATTAGTGTGTTTATTTACAATAGTAATATTATATAATTATTATTGTAAAATTTATGAGTTTTTAAATATCCATTTTATGATATTTACATCATGGGGTTTATGTATAAAAATTAACCAAATCGGTAAAGTAATTTTGTCTCAATTTTCTTTCATTGAGACACATGGTATGTTATGCACCTATATTCTTTTACGAGGTGTATATAATGAATTTTGAAATGTAATATCATGAACCTAATTATTTAAATGATATTTAAATATTCATGAAATTTTAGTTTCTTATATAGGTAGTATAATCCCAAGTTACCAAGTGGTAAGGGTATATTGAAACAATCTCATCATTTATCGATATTGTTTATGATTATGCTTCCATTGATGAAATATTATGATTCGTATCTCAATAACTCTCATGAATTTTATTATCCAATGTAAATTCATGATATATTCTTGTATTGGTACCATTTTCCACTCTTTGGTTTATAATATGATTAAGAAATTGTTTTAAAGAAAGTACAACTTTACCGCCCTCTTCGGTTGGAAATATGTGTTCTTTCAAAACCATGTTTTATAAAAAAAATAAAGAATTATTCATATGTTATCAATGAATTTTCAATGAAAATTGTTTTAAAATTTTATTCAATCATTATATATATGTTTTCAATTATTTTCAAAGAAATGAGTTTCAATACGTTTTCAATATTCTTTTATATGTTTTTGAGGAAAATTATTTTCAACATGTTTTTAATATTTCTTTAAAAGTTTTCAAAATATTTTCAATGAAATGGTTTTCAAAACATTTTGAATATTAATTTATATTTTTTTAAGGAAAATAATTTTGAAAATTATTTCAATATTTATTTATATATATTGAAATTATTTTCGATGAAAATTATTTTCAAATTGTTTTCAAGATTGTTTCATATATTTTAAAGGAAAATTATTTTCAAAAAAAATTCAAGATTTATTAATAAGTTTTAAAATTATTTTAAAGAGAAATTGTTTTCAATATTTTCTCAATCTTCTTTTATAAGTTTTCAAGGAAAATTTATTTCAAAATATTTTGAATATTTTTTTTTCAAATAATAAGGTTTTTTAGCTTCATTTATAAGAAAAGGACTCTCAAATGGTTTTATAAAAAGGATTTTGAAAGAAAAGTTATTTTCCTTAAGAAATGTTTCATGTGATATATCAAAATACATATCCATATAAGATGACATACTTTTTTATAGTTAATACTTTATTGGGGATATTATCTAAGAAAACTATTCATATTCTTTCTTTAATGGTTTATGTTTTGTTGGCATGATGATTATGACACCTATTTCTCTTCCACGATTTTATGATTTTGAAACCCGATTCTATTCATGGGTTATGATTTAATTAAATGATTATGAAACCTATATATTTGTTATAGGTAATAATATGCTGAAAGGATTATGGTACCCATTTCATTTCATGGATTATGATATGATGTTTATTAAACCCATCTCTTTTTTTGGGTCATGATGTTATGAAAGTTTTATTATCTTGTGAACATGTATATATGATTTCTATTATGTGAAGTGTGGGACATATATCTTCCTAAAATTAATTTGGTAAAGATATATATATCATGATATAATGATGGTAATCAAGTCGATGAGATTATTTCTCTATGGGAAGATAGGGAAACCCAATCCACTGTGGGAAGATGGGGAAACCTGATCCACTATGGGAAGATGGGGAAACATGACCCCTTACAAGGAATAGACTACAACTAGGGATGATGGTGTGTCCCTACCAGTATGTGTAGTCCCCATGAAGTGACATGATAATTTCTAGCAATACATCTAGACTTATAGGGATTGATGTTACATATTTATGTGTATTCTACAATTCCATGCATTATTCCTATGTTATGATTTCATGGATTATTCTCTTGATTCCATTATGATTCATGACTTATGAATTACTTATATTAATTACATGATTCATGTTTATGATATTTGATATATAGGGTATGATCTGTTAACGATATGATCATGTTTTTATACCCTTATGATTCTATTTATTCTTTCATATCTCCCTTTCTTACCCTTACTGATAATCTGAGCTCACCCCTTTTTTATTTCCTTCCCTAGTTTATAAATATATATTTTTTATGTTATTTATATGAATGGTGATAGTATTTTAGAACATATTTGGAGATTATGTAACTCACTAATGTACAAGAATTTATATTTTTTTTAAGGGCACAAAAAATATAGTCTTTGGGTATCTGTTTGTGTATGTGTTTAGGTATTCCACAAAAATGATGTAATTTCTATGTATGTTAAGAATGGGTCGTTATAAGTTAACATTAAAACAAAATTAAAATATAATTTAACATTATAAAATATTTAAATGAAATTCTAGTTTTCAATTAAAATGTAGTATTTGTTTACTATTCATAAGAAAATTAATCATATCATAAAAATAAAAAAATTTAAATTCAATTCATTCCCACCAATATAAAATCTTTTTTATATGAATATTTTGTTGTCCGTTTAAGATGGGTGTTGCGTGAACTATGATATTTTGAAAAGATTAACTTTAAATAGAGAGATAACAATAAATATTTGGGTGTTATGTTACCTTATCCTTAAATAAATTTCTTCCTCGTAATTTTGAAATTGAACTGTAAAAATCATAGGTTGATATTTGAAAATTCCTTTATAAGAAACCCACATTGGAAATAGTGTTAATTAATCATCCTCTTAATAAGAGGGAAAGGGAAATGTGAAGGTCACCAAAAAATAGTCTTTTGAATAGAATAACATTATTAGGATGTGAAAACCTGGATATGGAATGGAAATATTTCTGTCAAGTTATGATGGAGAGTGATAGAGAACATAGTCATTAGAAATTTAACCATCACAAAATTTTAAATTTGTAATATATTGAAGGACCATTGACTTCCCAGAAAGAAATGTAAACTTATAATTTTTTTTGTTAAAAAATATTTTTCCAAGAGTAGGGGGACTCTTTTACTATTCAGATAAGTACATTAAATAAAAAAAATACTTGACTACTTTCCATTTAATGAGCATAATATCATTGTTTGGTTATGGTTTGATATATTTTCACTTCATTTCATACACCTAGAGCTGGATATTCAAAATGGATTTTTATTCTTGAAGAACATTTAACGAATCACGAGGTCCAAAAATAGTTCCTTCATCCTCTAAATATTCACTGAAACCCAAAATACTAGCACATAATATCCAATAAATCAGACTTTAACCTCAAATAACAATATAAAATTTTTATGTTAATCAAATCCAACCCTAAGAGTTTTCCAAAGTACATCTATCCAACTTCACAGCCCAAAAAGGTATCTAAATTTCCAAAAATCAATCTTAATAATAGAATCTCTAAAAAAATAATACTTCTCTTATTTTTACATACCAAATATATGATCAACATAAAAAACATAACGAAAACATTCATGCTTACAAATCCTTATAGAATATGTACTTTTGTAAAATCCTTATATATATCATGATTATTATAACCATAATATCCATGATAAAATAATTTTACAACATAATTGTTGAATCCAAACATAGTCATATTAATCATTCCTCATTTTTTGTGGAAGTAACATAAGCCTGAGAATGTTCCATTAGCATATTTTGAAGTATATTCCTCTAATACATGAGAAATTGATTTTCATAGTGTGCCATCTATTTAAAGTTGAATCATTATACATTGGAAACCTTTTTCTTACCCTTGAAATCATAATCATATTAGACTTTCTCACCCAACATGTAGAAAACTCAAATTACATTTTAAGAAAGTACTAGGGTATTTCTTTCCATAGTTATCAGATGTGGGAAAATACTTCTTCATATTCTTTTCATTATCCATATTTTACCTATTTTAATCTTGTTCTCGTACTTCCCTCAAATTCTATAATACGTAGATAATTTTTTCTCTATCTTAATAGTACACTATAATATATAATCATATGACAGGATTTTTTGGGAGACTAGTTCCCTTTAAAATAATATCTTAAACCCATTGAAGAAATGATCATTCTTACTCTTTGGATTATGTGCGTAGATGTGGTTCTCATTCCCTTCAGACCTCAGGTTTTTTAAACATATGTTTTTTTTAAATATTTTATAAAAACCAGTAAGGTTAATTTTTTTAAAAAAAAATAAGCTCTAAAGGCAGCAGAGCAGTTTCCACCTTTAGGCTTCGGGCGAAAGGCGGCATCCGTGATTCCGCCTTTCCACTAAAACCCAAAAGAAAAAAATTTTATTTTTATTTTATTTTTTATGTTTTGTTTATATATATATATATATATATAAACAAAATAAAACAAAATTAAAATTAAAATTTTCAGCAGAATTTATCCGTTATTTAAAATCCAGCAGTACTGCCATTACAACAGTCTAGATTCTGACACAAGCACTCACCCAGAGCTCCCTTTTATAAGAGTGCTTACCCTGGAAATCATTCTGCATTTTCGATGTGAGATTCTAGTTCTCCCTTTCCCGCACAAAACATTCTACATTTCCTATGTGAGATTCTGTTTCAAGTACGTGACTTTGAAATACTATAAAATATAAACTATAAGACCATATCAATGAAACTTAAAACATAAATTAAACATATAAAAAATAGTTGAAAACAAAAATAATTTCATAAAAAATGATGATAAAAAATAATTTATAAGATTTCAAAACCACCAACTTTAAACTTAAAAAGTTTCAAGTACGTGACTTTGAAAGATTATTAAATATAAACTACAAGACCAATATAAATTAAACTTAATACATGGATTAAACATATAAAAAATAGTTGAAAGAAAAAGAATTTCATAAAAAAAGTTGGTGGAAAATAATTTATAAGTTTTCAAAAACTCCTACATGAAACTTAAAAAGGTTTCAAGCACGTGACTTTGAAAGCCTATAAAATATAAACTATAAGACAGATATAATTTAAAGTTAAAACATCAATTAAACATATAATAAATTATTAAATTATTAAATAAATATTATTAATAATTAATTATATAATAATTAATTAGTTAATTAGTAATTATTAATAATTAATTATATAATAATTAACCAACTAATTTGTAATATAATTATTCAGCATATAATAGTTAATTAATTAATTAGTAATATAGTTATTAATTATTTAATAATTAATTAGTTATATAGTAATATAATTATTAAATATATAATAATTAATTAGTTAATTAGTAATATAATTATTAATTATGCAATTTGTAATTAGTTAATTAGTAATTATTAACCATTAATTATATAGTAACTAATTAGTTAATTGGTAATATAATTATTAATTATATAATAGTTAATTAGTTAATTTTTTGAGAAAGATAGAGCCGATGCCCTTTTTATAATTACTTAATTAGTAATATAATTATAAATTATAATTATTCGCTATAATTATTAATTGGTATTTATTAAAAATTATTATATAATAATTAATTAGTTAATAGTCAATAAAATTATTAATTATATAATAGTTAATTAGTTAATTAGTAATATAATTATTCATTAAAATTATTAATTAGTAATTATTAAAAATTATTATATAATAATTAATTAGTTAATTAGTAGTATAGTTATTCATTATAATTATTCATTATAATTATTCATTATAATTATTAATTTTTAATTTTTAATTACTAATATAATTATTTGTTATATAATTATTAACTATATAATAATTAGTTAGTTGATTAGTAATTATTAATAATTAATTATATAATAATTAATTTCTTAATTAGTAATATAATTAGTTAATTAATAATATAATTAGTTAATTAGTAATATAATTATTAATTATTTAATGATTAACTAGTTTCTTAGTAATATAATTATTAATTATATAATGATTAATTAGGTAATTAGTAATATAATTATTAATTATATAATTTGTAATTAGTTAATTAGTAATTATTAATCATTAATTATATAATAACTAATTAGTTAATTAGTAATATAATTATTAAATATATAATAGTTAATTAGTTAATTTTTTGAGAAAGATAGAGCCGAGACCCTTTTTATAATTAGTTAATTAGTAATATAATTAATTATTATAATTATTCATTATAATAATTAATTAGTATTTATTAAAAATTATTATATAATAATTAATTAGTTAATTGGTAATATAATTATTAATTATATAATAATTAATTAGGCAATTAGTAATATAATTATTCATTATAATTATTAATTAGTAATTATTAAAAATTATTATCTAATAATTAATTATTTAATTAGTAATATAATTATTCTTTATAATTATTCATTATAATTATTCATTGTAATTATTCTTTATAATTATTAATTATTAATTATTAATTATTAATTAGTTAATTAATTATATAATTATCAAATATGTAACTATTAATTGTATAATAATTTGTTAGTTAATTTTCAATTATTAATAATTAATTATATTATAATTAATTAGTTAATTAGTAAAAGAATTATTAATTATTTAATAATTAATTAGTTAGTAATAAATTTGTTAATTATTTAAAAATTAATTAGTTAATTAGTAATATAAGTTTTAGTTATTTAATTGGTAGTTTATTAATTTTTAATTATTAATCATTAATTATATAATAATTAATTAGTTAATTAATAATATAATTATTAAATATATAATAGTTAATTAGTTAATTTTTTGAGAAAGATATAACCGAGGAATTTTTTATAATTAGTTAATTAGTAATATAATTATAAATTATAATTATTCATTATAATTATTAATTAGTATTTATTAAAATTTATTATAAAATAATTAATTAGTTAATTGTTAATATAATTATTAATTATATTATAGTTTATTAGTTAGTTAGTAATATAGTTATAAATTATAATTTTCCATTATAATTATTAAATTGTAATTATTAAAAGTCATTATATTACTAATTAATTAGTTAATTATTATATAATTAATTATTAATAATTTCTAATTAACTAATGAATTATTATATAATTAATTAATAGTAATACTAATTTAATAATTTAATAATTTATTATATATTTAATCTATGTTTTCACTTTAAATTATATCGGTCTTATAGTTTATATTTTATAGTCTTTCAAAGCCATATACTTGAATCATTTTTATGTTTCAAGTCGGTGGTTTGGAAAGATTATAAATTATTTTTTGTGATCATTGTTTATGAAATTATTTTTATTTTTAACTATTTGTTATATGTTTAATCCATGTTTTAAGTTTCATTTATATCGGTCTTATAGTTTATATTTTATAGGCTTTTAAAGTCATATGCTTGAAACATTTTTAAGTTTCATGTAGGTGCTTTTGAAAACTTATAAATTATTTTCCACCAATATTTTTTATGAAATTATTTTTATTGTCAACTATTTCTTTTATGTTTTATCCATGTATTAAGTTTCATTTATATTGGTCTTGTAGTTTATATTTTATATGTTTTCAAAGTCACATACTTGAAATATTTTAAGTTTCAAGTAGCTGGTTTTGAAAGCTTATATAATATTTTTTATCATAATTTTTTATGAAATTTTTTTTTCATATATTTTTTATATGTTTAATCTATGTTTTAAGTTTCATTTATATTGGTCTTATAGTTTATATTTTATATTCCTTTAAAGGTACGTACTTGAAACAAAATCCCACATCAGAAATGCAGAATGTTCTACGCAGGAATGTGAGAACCAGAATCCCACATGAGAAATGCCAAATTATTTCTAGGGTAAGGTCTCTTATAAAATAGAGCCCTAGGTGAGAGATTCTGTCTTAATCCAGACTGTTGTAATGGCAGTACTGCTAGATTTTAAATATCGGATAAATTCTGCTGAAAATTTTATTTTTAATTCTGTTTCATTTATATATATATATATACATATATATACAAAAAAAACAATAAAAATAAAAAAAAAAAAAATTTTTTAAAAAAAATAATTTTTTGGGTTTTAGTGGAAAGGTGGCATCTAATTTTTTTTAAACCTAGACGTTTTTAAAAAAAATATAAAACGTATTAAAATAACTCCTCATACCTCACACACACTTTATCAAATCCACCAGATCTGAATTCCCTATCGTGAGGTGAGATTGTGCATTGTTTCTTGAAGAAGCCCGAGTTGCGCCACCGTTATGGAGGGTCGGACCACCACCGTCGATTCACTCTCATGTCGGCCTTCACTGGTTGAAATCAAGGTCCTCTTTTCGACTAACCACCGTAGATCTAAACTGAGTGGAAGCTGAGGTCGAGCCATGCCACCATCCACAGCTGCAAGAAGGGATGCCGCTAGATTTTGAATCCCTAAATTATCAATTTTGAACCTTTATTGCAGATTTGAGTTCTACCATGTGCGTCGTGAGAGGAGCCGAGAAGCTGGCACCCTTTTTATAATTACTTAATTAGTAATATAATTCTAAATTAAAATTATTCACTATAATTATTAATTGGTATTTATTAAAAATTATTATAAAATAATTAATTAGTTAATTGTCAATACAATTATTAATTATATAATAGTTAATTAGTTAATTAGTAATTATTAAAAATTATTATATAATAATTAATTAGTTAATTAGTAGAATAGTTATTCATTATAATTATTTATTATAATTATTCATTATAATTATTAATTTTTAATTGTTAATTACTAATATTATTATAAGTTATATAATTATTAAGTATATAATAATTAGTTAGTTGATTAGTAATTATTAATAATTTATTATATAATAATTAATTTGTTAATTAGTAATATAATTAGTTAATTAGTAATATAATCATTAATTATTTAATGATTAATTAGTTGCTTAGTAATATAATTATTAGTTATATAATGATTAATTAGTTAATTAGTAATATAATTATTAATTATATAATTTGTAATTAGTTAATTAGTAATTATTAATCATTAATTATATAATAAATAATTAGTTAATTAGTAATATAATTATTAAATATATAATAATTAATTAGTTAATTTTTTGAGAAAGATATAGTCGAGACCCTTTTTATAATTATTTAATTAGTAATATAATTAATTATTATAATTATTCATTATAATAATTAATTAGTATTTATTAAAAATTATTCTATAATAATTAATTAGTTAATTGGTAATATAATTATTAATTATATAATAATTAATTAGGCAATTAGTAATATAATTATTCATTATAATTATTAATTAGTAATTATTAAAAATTATTAGCTAATAATTAATTAGTTAATTAGTAATATAATTATTCTTTATAATTATTCATTATAATTATTCATTGTAATTATTCTTTATAATTATTATTTATTAATTATTAATTATTAATTAGTTAATTAATTATATACTTATCAAATATGTAACTATTAATTGTATAATAATTAGTTAGTTAATTTGAAATTATTAATATTTAATTATATTATAATTAATTAGTTAATTTGTAATATAATTAGTTAATTAGTAATAGAATTATTAATTATTTAATAATTAATTAGTTAGTAATAAATTTGTTAATTATTTAAAAATTAATTAGTTAATTAGTAATATAATTTTTAGTTATTTAATTTGTAGTTTATTAATTTGTAATTATTAATCATTAATTATATAATAATTAATTAGTTAATTAATAATATAATTATTAAATATATAATAGTTAATCAGTTAATTTTTTGAGAAAGATATAGTCGAGGAATTTTTTATAATTAGTGAATTAGTAATATAATTATAAATTATAATTATTCATTGTAATTATTAAAGAGTATTTATTAAAAATTATTATATAATAATTAATTAGTTAATTGTTAATATAATTATTAATTATATTATAGTTGATTAGTAAGTTAGTAATATAGTTATAAATTATAATTTTCCACTATAATTATTAAATTGTAATTATTAAAAGTCATTATATTACTAATTAAGTGGTTAATTATTATATAATTAATTATTAATAATTACTAATTAACTAATTAATTATTATATAATTAATTATAATAATACTAATTTATTAATTTAATAATTTATTATATGTTTAATCTATGTTTTAACTTTAAATTATATCGGTCTTATAGTTTATATTTTATTGTCATTCAAAGCCATATACTTGAATCATTTTTAAGTTTCAAGTAGGTGGTTTGGAAAGATTATAAATTATTTTTCTTGAACATTGTTTATCAAATTCTTTTTATTTTCAACTATTTGTCATATGTTTAATCCATGTTTTAAGTTTCATTTATATCGGTCTTATAGTTTCTATTTTATAGGCTTTTAAAGTCACGTGCTTGAAACATTTTTAAGTTTCATGTAGGTGCTTTTGAAAACTTATAAATTATTTTCCATCAACATTTTTTATGAAATTATCTTTATTTTCAACTATTTGTTATATGTTTTATCTATGTATTTTGTTTCATTTATATTGGTCTTGTAGTTTATATTTTATAAGCTTTCAAAGTCACATACTTGAAACATTTTAAGTTTCAAGTAGCTGGTTTCGAAAGTTTATAAATTATTTTTTATCATCATTTTTTATGAAATTGTTTTTTTAAACTATTTTTTATATGTTTAATCCATGTTTTAGGTTTAATTTATATTGGTCTTATAGTTTATATTTTATATTCTTTCAAAGTCTCGTACTTGAAAGAAAATCTCACATCGGAAATGCAGAATGTTCTATGCAGGAAAGTGAGAACTAGAATCCCACATCAGAAATGCAAAATTATTTATAAGGTAAGGTCTCTTATAAAATGGAGCCCTAGGTGAGAGCTTCTGTCTTAATCCAGACTGTTGTAATGGCAGTACTGTAGGATTTTGAATAGCGGATAAATTCTGCTGAAAATTTTATTTTTAATTTTGTTTCATTTATATATATATATATATATACATATATATACAAAAGAAAACAAAAAAAATAAAAATAAAAACATTTTTTTGAAAAAAATAATTATTTTGTGTTTTATTGGAATGGTGGCATCTAATTTTCTTTTAAACTTAGAAGTTTTTTTTTTAAAATATTTTTTTTAGAACATATTAAAAAAACTCCTCATACTTCACACACACTTTATCAAATCCACCAGATCTGAATTCCCTACCGTGAGGTGAGTTTGTGCATTGTTTCTTGAAGAATCCCGAGTTGCGCCGCCGTTATGGAGGGTCGGACCACCACCGTCGATCCACTCTCATGCCGGCCTTCGCTAGTTGAAATTGAGGTCTTGTTTTCGACCGACCACCGTAGATCTAAACTGAATGGAAGCTGAGGTCGATCCGTGCCACCATCCACAGCTGCAAGAAGGGATGCCACTAGATTTTGAATCCCTCCATTATCAATTTTGAACCTTCATTGCAGATTTCAGTTCTACCATGTGCGTTGTGAGAAGATCCGAGAGGCCGGTGCCCTTTTTATAATTACTTAATTAGTAATATAATTATAAATTATAATTATTCACTATAATAATTAATTGGAATTTATTAAAAATTATTATATAATAATTAATTAGTTAATTGTCAATACAATTATTAATTATATAATAGTTAATTAGTTAATTAGTAATATAATTATTCATTAAAATTATTAATTATTAATTATTAAAAATTATTATATAATAATTAATTAGTTAATTAGTAGTATAGTTATTCATTATAATTATTCATTATAATTATTAATTTTTAATTTTTAATTACTAATATAATTATTAGTTATATAATTATTAAGTATATAATAATTAGTTAGTTGATTAGTAATTATTAATAATTACTTATATAGTAATTTATCTGTTAATTAGTAATATAATTAGTTAATTAATAATATAAATAGTTAATTAGTAATACAATTATTAATTATTTAATGATTAATTAGTTGCTTAGTAATATAATTATTAATTATATAATGATTAATTAGTGAATTATTAATATAATTATTAATTATATAATTTGTAATTAGTTAATTAGTAATTATTAATCATTAATTATATAATAACTAATTAGCTAATTAGTAATATAATTATTAAATATATAATAGTTAATTAGTTAATTTTTTGAGAAAGATAAATCTGAGACCCTTTTTATAAATAGTTAATTAGTAATGTAATTAATTATTATAATTATTCATTATAATAATTAATTAGTATTTATTAAAAATTATTATATAATAATTAATTAGTTAATTGGTAATATAATTATTAATTATATAATAATTAATTAGGCAATTAGTAATATAATTATTCATTATAATTATTAATTATTAATTATTAAAAATTATTATCTAATAATTAATTAGTTAATTAGTAATATAATTATTCTTTATAATTATTCATTATAATTATTCATTGTAATTATTATTTATAATTATTAATTATTAATTATTAATTATTAATTAGTTAATTAATTATATAATTATCAAATATGTAACTATTGATTGTATAATAATTAGTTAGTTAATTTTCAATTATTAATAATTAATTATATTATAATTAATTAGTTAATTAGTAATATAATTAGTTAATTAGTAATAGAATTATCAATTATTTAATAATTAATTAGTTAGTAATAAATTTGTTAATTATTTACAAATTAATTAGTTAATTAGTAATATAATTTTTAGTTATTTAATTGGTAGTTTATTAATTTGTAATTATTAATCATTAATTATATAATAATTAATTAGTTAATTAATAATATAATTATTAAATATATAATAGTTAATTAGTTAATTTTTTGAGAAAGATATAACCGAGGAATTTTTTATAATTATTTAATTAGTAATATAATTATAAATTATAATTATTCATTATAATTATTAATTAGCATTTATTAAAAATTATTATATAATAATTAATTAGTTAATTGTTAATATAATTATTAATTATATTATAGTTGATTAGTTAGTTAGTAATATAGTTATAAATTATAATTTTCCATTGTAATTATTAAACTGTAATTATTAAAAGTCATCGTATTACTAATTAATTGGTTAATTATTATATAACTAATTATTAATCATTACTAATTAACTAATTAATTATTATATAATTAATTATTAGTAATAATAATTTAATAATTTAATAATTTATTATATGTTTAATCTATGTTTTAACTTTAAATTATATCGGTCTTATAGTTTATATTTTATAGTCATTCAAAGCCATATACTTGAATCATTTTTAAGTTTCAAGTAGGTGGTTTGGAAAGATTATAAATTATTTTTCATGAACATTGTTTATCAAATTCTTTTTATTTTCAACTATTTGTCTTATGTTTAATCCATGTTTTAAGTATCATTTATATCGGTCTTATAGTTTATATTTTATAGGCTTTTAAAGTCACGTGCTTGAAACATTTTTAAGTTTCATGTAGGTGCTTTTGAAAAATTATAAATTATTTTCCATCAACATTTTTTATGAAATTATTTTTATTTTCAACTATTTGTTATATGTTTTATCCATGTATTAAGTTTCATTTATATTGGTCTTGTAGTTTATATCTTATAAGCTTTCAAAGTCACATACTTGAAACATTTTAAGTTTCAAGTAGCTGGTTTCGAAAGCTTATAAATTATTTATCATCATCATTTTTTATGAAATTGTTTTTTTCAACTATTTTTTATATGTTTAATCCATGTTTTAAGTTGCATTTATATTGGTATTATATTTTATATTTTATATTCTTTCAAAGTCACGTACTTGAATCAAAATCCCACATCAGAAATACAGAATGTTCTACGCAGGTAAGTGAGAACCAGAATCCCACATCAGAAATGCAGAGTTATTTCTAGGGTAAGGTCTCTTATAAACTGGAACCCTAAGTGAGATCTTATATCTTAATCCAGACTGTTGTAATGCCAGTACTGCTCGATTTTAAATAGCGGATAAATTCTGCTGAAAATTTTATTTTTAATTTTATTTCATTTATATATATATATATACACATGTATATACAAAAGAAAACAAATAAAATATAAATAAAAATATTTTTTTTGGGTTTTATGGAAAGGTGGGATCCAAATTTTTTTTAAACCTAGACGTTTTTTTAAAAAAATATTTTTTTTAAAAGGTATTAAAAAAATTCCTCATACCTCTCACACACTTTATCAAATCCACCAGATCTGAATTCCCTACTGTGAGGTGAGTTTCTGCATTGTTTCTCGAAGAAGCCCGAGTTGCGCCGCCGTTATGGAGGGTCGGACCACCACCATCGATCCACTCTCATGCCGGGCTTCACTGGTTGAAATCGAGGTCTTGTTTTCGACCGACCACCATATATCTAAACTGAATAGAAGCTGAGGTCGATCCGTGCCACCATCCACAGCTGCACGAAGGGATGCCGCTAGATTTTGAATCCCTCTATTATCAATTTTGAACCTTCATTGCAGATTTGAGTTCTACCATGTGCGTCTTGAGAGGAGCCGAGAAGTCGGTGCCCTTTTTATAGTTACTTAATTAGTAATATAATTATAAATTATAATTATTTGCTATAATTATTAATTGGTATTTATTAGAAATTATTATATAATAATTAATTAGTTAATTGTCAATACAATTATTAATTATATAATAGTTAATTAGTTAGTTAGTAATATAATTATTCATTAATATTATTAATCAGTAATTATTAAAAATTATTATATAATAATTGATTAGTTAATTAGTAGTATAGTTATTCATTATAATTATTCATTATAATTATTCATTATAATTATTAATCTTTAATTTTTAATTACTAATATAATTATTAGTTATATAATTATTAAGTATATAATAATTAGTTAGTTGATTAGTAATTATTAATAATTAATTTGTTAATTAGTAATATAATTAGTTAATTAATTATATAATTAGTTAATTAGTAATATAATTATTAATTATTTAATGATTAATTATTTGCTTAGTAATATTATTATTAATTATATAATGATTAATTAGTTAATTAGTAATATAATTATTAATTATATAATTTGTAATTAGTTAATTAGTAATTATTAATCATTAATTATATAATAACTAATTAGTTAATTAGTAATATAATTATTAAATATATAATTGTTAATTAGTTAATTTTTTGAGAAAGATAGAGCCGAGACCCTTTTTATAATTAGTTAATTAGTAATATAATTAATTATTATAATTATTCATTATAATAATTAATTAGTATTTATTAAAAATTATTATATAATAATTAATTAGTTAATTGGTAATATAATTATTAATTATATAATAATTAATTAGGCAATTAGTAATATAATTATTCATTATAATTATTAATTGGTAATTATTAAAAATTATTATCTAATAATTAATTAGTTAATTAGTAATATAATTATTCTTTATAATTATTCATTATAATTATTCATTGTAATTATTCTTTATAATTATTATTTATTAATTATTAATTATTAATTAGTTAATTAATTATATAATTATCAAATATGTAACTATTAATTGTATAATAATTGGTTAGTTAATTTTCAATTATTAATAATTAATTAGTTAATTAGTAATATAATTAGTTAATTAGTAATAGAATTTTTAATTATTTAATAATTAATTAGTTACTTGATAATATATTTATTAATTATGTAAAAATTAATTAGTTTATTAGTAATATAATTTTTAGTTATTTAATTTATAGTTTATTAATTTGTAATTATTAATCATTAATTATATAATAATTAATTATTTAATTAAAAATATAATTATTAAATATATAATAGTTAATTAGTTAATTTTTTGAGAAAGATATAACCGAGGAATTTTTTATAATTAGTTAATTAGTAATATAATTATAAATTATAATTATTCATTATAATTATTAATTATTATTTATTAAAAATTATTATATAATAATTAATTAGTTAATTGTTAATATAATTATTAATTATATTATAGTTGATTAGTTAGTTAGTAATATAGTTATAAATTATAATTGTTAAATTGTAATTATTAAAAGTCATTATATTACTAATTAATTGGTTAATTATTATATAATTAATTATTAATAATTTCTAATTAACTAATTAATTATTATATAATTAATTATTAGTATTATTAATTTAATAATTTAATAATTTATTATATGTTTAATCTATGTTTTAACTTTAAATTATATCGGTCTTATAGTAAATATTTTATTGTCTTTCAAAGCCATATACTTGAATCATTTTTAAGTTTCAAGTAGGTGGTTTGGAAAGATTATAAATTATTTTTCATGAACATTGTTTATGAAATTATTTTTATTTTCAACTATTTGTTATATTATTAATCCATGTTTTAAGTTTCATTTATATCGGTCTTATAGTTTATATTTTATAGGCTTTTAAAGTCACGTGCTTGAAACATTTTTAAGTTTCATTTAGGTTCTTTTGAAAACTTATAAATTATTTTCCATCAACATTTGTTATGAAATTATTTTTATTTTCAATTATTTGTTATATGTTTTATCCATGTATTAAGTTTCATTTATATTGGTCTTGTAGTTTATATTTTATAAGCATTCAAAGTTACATACTTGAAACATTTTGAGTTTCAAGTAGCTGGTTTTGAAAGCTTATAAATTATTTTTTATCATCATTTTTTATGAAATAGTTTTTTTTTCAACTATTTTTTATATGTTTAATCCATGTTTTAAGTTTCATTTATATTGGTCTTATAGTTTATATTTTATATTCTTTCAAAGTCACGTACTTGAAACAAAATCTCACATCAGAAATGCAGAATGTTCTATGCAGGAAAGTGAGAACCAGAATCCCACATTAGAAATGCAGAATTATTTCTAGGGTAAGGTCTCTTATAAAATGGATCCCTAGGTGAGAGCTTCTGTCTTAATCTAGACTGCTGTAATGAAAGTACTGCTGGATTTTAAATAGAAGATAAATTCTGCTGAAAATTTTATTTTTAATTTTGATTCGTTTATATATATATATATACATATATATACAAAAGAAAACAAAAAAAATAAAAATTAAAAAATAATTAAAAAATAATTTTTTTGGGGTTTTAGTGGAAAGGTGGCATCTAATTTTTTTTTAAACCTAGACGTTTTAAAAAAATATTTTTTTAAAAACGTATTAAAAAAACTCCACATACCTCACACACACTTTATCAAATCCACTAGATCTGAATTCCCTACCGTGAGGTGAGTTTGTGCATTGTTTCTTGAAGAAGCCCATGTTGCGCCGCCGTTATGGAGGGTTGGACCACCACCGTCGATCCACTCTCATGCCGGCCTTCGCTGGTTGAAATCGAGGTCTTGTTTTTGACTGACTATCATAGATCTAAACTGAATGGAGGCTGAGGTCGAGCCGTGCCACCATCCACAGCTACAAGAAGGGATGCCGCTAGATTTTGAATCCCTCCATTATCAATTTTGAACCTTCATTGCAGATTTGAGTTCTACCATGTGCGTCGTGAGAGGAGCCGAGAAGCATTGCGAGAGTGAGAGGAAATCCTTGGTCATAAGGTCGAGACACCACCATCACCTTGAGTGTATCACATCTCCTTGCATCCGAAGCCAGAGACCAGTCTGGCCCACGTGGCGCCACCGGTTGTGAGCCCCAAACCGAAACACCGCAACACCATTGCTGATATGAGAAGGACGCGAGGAGGCCACACCGCTGATGTCGCTAGAGCTATGCCACCGAGCTGCTTCTTGGATGATGCTTCTTGAGGGAGACGGAAGCCCCCCCGGGGGAGATGATTAAAAAATAAAAAACCAAAATAATTATAATAAATAATAAATAATAATAATAAATTAAATAAAAATAAAAATAAAAAATAAAAAACAAAAAACATAATGAATAATAATTAAGTGAAATTAATAATATAAATAATATTGAAATATAAATCTAACTAATTAAGATAAAAATTTATTAAACTAAAATAATTAATAATAACTTATAAATTTAACTAAAATAAATAAATTATAATAAAATCATTTATTATAATTTAACATTTCATATTAAATAATTATAATTATAAAATTTATAAATATTAAAAAAATAATTAATTCAACTAAATTAATAATAAAATAATTATTAATTATTAACAATATTAAATCTTAATAATTTAATTTGATTATAAGATTAATTAATAAATTATTAACTTTTATAATAATAAAATAAATATAAATAATTATATATATAACATTAATAAAGTAAATAAAATAAAATATTATAATATCTATTAATTAATAACAATTTATTATAAAAGTAATAATTTAATCTAATTTATTATGTAAGTAATTATTTATTTTAAATTTTATTTTTAACTTTTTTTAATTTCTCTTTGTGTTTCGTATGCAGATACATCCAAAAGACTAAAACACATCCACGTTCTTTCAACTAACCAGTGCGAGGTTAGTTACATGGGTTTTTCTCAGATGATGTGTCGTTCACCAAAAAAGCACGTGTGTGGATGCATTGCGAATTACAAGACTATGTCGGTGGAAAAAAGACGGTGATGTGTCGCAGATAACAAAATACTTAAAAGTAGAGCAACAATAGAGTTGGTGGAAGATGATCATTCAACAATTGACGGCACATCATCTAGAGCAGAGCAGAGTAAGAACTTTGGTGAAGATCTTGGAGCACTTCTTGGAGAACCTCTTCCTAGAGATCCGAAATGGAGAATTACAACATTCTTGTAGTTCATAGAGGATTTCTCTCTCTCCTTTATTTTTTTTTAAATTCTTTATTTTGCAATAGAATGATTTCTTTTTCGAATATGATCAAGATAGTTAACTAAATCTTTGAGTTTGGGAATTTTCTAGTTCTACTGGTTATCTTTTATCATCCTTTTCACATATCTTTTTAATGCGTTAAGAATTGACCTGTGAGATCAATTATGAATTCATTCAACTACATCGTGCCACTGGAATTCGATTTTCAATTCCACGATCATTTGGCGAGACATATCATTGATATATTTTCTACAACTTTTAATTCATAAAACATCAGAACTTACAACAGGTTTGTTCTGTTGTCGTTTTCAAATATTAATCACATAGTGAACTTTCTTAGAGTGGCGAACTCCAAGATTGGCCAGTCTGTATGGCTTATCTCCTATTGAAGAAAGTAAGTCATTCCTTTTTGTTTCCAACACTTTCACTGGGGCGCGCACATCCGTCGGTGAGGATGTGCAGCTGTTACCCCGCATTCCCGCTTTCCAAAGGCGGGCGACATCCGTTCCTTATTCAAGGACGTTTGCTCCTTGATCAAAACCGGGATGATGGGATGTCGGTTCTTCCTTCCATGGATTCCTCCTCAGAGCTCGTCACCTAGTCCGGGTCGCCCGCATAGATTTAAGACGTATTTGTGAAACTCGTTCCCGGTGCCATATTTTCATGGACACCAGTTAATTACGCCGCTTCCATCGAGACGCTCCATGGGGTCTGGTCGGGGCAGCAACCTTTGGTGAGGATAATGGTCATGCTGGGATGTCGTTGGCATGTCTTGACGTTGGGGGATTGGCATGTATATCTTCTATCCCTTATTATGGGGCTTCTCGAGGGCGCGGAAGCCCAAGGCATCCCACATCGAACGCGGGGAATCATGTGCCATCTGAGGTTTTCCTCAGCTTCCCATGTTTAACACGGGCTATGCCATGAGTTTAACGTCTTGCGGAGACGGATCAGACTTATCAGAACACTGAGAGTGGATTAGATGGAAGAACCCCCTAAAGGGAACTTCGATATTGGGGCCAACACATGGGCGGCTTCCCTGATACTGTGGAGTGGAATGAGGTGGCATGATCCCACCAGGATGTGGCAGCCCAGATAAGAATCCGGATGGGTGATGGAGTGACGAGCTTGAACCTCATGGAGGCTTCCTACGTATCCCCATAGCAGGGAATCAAAGTCTGCGTAGCTCGATGATACGGTGGGACACCTGAAGAGGCGGCCCGTGAGAATGAACACGTGGATTGGATCCGGGAGGAAGTAAGACCTCCGGGCTAGGGCATGAGCTTCTCGAGGCGCGTGGGATCGAGGGGGAGGTCAGGGTGAGACGTGGGTGTTGGATATGGGGGCTTACGCTCTGGGGAAGCCCACAATGGTGCTGGTGAACCGACGCAGAGGGGTCGGAACAACTGAGTTAAGGGCTTGAACCTCGTGGAGGCTTCCTACGTACCATTCTTTAGCACGGATCAAAGTCCACGTAGTTCGGGGAATACAGTTTAACGTCATGCGGGACGAGATACATTTTAACATCATGCGGGACGAGCATACAGTTTAACGTCATGTGGGATGAGAGCATACTGTTTAACGTCATGAGGGATGAGCATACAGTTTAACGTCATGCTGGACGAGAGCATGGGGCTAACAGTCTGAGGCGGCCCATGGGGTTGGCGAACCGACATGAAAAGGGGGTCGGAACGACCGGGTGGTGGGCTTGAACCTTATGGGGGATTCCTACGTACCATGCTTTAGCACAGATCAAAGTCCTCGTAGTTCACTGGGATGGGGCTTACGCTCTGAGGTGGTCCATAAGAGGATGTTATGGTCGATGCTCACTCTAAGCCCACATGAGTCATGCTCGGTGTGAGAAACAAGAGGCAGAAGGGACCAGACGATCATGTCGCAAAGGGTGCATCCGTGAGAAGCAGAGAGGGGCTTACGCGTTGAGCGGCCCAAAGAGGAAACAAGGGATTACACGTGGTTTGAAGCCCTTAGTGTCGGGGCTTACTCCAGGATGGAGGCCCGTGGTGCGACAAAGCACAGAGGGAGAGGTATTTGGGACCGAACAAAGGAGATGCCTCATTCCCTATCACGCCCTCCACTAGCCTTGGCAGTGGGGAAGTACGGAGGTGCATGGGTGCAACCTTCCACAAGAGAGGCTAGGGGCTTACGCTCTGAGGCAGCCCTTCCCCCGTGGACAAACACCACTCCAAAAGGAGGATATCATTCCATGTGAGGAAGATTCCATTCCCGTAGAGACGAGCGGTGTAAAGAATGTCCGAGATGGGGGGACCCTGCGTGCGAGGCACGGGGTCGGATCACAGTTTAACATTATGTGTTGAGGACGAGGTGCTTGGCAGTTTAACGTCCTACATCTCGGATGAGGTGGGTTCGCTCCACACCCCTAGGGCTTACATGCCCAACACCCTCTACCCCTTGTGGGAGGGAAGGCATCGGCAAGGCCGTAGAGAAGGGGCGCCGCAGGGCGAACCACCGAGGGGTCCACGTTAGTGTGGCTATGGTGGATGGGGCTTACGCATGGAAGCTGCCCAGGTGCCACTAAGGAGTGGAAACGATGGATGGGGATTACGCATGGAAGCATCCCATAACATCTTCCTCATGTCTGGCCATGAGGGCATCCCAACTCGCTGGTGGGTTGAGGTATGCAGCTATGCACTAGTGCACAAGTGGGATAACACCACAGGCGTTGGAATCGGCCCGAATAAAGGGATATGAAAAGTGTGAATCACATGTCCGACATTAGGAATGCAATGAGAGAGATGTGGAGATAGAGGATAACTGCTGACCATGTTCGCAACATATTATCCTGTCGTGTTAGCCTAAAATGGGGACAAACAAATGAGGGGTTGACTATTGACCGTGTTCGAAACACAGGACCTGACTCAAAGTGTCGCCCAAAGTCTTCTGGGGCATTGGCCCAGGACGGTAGGTGAGCCGACGAGGCATGTGACCAGACCGTTAGGGGGTCCCTCCAGACTTGGAAGTGGATGCAGATCCGAATGAAGGAAATACAAAGCGTGAGGTGGAGTGATGGAATGTTTGAATGGATTCCAACGCTCTTGAAACTATGCAACTGTAATCATGGAATTAGGCATCTTATGCCTGTCACATAAGGTATATCTTGTTTTGAACAAGAGGCATCCTATTATTGAACAATAGGGCATTCTAATCAGGGAATTGATGACGAGAATCTCAACTCACGACATAGGAAACAAACCAAGAGGAATATGTCAACTCAAGGTGTTTCACAGTGTGCAGAGGAGTATCTCAAATCATGGTATTCCCTAGGTTGAAGGTGGGTGCGCAATGGAAAATCCCGAAATCCCGGCCCGAAAATTCGGCGGTGCGACTCTCCATTTTTCATGGGGTTCTGTAACAGTAGCGAAGGGACTGGCCCGAAGGGCCAGGACCGCAGCCCGACACTGACCCCGAGCAGGGGGCGGGGGCGCAGACCCCATGGTATGGACTAGGGGCGCAAGCCAGTATACTATTGTGCGTAATAGGAGCGACATACAGGATAGGCTGCGCGCAATAAGGAGGGGTTGCGTGCAATAGGGCAGTCATGCGCGCAATTGAGGCTACTGCGCGGAAAACACCGGGCCAGCACGCAATTCAGGGATGTGCATGAAAAAGGCCGGGTCGGCGTGCAAAGGAAGGGATTGCGCACAAAATAAGGAATTGCATGCAATGGAAGGGGTGTGCGCGCAAAGGAAAGATTGCGCGCAACTTGGTCGGCCTGCGTGCAAACGAAGGAATTGCACGCAAGGGGCGGACCCCGAAGGGGTTGGATTTTAGTCTAAGTCATGGGGATCTCGTGAAAAGGTGGATCCCGGGGCGACTTGGCGCAGAAAAGAACCATAACTCAAGGCCATATTGCACGCGCAATTACGCACATGGGAGTCGGTTCAAATTCCTCAACCTCGAAACGGTTGGGGTCGCCTTCTATTTATAGGCATTCACCATCGCAGAAACAGGGCGGTGTGCGAAATCTTCCGCGCCAGGACCCGTCGGCGCGCAAGGCTTCCCCGCGCGAAACCGAGCGCACAAAATTGTGCGTCGCGCCAGTTCCTTTTCACGAATCCCGGGAGCCCTTCATGCGAACAACATTTTTTCGCGCGAGTGCCCTTTAATTTCAAGCCCCACTTCCAGGTCCTCCGGACCGGGCCTCTGAGTCTGAATATGACTTCGCTTCATCCGTTCAAAACTTCCTCTAGGAGTTATGGACTTTTTCGGCGTCTACACTTTTCCAGTGGAACAGTGCATCCATATTTGAATGAATATGATATCTTTTCAAACCAATAGAATAGTTTTTTCCCTAGGCACATCGTTCTGATTGTTCATCTACCAGCATTCTATCTTTCTGTTGTTTACTGTTTTCAAACTATTTCCTAGTTTATCTTAGCATAGTTATGTTTTTGGTTACTTATAACAAAAATATAAAAAAATTAAAATAATATAAATGTTTTTTTAAATAAATTTTCCCCACCGCTAACTATAGTGGAGTATTTTTAAGAAAATTAGAAAAGTGTTAGTCAATATACGTTCCCTTTTGGTTCGACCCTGCTTATCACATATATATTAGTTAGTAGGAATAAAATTTTTAATCTTTTACCCAATTTCAACAATAGTTGGGCATCATTTTTTAGCGTCATTTATTGGGAAGACACAAGACATTACTTTTTAGAAAAATACCAAAAAATTGAAAAAAATTGAAAACTGTTAAAAGAATTAAGTTATGTCAATTTTTGTGTGTTACTGTGTTGTTTCTATTACTGTAATTCAATTTTCTATTACTTTTGTTCCTATTCAGTTCTATTGTTTGTTACATTGAACTATTGTGCTGAATTCAAATGTTTTTACACTTTGCATGAGCACAAGAATCTATGCTATTAGTCTAGAGCCCCAGATCCTAGAAATAGACAAACACCTCACTGCTCTTAAAAATAAAAATAAATCTGAAATAGAGAATCTAGAAAATAGGGTTCCTACACCTAATGAATTCAAAAACCATCCAGAACTCTTAGATAATGGGAGCCCTAGGATGAGGGAGTTCCAACTCCCTCAAGTGTCAAGTAATCCTTCTTCAATCTTACTTTCACCTAGATCCCAAAATTATGAAATGCAATAGTCGCACATTTCATTGATTCCTACATTTAATGAGCTATCTAATGTGGAATCCCTTTCCTTCATTATAGACTTCTATAATATTGTGCAAAAATTACCTCATCAAGGAATTACTGAAAATGAGTTGAGAATGAGAGTCTTTCCTTTTTACCTTAAAGGGAATGCTAGGAACTAGTTTGTTAGCCTAGATGAGAACATTTCTTAAAACTGGGATCAGAAGTACAACTCATTTATAATGAAATTTTATCCCCAAAGAGTAAAAGGATAACTGAGAACAAAAATCACTTGTTTTTATCAAGAGGATGAAGAATATTTTCATTAAGCTTAGGATAGATTTAGGGACCTGCTTAGGTAGTGTCCCCATCATCAACTCCCATCTCACCTTCTCATGGATACCTTCTATGAAGGACTATCCCCCTCTGGTTAGAACTTAGTAGACGAAGCTCTTGTGGGCAACTATAATGATAGGGCTGATGAAGAAATGAGAATTTTTTTTAACAACCTTTCTATGAATTTACAACATAAAACTTTAAGAAGAAAAAGTTTTAATAAAAATGTTAATGTTAACAGTGGTTCAATGAATTAAACTCACGAACAACTTTCTGAAATCACCAACCAACTTCAATATTTAGTGAACCAGAATTTAAAACAAACTGTTAATCAATTAGGTTGTCAAAACAATTACCAATCTTTAAGGGAACAATATATCTAGTGTGGAATGTTTGGAAATTATGAAAACTATTTTCCCTACTTTAACATACCAGCCCAACAACAAGAAAGCTCAAATTTTTTCAATTATGTTCCTATGATGCCTAGCAAAAATACCCTTTCTCTAAAATCTACAACCAAGGCTATAGGAACAATCCCAATCTATCCTAGAAAGATCAATGAGTGATAAAACAAACCACTTACCCTAATTATCAGAACCAACCAAGATAAAACATTCAAAAACAACAAAGGGGTGAATATTCAAACTCACAAGGTAATAATGATGGTCAAATCTCATCTAAGTTAGATTAAATTTTGAATAAGATGAGTTCTCAAGAAGAAAAATTCATGTCTCAATTAAATAAACATCAAAATAAATATGAAATTGATAAAATGCAAAATGATTCTATAATGAAGAATAATGAAACTCAATTAGGAAAAATAGCTATAGACTTTACATTTACGGATAACGGAAGACTACCTAGAACAAATGAACTCAATCCTAAGGAGAACATCATGGTTGTTGTCACTAGAAGTGGGTTTTAAAACTCAAAATTTTTCTAAAAAAGAATTTGAAAATTCCCAAAATGAAAATCTGCATCATTATGGAATAAAAAATCTACTTTGTACCCAATCTAGAAATCAATAGAAAACTATTATAAATGAAGAGAATCTAAATTATTCACTTGAAAATCATGCTGAAAATTCTTCTAAAAATCAAAATAATAAAGGAAAATAAAAAATTAATTAATAGGTGAGGGAAATGACTACTGTTCTGAGAAAATTTTCCCCACCCATTCCTTTCCCTAAAAACGCAAACCTCAAAGTAACTCCAAGAATGAACTTCTTCAGTTCCTTGGTCTCTTGTCCAAACTTCATGTGAACATTCCATTCATCCAATCCTTAATTCTAATACCATATTACTTTAAATATCTTAAAAAGGCTATTTCAAACAAAAATACCCTTGAATAATTTTCTACCTATATCCTCACTGAAGAGTGTAGTGTTGTGCTCTAAAAGAAAATTCCACCCAAACTAAATGACCAAGGTAGTTTTTTCATTCCTTGTACATTAGAAAATTATGATTAGCTCAACTGCCTTTTTGACTTAGGTGATGGTATTAATATTCTCCCATACACACTATTTCAAGAGTTCATATTGGGTGATCTTCAACCCACCACAGTCATACTAGAGTTAGCTGACCATTCGTTCACTCATCCTATTGGTAGGGTAGATGGCTTGCTAGTTGGGGTTGTGAAATTTTTTCTGCCTACAGACTTTCTAGTCTTGGATATAGAGTGTGATCAAGATGTTCCCATCATCTTGGGTAGGCCCTTCTTGGACACTGGTGGTGCTATAAATGATGTGTCTAAAGGTAATCATATTTTTAAAATTGGAGAACAACTAGAATATTTTAATGTGTTCAAAAATGTGAAAGGACAAACATTCCCTGAAAACTGTTCAATGCTGGAGTTCTTAGAAGCTGAAAGTTCATATAGAAATTCTGAAGAATCTAATAATCAATCATTTTTTGAATAAATTCATTTGGAATATTAAATTATTAATTTTAATGTTTCACAAGTTGAAAATTATGCTTGAACATTGAATTTGGAAAAAAATTTAGATGTGGACAACTGTCCAGTTTCTACTATAGGAGAGTCCTCTATTTCTGATCTCAATAGATTTTTGAGTGAATTTGAGCGTGTTTCTTTTAAAACAAAAACTAATAAAAACTTTGATGATGTTTAGGGAGAGATTATGAGAGATCTTGATGATTATTCTTTAATAAATCTGTTAAATTCAAAACTGGACAATTTGGACAGTGAGTTGTACACTTTGGACAGTAGCACTGTAAACTCTAAATCTGAGCTAGAAATTGGAAATCTTTAATCTTTTCATACCCATTACAAGAGATATTATGAATACCTTGGACCTACTAGGCCCAAGATTCTTCCTTTTAGTGAGAAACCACCCTTTATGGAACTTAAACCACTCCCTATACATTTGAAATATTCATTTTTGGGTGAGAATTCCATTTTTCCTCTTATAGTCTCTGATGAGATTAATAAAAATAAAGAATAGAGATTACTAAATGTTCTTAAGATGTTTAAATCTTCTATAGTCTGGACCATATTTGATATAAATTGTATTAATCCCTCATTTTTCATGCATAAAATTCCTATAGAACCAGACCATAAGCCTGGGGTTGAGTGTCAAAGAAGACTGGATCAAAACATGAAAGAATTTATGTGATAGAAAGTGATTAAATTGTTGGATATCTTTTTTGATATGATTGAGAGGATCATTGATGTGTTCATTGATTAATTGTCTATTGTTGGTAGTACTTTTGATACATGTTTAGAAAATTTTGAATTAGTTTTGGAGAGATTAATTGCGACAAACCTTATGATTAATTGGGAAAAGTGTCAGTTTATTGTCACATAAGGTATTGTTCTTGGACATAAAGTGTCAAAGAGAGGTCTGGAAGTTGATACTGCAAAGATAGAAGTCATTGAAAAACTCCCACCTCCTGAAAATTTAAAATGTGTTAGAAGTTTCTTAGGGAATTATGGTTTCTACCATAGGTTTATCAAACACTTTTCCCAAATAACTAATCCTTTGTGTTATTTTATTTCTAAGGATTATTCCTTTAACTTTGATTATAACTGTTTGAAATCTTTTAATCCACTTAAGAAAAATCTCCCTACATCACCAATCATCATTGCACATGATTGGAAACACTCTTTTGAACTTATGTGTGATGCTAGTGACATGGTGGTAGGTTCTATCCTTGGATAGAGGAGAGATAGGAAATTAAATATGGTATATTATACTATAATATTACTTGATGAGGATCAAAGACACTATAGCACTACTGAAAATGAATTTTTATCTGTTGTGTTTACTTTAGATAAATTTAGACTGTATCTCTTAAGCTCAAAATCATCATCTTTAGTGACCATTTTTCCTTGAAGTACTTGTTGTTTATGAAAGAAACCAAACCCAAGATGATTATATGTATTTTATTACTACAATAATTTGATTTATAAATAAGGGATAAATAGGGAGATGAAAACTTAGTTGATGATAATCTATCTAGGCTTCCTCACACTCATTCTGAAGATCCAAGGGAGATCAATTCTTCCTTTCCTGATGAAAATCTACTCACTGTGTCAATCAGGTAGTCTGCATCGTATGCTGATTTTTTCAATTTTCTAGAAGCATGAGTCTTTCCCAAAAATATGTCCAATAACCAAAGGAAAAAAATTCATCTCTGAACTTAAGTATTGCCTTTAGGATGAACCTTTTATGTTTAGGAGAAGTACTGATGGTATTCTTAGGAGGTGTGTGCCTGAGGAAGAGATTCTTCCCATTTCAGAGAGTTGTCACTCCTCACCTTGGGGAGGTCACCATGGTGGTGAAAGAATAGCTCAAAAGGTCCTCCAATCTATTTTTTATTGGCCTACCATTTTTAAGGATTATAGGAGTTTTGTGGTTGGCTTTGATAGGTGACAAAGGTTAGGAAATGTTGGTATAAAGGAGTTACCCCAAAAGGGTATTATAGAAGTTGATATTTTTGATGTCTGGGGTTTAGACTTCATGGTTCCATTTCCATCATCTCATGGAAATGAGTACATTCTTATTGTTTTTTATTATGTGTCCAAGTGGGTTGAGGCAGTAGCACTTCCCAGCAATCAGGCCAACTCTATCATAAAATTGATCAAAAAGAACATCTTTTCAAGATTTGGACTCCCAAAGTCCTTCATTACTAAGAATGGAACACACTTTAAGAACTAAAAATTTAAGGCTTTTATGAAAATATATGGTTGTGTTAATAATACCAGTACTTCTTATCATTCATAGTCTAGTGGACAGGTGGAAATTTCTAATAAAGAACTGAATCAAATTCTTAGAAAAACTGTCTGACATTCTCGAAAAGACTAGTCTCTTAAACTGGATGAAGATTTCTGGGCTTATAGAACTGATTTCAATACCAAAATAGATATTTCTACATATAGGATATTTTTTTGAAAATGTTTTCATTTTCCCGTGGAGTTTCAGCACAAGTAATTTTGGGAAATTAATGGTATGAACTTTGATTTTAAGAGTGATAGTGAGAGAATATTGCTTGAGATGATTGAGTTATATGAGATGAATAGATAGATTTATGATAATTCAAGAATATACAAAGAGAGGACTAACATATTTCATGATTCTATAATTCAAACTAAGGATTTCAAACCTCGATAGAAGGTCCTCTTATTTAATTCATGACTCAAACACTTTCCTGGAAACTTAAGTCTAAGCGGTATAGCCCTTTCACTGTTGTCAGAGTGCTTAATAATTGAGCTTTAGAGATAGTTGGTGAGGAGAATAAACCCATGCTGGTTAATGGGAAGAGAGTAAAACTCTATTTTGAAGGACAACCAAAGGGATTGGCTTCTTTCATAGTTCTTGAAAACTAATTTTGAATAAATTATGGAAAAAGTCATTAAGCTTAGCACTACATGGGAGGAAACCCATGTTTCTTGTTTTTTCATTTTCTTGGTTTCATTTTTGTCATTGAATAAAGGTGATGTATTCTATGTTTTTGTGCAATTCTTGTTGATTCTCTATCCTAGTTCTTGTTTCAGATTTACAGAGTATACTATTTTTGTGTCAATAAAGGAGAAGAAATCCCATGATGGAGGATTAATGAAAAAACTTTAATTCAGGGAAGTTTTTTATTTTTTACATTCATTTTTATGCTCATGTTCACTTTAATAAAATTTTCACTGTTAGTCACAGTTTACTGATGATGGTGAGTCATTGACTCACTAATGAGCCTGAGCCACCGATACACTGTTTTCGGTGACTCATTGGTAGTACTTTCGATGACTCATTGGTAGTGATGTCGGTGAGACAATTAATGCTACCTAAAAAATTATGCTTGTACTGGAAGGAAATTTTGATGCATGTTTTGGATACAAGTCTACTACATTTATTCTTGCTGGAAATTATGCTATATATTTGTTTCATTGCTGCTGTTTAAAAAATTCAACACGTTCTATTTTTCTGGAAAATTTTTATTATTTTTGCTGGAGTGTGAAAATAAAAAATTAAGCATGACCCTCATTGCTAAAAATTGAATTTTATTGTTATTAAAATCATTCCACTGCTTGAACATAAGTGGAGGGGGGGTACTTGCATATTGGTTGTTTTATTTTTGAATCAGCTTTAGGTTGGGGTGTTTAGCACGCCTTTGTCTCCTCTATTTAACATCTGATTGAACCAATATTTTTAAACTTGCTTTCACCCTTTTCACTGTGCACCCACAAGTTACATGCTATTACTTGAACTGTATTGAAAATCTTTGTTACTGACCTAATTGATAATGCTTGTATTTAAAAATAAGAACCTGCTGAAAATTAGTATTTTTAGAAAAAACTTATTTTTGAACTTTAATGAGACCCATCAACATTTCATCTATCTACTAAATTGAAAATATACTTTTAACATGAAATGTTAAATTGTTCTTCTCCACATTTGAATTCAACTTTGGGGACAAAGATGGGTTTTAAGTGTGGGGGAGTGGGTCAATTATTAATTGATCTAAACTATGCTTAACTTGTTCTTAATGAAAATCCCTTCAAGTCCCACTTCCACTTCAAACTTTTTTGAAAATGGTAATTTTTTTTTCAAAATTCATGCATAATTTAGGCTGTACATTGTACTCAAATGGGTCTTGCCTAAGGATGATATCTTATTGGTAGTTAATATCTTCTTTGAATCTGAAATTAATGTGGGTGGATGATTTATGAGAGAATATACTTATTGATTTAATGAAAATTTTGGTTTAAGAACTACTTTTGAGAGTGATATGGGTTACCTATTTGTGGATTTGAGATCATAGCTTTAGGAACTAGAAGTTTGAACTCTTTCCTTGGGGACTCACTTTCCTTTTAATTTATAAAAAATTATCACATTAGTGAGCCAATTTAAATGGTTATCATATGAATCTTTTGAAACTAGAGTATTTTGGGAATTTTTGATCCCATAGTGAATCTCTGAAACCATATATGTTGGGTGTATTTCAATTAACTTAAATCCCTCTATACACTTTGAATAAGTGGACATTCACAATGCTTAGAAACACGTTACTTGGTTTGGAAAAAATAAAATAAAGTGTCTAGAGTCAAAAATGAGTTTATTAAGGTGAGGGGAATGATGAATGCCAATTGAAGAAGGGGACAATTGGTTTATATGGGAATCATTTAGGTTGTATTAATAAGGTGATTCAAAAAAAATATTTATTTTTTAGAACCTAGGAGTGAGTCAAAGTTTAAGGTTTCTTTTGTTAAGTTCTTAATTCCACTAGATTTTAACCTGTTATCACTCTTGAACTTAGAACTTGGATTTGAATTGAAATGAGTCATTAAGAAGAACCATAGATGAGGCATGAAATCTTCGTAGTGGATGATTCATTGTTTTTTGATTACCTTTGAGTATTTGATTTTGGGAAAGCCATCTTTTGAGAACTTCTTTTCAAAATCCTATTGACATGTCTTTCAGTCCTCTATTTTTGAACTATCAACATGTTTCATTTTGATCATAATCATAAAAACAGTTTTTTTTATTTTTCATGATTTTTAAATATGAAATCATTTGAGGACAAACAATATTTAAGTGTGGGGGAATTTGATGTGGCCTTATTTTCACAAAGTTTTCAACTTCTTTTACTTTAATATTTAACAATTTAATTAAGTTATTTTACACTTTATGGTAAATAATTTCACTTTTGTATTTTTATAATTAGATTTATTAATTAATCAATTTTTTATAAATAATATGTTATTTAAGCCTTTAAAATGATTAATTTAGCCTTACTAATTTTTACAATATTTTAATTTTCCAATTTGTTTAGTTGTGTTAAATCAGCTTCACTTTTTAATAACTTGACCCTTATTTTAAATAATCATTCAATCGTTTTATTTTCATCTATTTAACTTAGTTTTTAATTTAATACTTTATTCATTAATTTAGACTCATTAAAATAAAATTAACTTTATTAATTATTATGTTTAAATATTTTGTTAGTCTTAATATAAGTTAACAATTTTAGTTTTAATTTAATAAAATAACGTTTTTTAATTTTAAGTATTCATTTAGTTATTTAATTAATTAATTTTGATTTTTAAAACTTTTAATATTTTAATTTCATGTTTGTAGTTAAATTTTAAGTCCCCAATATAGTGTCTCACTGATGCTGCGTCGATAGCTCAACCCACTATCACTTTTTCACTGTCGGTGACTTAGTGAGTCACCGACATGCATCCGTGTGAAAACCACAACACACCCTCTATTTATTTTATTTTAATTTATTGCGTTTAAACTATTTTAACGTATTGTTTTAAATCAATATTTAGTTATATTTTAGTTTAGTGTACTACTTAGTTAGTTTGTAATTTTAGTTCTTTGTTATAAATTAATTAGTTAACTTTTAGTTTAAGTTTTGTTTTTAATTTTTCTTATTTCAAAATTGTTTTAATTAATTTAGTATGTTAATTTTTTTTTCAGTTAATGTTTCACTGAGTCACCGACACTCATTTTTATTTCCTCCAATCGGTGTCGGTTTCTCAGCCTCCTACCGATGCTGCGTCGGCCGGCTAATTTTTTTATATGGGTTTTTAAAAAATTAAAATTTGATAACAGGGGTTAGGGTTCGAATATTTTTAAAAATGGGTCCGGGATGCGTGAACGGCGTTCACGCATCACGCCGGGGTCCGGGATGCGTGAACGCCGTTCACGCATCTTCCCGAGAGAAGAGATGCGTGAACGGCGTTCACGCATCTCACAGAATACCTAAATGATTCATTTTTTCTAACCTAGATCATATAGAAAGGTATTTCACTTAAAGGAAAACATGAAAGGGTAAATAATCTATGTGGAGAAACTCTACTCATATGACTTACAAGGAATTTTTGTATCCTGAAAGAAGTCATATTAAGATAGAAAATAAGTTCAATGTTTTTAAAGATAAAAACGAGTATCAAAAAATGGTGTTTAAAGAACCAAAATCAAATCCCTCGTAATAAGAATCTTGGAAGAGAAGATGAAAAATTTGGAAGAAAAATAATGAGGTTGTACCAGCTGTGGAGGAGGGGGAAAATGTATTCCAAATAAAGAGGAAATTCATGGGAAGGAAATATGTGCATAATCCATGAAGCATGTAATAAGAAATAAATCACATCCCATGCTTGGATTAGAAATAAGAAGAAATAAAGGATGAGAGAAAACTCTCACATTGAATGTTTCCTCTATAGAATACAAGAGGTTCCTCCTTATTCCTTATTATTTTATGTGTTATGAGTTTACTTGAATGGAATTTAAGGAGAAGTATTGTTCATCATGGAGTACATAAATTCCCATGATGAAGAATGAGTTCATCTCTTAAGGAGGATCTTATAAGAGATTTGAGGTATTCCAATCACATTATCTTACATTTTTTCTTAATTATATTCATTAAGGTTGATTACTTATTTAATGAAAAAATGAGAAAAAGGGGGATTTGTTCTTGCACTTGAACTTTCTAATGTGTTTTTTGAAGTGTGTGCAGGATCATGTATTTCTTATCTTAAAATTACTCATCCTGATAATTGAGAATATCTAATTTTAGTATCACATATGAGTATGTGTTATAGGTAGATTATATTATATTGGTTATTTAATTATTTCTTTCTACACTAGGATGGATCATATAGATATAGTGTTTATTAACTAAATTCTTTGTTCCAAGTATCATGTCATATCATCCCCTTATTTAAAATATATGTGAAGATTTTTTTGAGAAGAAATATGAGTTTAAAATTGTCCAATTATCCTTTTCATTTTATTTTAAATAAGGGGGAGAATAATTGATGTTACCACATATTAACTTTTATGATATGAATGGATATTAACAACAGAAGATAAAGGGGGAGATTGTTGGAAAAAATGGTTGTATGTTTTATCAATATGTCAATATGTGAAGTGGTGGTGCTTGGATAATTTTTATGGATTCATGTTATGTAATTTAATTTCATATTTGGATAATTATCCATGTTTTAAAAGTGAGAATTATTTAAGATTATCTTAAATAGAAAAAAATGTGCAAAGGAGTTTTCAAAAATGTTCACTAAAGTATGAATGAAGAGATATATGAAAAAAGTATAAATATATTATTTATATTTTTCATGAAGAATAAGGATTGGTATTTGGAGTGAATATAGAATTTGGTGGAATATTTTATCTAACACATTTTTTTAACTTTATTTAAAAAGGAATCCATCCAACTAGCTAGATAAGGGAATTAGGTGCAGCCACTTTTGAGGTGGGAAATGGAGTTGACTATTGTATGGGAAGAAATGGTAGGCGAGCATGAATTCACATGAGGCACAAGGTATTAGAGTGGTGGTTCAATCATGTGCAGTGGAATGGTGTTAGAGAAGACAACATGGGTCGATGCCAGTGAGGATTTGAGAGCGTACCCCAATAATCACTTCTACCAAGCTGAAGGAATGATAAAATAAATAAGGAAGCACTCAACCGAGTGATATTATTATATGGGAAAATGGTGACACAATCATTGTCTCTCCACTAAAAACATGCAGACATTTACACAACAGTTTGATCTAACTTTTTCAAGTTGTCTAATCAGTGAGAACCTTCTTCCCTTTCTCAAGGGTTTTATAGAGCATTGGTTATCTACCATTGATGAGTCACAAAAATCATGGTTGGGAATCCTTGGATAAAACCAAGGACCCTTCCATATTAAGAAGTCCATGATGAACTTATAATATCCAAGCATGATCCAAGAACAAGTCATGTTCAATATTCATGCATTGTCGTGCATGAACTGAAGGATCCCAAGACTTTTGATGAAATAGAGTCTTCAAATGAAGTAAGATCTAGATTTAATGCCAAGGTACAATCATGATAATATATTCATGAAGTTACAATTTCATTAATATAATTTAAATAATAAAATGAATAGTTCATGTGATGAGAGTAAAAATTTATTCTAAAATGAATATCTTATGTGATGAAATGTGAAACATAAGTATTCGGGTGATTAGAAGATCATATTTTGATGAATCCACGTGAATCAGATTCTTACATGAGTTGTAACATTTATGTGAAGAATGGAGAAGACCCGAGCATTGGGTATTTTTGATGAGTTTTTGTATTTTATTATGTAATTAAATATGAGTTACATGTATGAATATAGATAATGATTCATAGAGATAGACACCACATTAATAAGAAAGAGGGGAACCTTAATCCTTCTAGTATTCTTTATGAGTTGCATGAAACAAAATACCCACAGAAATTAATGGGGCATTCAATATGAGGAAAATATGATACCACTACTGATGAGTATTCATATATAAATGTGTAATTAAATGTGTTATTACTAAACAAATTTAAATAAGGATTTAAATGATTGATTTTAAATCATGTAATAATGATATATTACCCATGAACAATTATTGTTTGTTTTGTGAATAAAGTGTGTATGAAGGTGATGAAGACTCTGTGTTGAATTGAAATATTATTTCTGATAACTCTATACAATAATGTATCAGGTAAATACAGAAAGATGAATTGATGAGTTCTTGAGTATTTGAATATTGAGGAGAATCTAGATTGCACAAAATCTGAAAAGAGTCTTAATATAATAATTTCTAAAATTATTGATAAAGTACACAAGGTAGGAGTGACTAGATTTCTTATAGAGTAAGTCTATTTGAAGAAGAACTTCTTCCTAAATTTGGAAGTAGATGTATCTTTTGGATTATAGAGTAGAATGAATCTCCAATGTATTATGGAGAAAGAGAGTGTATAGTGGATTATTTTTTGTTATAGAGAGGAAAAATGGATTATATGTCATTGTATTAACTTGTGGAGATAGTGAATAATACATGTTGGGGGGTAAAACCAATATAGAAATGAGTAGTATTTTCAAAATAACCCTGTAAATAACATGTGATTCTCCCTATTTCATTACAACTACACTTGAGGAATGATTGAGAGTTTATATTGAGTGGATCAAAAACCTAAACAAATTTCAATAGGTTGAATTTGAAAAAAGAATTAGTAAAATAAGGCTACCACTGATTCACCTCCATCTCATTACCACCTAATTGATCCTTGGCCACTAAAAATATCTCTTCGTATCAATAGATCTTGGTGAAATAGGTTTACACACATCAATTTGCATTAGTTCAATCACTCTTATTGACCATTGATCTTTAACCTTTTATATATTTCAAATAATCTTCCCTTGTTAGAAAGAATCGCATGTATGAGTATGATCACATGATAAATTAGGGAGATCTTGAGTAGTGTCACATTTCAACAGATCTTCCATGTATGATTGGCTCATATAAACAATAAATTTATACCACAACCTATTTTCTTCTTCCTTGGATATAAAATACATATCTTCTTGTCCTCTCACAAGATATAGATTCCCCTTTGTGTGTTTTCCTTACAAAACAACTCCACTATATTTTCCCTTGATAATACACACCTTATTTGTAAATATTATAGTGTGTCCCAAGTCACATAGTTAACTAACACTTAACAAGTTTTTATTGAGACCTTCAACAACCATTAAATCAGCTTATCTCATCCCCACCCCCAAATTTGGCTTCTCCCAAGCCAATAATCATCAGGCCTTCATCATTGAAAAATATATCAACACCTTACCTTCCATACATTATTCTTATAACTAGATCCTTATTTCTCATCATATGGGAGGTGCATCCACTATAAATGATCTATAATATTGTGTGATTTGATGGTTTAAAGGAAATCTCTACAATCACTACCTTCTCAAATATTCTTTTTGATCCATGTATTTGAATTCATACTTGATGTTGACTAATATTATCAATCTTAATCAAATTATTATGGTCTAACGTCATCCTGAAAAGATGCAAATTTATTTTTCATTATCATCTTGTTTGATGATCCCTTGATCTACTGCATATTACCACTTTGGGTGTACTTTAGTAAATTTCTCTACATTATTGATGAGAAATATTTTTCCATGTGTCTAAATCCTCTAAACCTAAAATAGTGACCCTCAAGGCTATGGAATGAGCATTCTAAGAATTCCCCATATTTCCACAAAAATAATATTTGATAAATGGTTTATTCATGTGCATCACTAATACACCACTCATTATTCCTTAAGATCACTAAATATTCTGATTCTAATTCATACAAAAATAAATCTTTATCCACATAACAGGCTCTTGTGTTCTAACACCAATCATTACTGCTTTCTGTTTATGAACAATAACCATACCATTTGTGGCATTACGATGTATCATTTTCTTCCCTAAACATTTTTTAACTATTTTTTGGACCTATGAACCATAATTTCCCTTTTTTCCATCACTTGTGTGACCTAATTTCCTAATATCATATTAGGAGTCAAGAGTTTCTCTTGATCCTATATTTAATTATAGGACAACAAAATCCTCCTAAAGTTCTTCAATACATTTTACTTGGTCTTTTAATATGTTATTCATAAAATAAATAGCCTTGGATTATTATTTAACCTTTATCTTGAACTTATTGAATTTATATGAGTATTATGGAATTTCTGATCTGAGAATTCCAATTTCAATCTTCATCTCAAACTTCTCTTCTTCCTACTACTTCATATAGAGTTTAGAATATTAAACCACCCTATTGGATTTTTTTGCCCCTAAAAACACCTATCTTCTCAAGTGTTTCTTCTAATTGAACCTAGAGGTCAAATATTCCTTCAAATTACCCTTTATCATTATTTCTTTCTTCCCATTTTTGTGAATTTCCCAAAACTGCCACCATAACATTTTTCTCCATGATCCTTGCAGTCTTCCATCTCTTCTGAATTGGATTATTATGAATTATCTTTTTCTTATTAAATAATATTCTTATTTCTAAAGAAATTTAATTTCTTATTTTTCCTACCTTATAAACTAGCTGGAGACTTCTTCTTGGGCGTTTCATCATCATATTGAAACATATTGGGACACTTTGTTACAAAATGTACAACCATTCCCCAATGAAATCGTGAAAGAGTAAGTTTCTCTTTAAACTTTATTTTTTCCCTTTATAGATTTAAGGAAATGAATAACACAACCAAATACATAATGTCATCTTTCTTCCCATATTTTATAGTGAGCATCTCCACAGCCTTGAATAATAGATATTCATTAAATAATATAAAATATTGAAATAATGTTAATAATTATTAATAAATATTCATGAATAATAGATATTCATTAAATAATTATTAATAGAATGGCTTGAGTATTCTCTAACATATATTGAGAAATCTATAATCTTAGCATCTTTCAGTCACTCATGTTATCTCAACATGTTGTAGTTAAACATCTATTTCTATAAAGATCCTCATATGGTTCCATTTGTATTCTAAAGTGGAAACTTAATTTTTATACTTTCTAATACTCCTTTTTCATTGTTTTTCTGATTAAATATTGGTATATTTGTGAACAAATGAGTTACATGAAAAACATATAGTGATTGTGATGAGTGAACCATGATCACATCATCACTATGCTAAGTTCTCTGAGTTTCATTTCTAGATCCAAGAGTAATATTTTTTAAGGCATGTGCTCTCTAAAAAATATCATTTTATCTAAATAAGGTGGAAGAAGTGATGTCATGGACATGACCTAAGTTTTGAGATGCATACTCAATAATCTCACTCTTTAGATTGCGTACCAGTATAAATCGTTTCCTTTTATAAAGTCTGAATATGTATCTTCTCAAAATTGGCCAAATGAACTTCTAATTCATATTGTAGTTTTCAATGTTGTCCATAAACAACCATAAATGTTAAATCATGCTTAGAGTGTATCAATTATTAACCAAGGGTAGATAATCAAAATTATCAATGAAATGCTAAATCCTGCACATACTTCACCAAATATATTAAAAAGTTCAAGTGAAAAGATAAATCTCCCCTTTTCATCCCATCTTTCCATCAATCAAGCTCTCCCCCTTAATTGAAATGAGAAATATAATTAAGAACAATGGATAAAGTGTGATTGGAATACCTCAAGTTTCAACTTCTTGAGATGATATGAATTTCAAGATTTGTCATGAAATAATCCTTGGATTTTAGCTCAAACTTATTCTTGGAAATAGTTTCTTTCACAGTTTTCTTGACTTCATTGTTTTGCATATTCCCAATGGAAGATTTTCCAACTATTGTTCCATTCTTCTACACTTGTTGTGGCCTTTTATTCTTATCAGCATATGCATTTTTCATGGTTGGACTGAACCATCACTCATCATAACTGTGACCACTTCTATTGCAATTCGAAATAATTAATATAATTAATATTTATCATTTAATTTAATCATATTATTTATTATACAAATATATATATATATACATTGGTAGATAATTTGATAACAGTAAGACACTTATTAAAGGTATAATAGAAGTCTAGATAACAGTAATACACATACAAAACGTATCATAAATCAAATGTCAACCTAATCTACGCCTCCAGTGTGGATGATCCTCTGTCCCACAGTCAGGCGTATACTGGATGCGTCCACGCCGTGTCTGTCTACGTCTGTGCTCTGGCGTACGCTGCGCATCCTCATCGACAGCCACCTCCACATCCTCCTGTGTGACAGACGGTGGATGTACAGTCTCACCGCCTGTACCCTGGCCTGCATCTAAGGATAGTGGAAGCTGGCTGGAACTCTCACCAATATAGGAAGTAGATGGCTGCTCTGCTGCGGATGACTGCAATAAAACATCGAACTCAATCCAGTCAGCGTCTGTAAGTACCTGTGGCTGTGCCTGAGAAGCTGGAGGAGCATATGACTGATCATGCTGAACACCCTCCTCCAGTGGAATAATATCATGTGGCTGAGCAAGCTGAGCAGCCTCATCCTGTGGAACAACAGCATCCATAACAGGGTCGTCACCCCCAGGTACATCTATATGAGGCTCAGCAGGCTCCGCGGCCTCCGCAGCAGGCTCCGCGGCCTCCGCAGCAGGTGGTGGATCAAAGAAAATGCCATGATAAATCTCGTCCATCGACGGTAGCATCTGTCGTACAAGGCTGTGAAAATATGCTGGGTCAAAGGCAGCTCTCTCCACTGGATCAGACATATGAAGTAGATGACAAATACGAGCATCCTGCGAAAACAAATTCTGTTGTTAACTAATTTGAATAAAAAATATGTTGAACTGTAAAAGGAAGAATGCATACCAAGTCATGGAAGCCTCGTCCGTGCCGTGTCAGAAATCTGACGGGAGACCTGATGTACCAGCCTGCATAATCCATCTGATCCATCAAATGAAAGCGTACTGTCCCTGCCCCTCGCAACTGGGACTCCCGTCTCCTGTCCCATAACGCAACATATCTCGCATGGTAGCTCCTCCAATCAAAATCTCTCTTCCCTGACATCTTCAGGGAATGCAATGAATCCAACTGACTGGGCGGGTCAGGAACTGGCTGAAGGAATCCAAACTGTCTCATAACCCTATCCGTCTGATGGCACTCGACTATATGAAAATGAATCAGTGGAACCATGCAGGAGCCGATATCAAGCATCACTGAACAGTATGGGGGCAGACTCTGAAGGATAGCATCTGTATATGGCATCCATGTAATCTGAAAGAAAAAATGAATAATCAATTAATAAATGAATAGATTTACAGTAAAGAGTAAAGATTTAACAATATAAATAATAATCACTTACATCGTCTGGTCGAATGCTGTCCAGCATAAGTCTGTAGGCGTGAACATCATGTCTGGGAGAATCTGAATGTCGATGCGCCTGACTCCACCTGTAGATAACATTTTTTTTTACATTTCATAAAAGAATTTTATACAAGTAAGTTAGATATTAGAAAGAATTAATAACATACCAACGTCCACGTGGAGCCTCTGCTACAATATCTACGGGTAATGGCGCATGAGCATGTGGAGCTAAACGAGGTATGTGCTCCCATACCCACATCTGTAGAAGAACCATGCATCCTGTGATCTGCATCTTATCGATGCGACATGCGCTGCATAGGGCTCTGTATGTATATGCTAGGCAGGCAGACCCCCAACTATATCGACCTTCCTGGTCCAAATCCTCTAAAAAAGCTAGATACATCAGGTGCACAAAAGTAGTAGAGTGGTCAACAAAAAGCGTGCCACCGATCAGCCTCAAAATATATGCGCGTGAAAAGCGCAGCACGGTGACGTCATCAGCATCATCTGGTAAATGTGTGAAGTGTTGGTCTAACCAAGGCATTCGCAATCTACCACCGACGATGGTCCTGCCATCATCCTGGACCTCTATGCCCAGAAGTCTATGAACAAGCTCAGGCAAATCTGATGGAACTCGGCCTGTCAAAGCATGTCTGTCGATAGGGAGGCCCAACATAATAGCCACATCCTGCAATGTAATAGTCATCTCTCCCTCACTGAAATGGAAAGTATGCGACTCTGGTCTCCATATCTCGACAAGTGCGGCAATGAGCTGATGATCAAGAAACGTGAAGTCGCACATCGCTACTCCATAAAATCCAGCTCGACGAAGATGTGGGACGATAGAGGGAGGTGGTGCAGTATGATGGAAATGGTGAGATCTACGTACACTCAAGGGAGCCACAGGACGTCCCTCTAAAAGCAGTCGTGATACATGAGTAGCCTGAGATGTAAGCAATGGAAAACCTGCCATCTGCACACATGATATCATCGTTACTTATTAATAGTGGAATCATGATATATTCATTTTTATTTGGTGTCACAATCAACATTAGCCTAGTCTCACAATCAACATTAGTTAAGGATGCTCAGACACTCAGATGCCATTACTAAAACTAGACATCTTATAAGAAAACCATAATTTAAAAGTGAAAAATTAATTATTTCTTCTTATTTGTGAAATTACGTTTGTTAATTTATCCATTATCCATTAAATAACCATCAACATTATTCCACATTAAAAATTAACAGGAAAAGGTGAAAAATTAATTATTTCTTCTTATTTGTGAAATTACGTTTGTTAATTCATCCATTATCCATTAAATAACCATCAACATTATTCTACATTAAAAATTAACAGGAAAAAGTGAAAAATTAATTATTTCTTCTTATTTGTGAAATTACGTTTGTTAATTTATCCATTATCCATTAAATAACCATCAACATTATTCCACATTAAAAATTAACAGGAAAAAGTGAAAAATTAATTATTTCTTCTTATTTGTGAAATTACGTTTGTTAATTTATCCATTATCCATTAAATAACCATTAACATTATTCCACATTAAAAATTAAGAGGAAAAAGTGAAAAATTAATTATTTCTTCTTATTTGTGAAATTACGTTTGTTAATTTATCCATTATCCATTAGATAACCATTAACATTATTCCAAATAGATCAAGTTCCTAAGTAACTATAGAAACTTCCACAATAGGTTATTCAACCACAACCTCTTCCTCTTAGTCTTCTACTTCTTCTCATCCTCATCCTCTATTTCTTATTCTTCTTCTTCATCATCGACACCAACCACAACCTCTTCCTCTTAGAGCAGGTACACAGACTCGATCATGGATGATGAGATTTGGAACTCTGTCCTGCCACTTGGGGACCTCTCTTACGAGTATGTCCTTCTGCGTGGCAGATACTGCATCGTATTCTCCCTCCTCATTGCCGAGGCCAATCCATCTCATTTCTGATGCGAGTTGACTTCGGTCTTCCTCGAGGCCGCAACCTAGTAGCATGAAGCCAATAATTTTAAAAATGACACACATTGAAAAAATTATAAATGATACCAAAACCGACTTATGAAAACCTGGAAATATCAGGGATAATGGTCGGTTGATCAGCAGGCAATGTGATAGAATGGAAGTCACCAACAGGCATCCAAGCAGCACTATAACAGTTAACCAAAGTGTTCATGTGATACACCGGGTCAACATATGGCTCCCACGATATATTTACCGAAGCACAAGCTGTAATAACATGTACACATGGATATCTCAATGCCTGAAAGCTGCCACAATCACAGTACCTGTTATCCAACATCACGACAAACACTCCACCATTAGTGCATGCACCCTGGTCGTAGCACTTTCTTACCCGAAAACTCCTCTTTTCCCTGTCAAAGGCTATAACATTCCATCGTGAAGCCTCATTCCGTATCCGGTCAATATCAGTTTGAAAATGCTGAGTAAAAAGCATTCCATTTTCCATCCTCTGGTAGGCCTTTTGGGACCGGTCAACAAAGTAGTGAACACATCTAAAAAATGTCTCTTGCACTAACCCTGTGATTGGGAGTTTGCGCACACCCTTGAGGACCCCATTTACGCACTCCACTATATTAGTGGTCATATGCTCATATCTCATGCCACCATCGTATGCTAATGACCATTTTTCCTTTGAAATTTGTACCATATATTCATATACCTCCTCATTAACTGTTCGGATATCTTCAAGACGTCGATCAAACCTTTCTTGTTGGGGTTCATATGCTGAAATCATAACATAATAATGTATTATAATGGATAGTAAATTTTGTTAAAAAAAGAAAGTTTAGAAAACCATACCCAATTTGAGGATCGCCTTCTTTATGGCCTCATCTCTAAACTGCTTATGCACATTACTTGCAATATGTCTAATGCAATAACGGTGATAAGCATTCGGCTCAGTCCAAGAAACCCCATCACTACTCACGGCCTCTATAATCGCTCGATGACGATCAGATATCAGACACACGCCCTGTTTCTGCGTGACATGAACACATACACATGCCAAGAACCAGCTCCAGCATTCAAAATTTTCTTTTTCAACAACAGCAAAAGCAAGTGGCAGAGGAGCGCGGTTACCATCCTGTGTGGTAGCAATGAGTAGAACACCTGTATACTTTCCATAAAGGAATGTGCCATCTACCTGAATAAATTGTTTACAAAAGGGAAATGCAGCAATGCACGGTCTGAATGCCCAAAAAATCCTCTTGAACTTCACCTTTGACCGATCAACTAGATGATTTTGGGATACATACTCAACACTGTCCAACTGATAAACAATCTGATTATTGAGAGACAACAATTCCATAAGTTGTGGCAACAACGCATAAGACTCATCCCAATCACCATACACTTTTACAATGGCTTTCTGTTTTGCATTCCAAGCTTTGTTGTATGATACCTTATAGTTATACAACTGTTGAATTCTTTCCTGAATAAGGGCAACAGGAACATCCTGACTTGTTCGTATCATCTCACAAATAACAGTAGATATAAACTCTGCATCAAGAGAAGAGTGATCTTGTGCCAAGCTGGGATGCAGACAAGTGTGTGGGCCTTCTAATTTGGTTATCTTCCAACATCCATAACATTTATCAAATAGTGATCTTAATCGAAATTTACATTCTGACCCATATTTTTCACAACGAATGAGATATTTGGTCTTCTTTGACTCATAAACCACAAATGTGAAATGTCGCTCAATGTGGTATTGTTTTATCACATTTTTCATGACCTGTTTACTTTCGAACTCCTGCCCAACATATATGGCATTATCATTTGATGCAGGCATATTTCCTATAATGCCAGGGAATTCAGAAGCTGGTGTAATGACATCCCAATCAAAAGGTTGTTCACGAGACATTCCTCCAACTAAGGAACTCAAAACTGAAGGCTGATTACCACTAACTGGTGGATGTAGTGGATGTCTGTCTCTCAAAGGAACCTCAGAAGGTTCATTTCCAACCACATCATCTCCTGCTGACTCCCCAGATTCTTCTTCCTCAGATAAACTTTCTTGCACTATATCAGCACAGAAAGGGATGTCATCTACATTTCCTTCCAAATTTTGATGATCTTCCTCATTACATTCTTCCACAGGAGTCGTATGAGAAGGAGGCAATGAAGAAGACTGTTGTGAAGGACCGACTTCTATAGAGGTCACAAAGCATGGTTCTGTAGTAATCGATTGCACCACATCAATATCAGAAATGACAATAAATAATTCCATCAAACCATTAATACACTGTTGCCTGAATAACTGAGAAGCCTCCATCCAATCCTCATCATCGACTATAGGGTAGTCGCTGTGCCACATACGCTCAGGATATTGAAGATGTCGGTATCTAATTGAAGTGATTGCTTGTCCTGCACTCAATTTTAACCGATTATGAATCTTATTACGAACTGCATCCAATGTCATACAACCATGGAGATTTACCACTTTGACAGGTGGCACACTGTAGCTAAAACCCTGCTCGGTACAAATTACCTCACCGTTGCAATATATTTGAGCAGACATAATTACCTATTAAAAAAAATTTAAAAATATTATACACTACATTAAAATTTTAAATTATGTAATTTGGTTTTGAATAATTGATTATCTTGAGACTTTTTTATGTATTGATTTATCACTGTTAAGGTATAGTGATTGTGATTTTAGCACAAAAGCAAATTTAATATAATGTTTCATAAAGTTTGATTACTTATGAATATATAATCATGACTTGATCTTGAGACTTGCGATTAGTTTATCATTATCTGATAAACTAACCACAATTTATATGAGTAAACTCCTGTCTCTATTATCAAATATTGCAGCAACCGCCAATCTCCTGTCAAATAGCAACGCCTCCTCTCGAACGAGTTCTCAAATGCCTCTTCGTCGACACCTCTTTGGGGATGCCTCTTCGTCGACACCTCTTTGGGGCGTCAGTCTTTTAATTACAAATTTACTCACATGCATGTGAGACGGTCTAGGGGTATGAAATACATAAATTAATTTAAACGGACACGCAGGTCCTTACACTTACTGAGAGATGACTCGCAGGTCATCAATACCGAAAAAATGCAATTATTACAAATTGAATAACAACATACACAAAATAAAACATGCAATTTCAATTATGCATGGTCGGTCATCTCAAGATCAGTCATCACTCATACCGTGTTTTTTGGTATATTTATTATATTATCCGTATTATATAAAATCTATATTAAATACTACACCTCTTTTACAAAAATTTAACTTCATGTGTATATATATATATATATTTATTAAAAACATTAAATAAATTTTATTATAACTGATCTAATTGAGATTTACATAATAAACACTTTTGTTATTTTAAATTTTATGAAATTGTAATGTTTTTTGGGCATTCTTCTACTTTTCAAAATATAAGTAAATATATTTTATACTTTATTGATTAAAAATATTATTACTAGTAAATAAAAGTAATTTAATTTACACTTACATCAAAACCATCCATTAAAATAAATTTCTCTAACATAAATTACTTTTTCTAAACATTAAAAATTTTAGACATAACATAATAGACAACAGACATTCAAAAAATTAAATCATACGAACATTCAACATCAAGAAAATTAAATCATACAAAACATTTAATGCATAACATATGAAATAAATAAATCATACACACAATTAAACATACAAATGAAATAAATAAACACAATTAAACATACAAATGAAATAAATAAACACAAATAAACAATTAAATTATTAAATAGAAATTTTACCTCAATAAAAGCAGCAAATATTTGTTGAGAAAGAATTTCTGCAGAGCTTCGCAACAAAAATCAGAGGAGAACAATGGGTATTGGGGGGGGGGACCCCTCCTTTTATAATTTTTCTCGGCCGGATGCGTGAACGCCGTTCACGCATCCTTCAGCTCGTCCGCGAAGGATGCGTGAACGGCGTTCACGCATCCGTCGCCGCGGAAGGAAGCGTGAACGCCGTTCACGCATCTTTTCCCGCGCAAGGATGCGTGAACGGCGTTCACGCATCCTTCGCGGACGAGCTGAAGGATGCGTGAACGCCGTTCACGCATTATCGTCGGGGTCCGGGATGCGTGAACGCCGTTCACGCATCCTTCGCCGCGGAAGGATGCGTGAACGGCGTTCACGCATCCCGGACCCATTTTTAAAAATATCCCAACCCTAACCTCTTTCATCAAATTTTAATTTTTTAAAAACCCAGAAAAAAAAATTAGTCGCGTCGTCCCCTCCCCTCCCTTCCCTGCTACCGACACACCCTATCAGTCTCTCGTTTTCATACCGACATCGACGCATCCCGGTTGCGCTCTTTACTCAACGACGCAGATCTCTCCTCACACGCACCCACCGTCAGTCTCTTCACATATTCATGCTGACACTGACGCCCATCCTCCTCCCTTGCTACTGACGCAGCGTCAGTGTCGGTCTCTTCCACCCAATTCCCTCGTCGGTGTCGTCTCCACACTAACCTTTGCTACCGACGTCTCGAGCCTCCACTATCGGTCCCACCCTCCACCAATCACACTGATGCCGACGCCTTAACCTTCTATATTACTACTGACACCAATCATCGGTGTCAGTCTTTCATGAATCCTTCTGTAGCAACCTCGCAACACACCGACGGTCATCCTTGCCTCACCTCTTCCACACCCAGATTTTGATCCACAGAAAACAAAAACTTATAGATTCGAAACTATTTCAACAGATCTGATCCATTGCTGGAAGAACTCGGACCTCAAACACCCTTAATCAAATCCACCTGATCTGAATTCCTTGCCACGAGGTGAGTTTTTGCGCTGTTTCTTGAAGAAGCCAAAGCTGCGCCACCATTATGGAGGGACAGAACCACCACCGTTGATCCACTATTAAGCCAGCCTGCGCTGGTTGAACATGAGGTCTTGTTTTCAACCAGCCACCGCAGATCTGAACTGAATGGAAGCCGAGGCCGAGCCGTGCAACCATCCGGAGCAGTAAGAAGTGGTTCCGCTAGAATTTGAATCCCTGCATTGTCGATTTTGAACCTTCATTGCAGATCTGAGTTACACCCTGTGCGCCGCGAGAGGAGCCGAGCAGCACTGCGAGAGTGAGTGGAGAGTCACTGTCACAAGGTCCGGATGCCTCCATCGTCTTAAGTCCGCCACGCCACTTTGCATCCGAAGCTGGAGCCGTACCAACGAGCTGCTTATCGGATGAAACTTCTTGAGGGAGACAGAAGCCACCCCCTGCACATTGGTGATGAGGATGGGGGGGGGGGGGGGAGAGATGATTAAAAATTATATAATAAAAATAATAAACCAAAATAATTATAATAAATAATAATTAATAATAATAAATTAAATATCAATAATAATTATAAAATATAAAATAAAAATCATAATGAATAATAATTAAGTAAAATTAATAATAATAATAATGATGAAACATAAAACAAATTAATTAAAATGAAACTTTATTAAACTAAAATAATTAATAATAACTTATAAAATTAACTAAAATAAACAAATTATTTTAAAATCATTGATTATAATTTAACATTTCATATTAAATAATTATAATTATAAAATTTATAAGTATTAAAAAATAATTAATTCAAATAAATTAATAATAACCTAACTTCTAATTATTAATAATATTAAATCTTAATAATTTAATTTGATTATAAGATTAGTTAATAAATTATTAACTTTAATAATAGTAAAACAAATATAAATAATAATATATATAACATTAATAAAGTAAATAAAATAAATTATTAGAATTTCTATTAATTAATAAAAATTTATTATAAAAGTAATAATTTAATCTAATTTATTATGTAAGTAATTATTTATTTTAACTTTCCTTTTTAACTGTTTTAACTTCTCTTTGTGTTTCGTATCCAGATACATCCAAAATCCCCAAACACATCCAAGTTCTTTCAACTAACCCGCTCAGAGTTAGTTACGTGGGTTTTGCTCAGACGACGTGTTGTTCACCCAAAAATGCATGTGTGCGGAAGCGTTGCGAATTACAAGACTATGTCAGGGGAAAATAGAGGGTGACATGCCAAAAATGACAGCAGATCTAAAAGCATAGCAATAGCAAAGTGGGTGGGAGACGATCATTTCCAAACTCACGACACATCATCCAGAGGAGAGTTGGAGAACCTCTTCTTGAAGATTCGAGAAGGAGCATTGCATCATTGTTGTAGTTCATAAGGGGGGGGGTTCTCTCTCTCCTATGTTTTCTTCGATTTCAGGGAATTTCTAGTTCAACTAGTTATCTTTTATCATCCTTTTCACACATATTTTTAATGCGTTCAGAATTGATCGACGAGATCAATTATGAATTCATTCAACTTAGTGTCACTAGCATTCGATTTTTAATTCCAAGATCATTTGGTGAGACGTATCATGGATATATTTTCTAAAACTTTTAATTTAAAAAACTTAAAAACTTATGGAGAGTTTGCTCTATTATCATTATCAAATATTAATCCCACAGTGAAATTTCTTGGAGTGGTGAACCCCAAGATTAGTCAGTCTGTATAGCTTATCTCCTGGTGAAGGAAGTAAGTCATTCCTTTTCTAGTGGCACATTGCATCCATATTTGAATGAATAAGAATTTTTTTTCAAATGAGTAGATTAGTTTTGCCGAGGCACTTCATTCTGATTGTTCGCCTATCAACATTCTATCTTTCGGTTGTTTACTCTTTTATAAAAATTTCCTATTTCATCTTAGTATAGTTAAGTTTTAGTTTACTTAGAACAAAAATATAAAAAAATTAAAAGAATAGAAAAGTTTAAAAAAAAATAAAGTTTACCCTACTGCTGAAAACATTGGACTGTTTTTAAGAAAATTAGAATAGTGTTGGTCAATTTACCTTTTCTGTGGGTTCGACCATACTCACCACATATATAGTAGTTAGTACGAATAAAAATTTTAATCTTTTACCCAATTTAAATGATAGTTGGTCATCAATAATAATATTTCACTATTCATTTAAGTTAGGTGTTGCATGAAACATAAGCTTTTGAAAAGATTAACATGAAAGAGAGACATACTATAAAATCTCGGGGTATTACATTCTCCTTTCCTTTAAAAAATTATGTCCTCTAAATTTAAAATTCCACTTCAAAAATCAAAGGTTGATATTTGAAAATTCCTTTATGGGAAACCCACTTCAGATAATGGGTTAATAAAAAAATCCTTTTAATACGATGGAAAGGGAAATGTGAAGGACACCACAAATTTAGTCTTTAGAATATGATAAAATTAGTGGGAATTGGAAACATGGAAATGGAAGATAAATCTAACGATCATGATCTGATGTAGAGTGATAGAGAATACGGTCATTAAAAAGTTAACCTTGAAAAAACTATAAATTTTTGATCAGTTAAAAGATCATTGATTTCTCATAATGGAAAGTAAATGGATAATGTTTTTATTCCAAAACATTTTCATAGAGTTTAGAGACCCTTTTAATATTCATATAAGTACTTGAGATAATAAACATAATTGATTACTTTCTATTCAATGATAATAATATCATCATTTGGTTGTTCTTTGATCTATTTTCACTTCATTACGTACACCTGGAGCTAGATATTCAAGATGAATTTTTATTCCTGAAAAACTTTCAACAAATCATAAGGTCCCTAAGTAGTTACTTAATTCTCTAAATGTTTACTAAAACCAATATGGTTAAAACATTGTATCTAATAAATCATACTTTAATATCAAATAATAATATACAATGTTCAACTTAATCTATTCAAACATAAAGACTCATCAAAAATACATCTTTCCAAATTCACAGCATAAAAATGTCTCTAAATTTACAAAATCAATCTTAATATAAGATTCTACAAACAACGTAATTTAGCTCATATTTTCACATACCAAATATATTATCACCTTAAAAATATTAATGAAAACATTCATGCTTCTAAATCCTTAAAGTTAAAGTATTATAGTATAATCCTTATATATTTTGTAATTATTATAACCATAATATCTTTGTTAAAATACTTTTACAACATAATAATTGAATAAAAACATAGTAATATTAATCATTACTCTTATTATATGTTAGTAGAATAATATTGACCATGATCCATTAGTGTATTTTGAAATGTATTCCTTTGATGCATGAGACATCGAGTTGTAGAGTGTCTCATCTCCTTATAGTTGAAGCATTGTACATTGGCAACATTTTTCTTACCCTTGAAATCACAAGCACAATGAAATTTCACCCCAAACCTTTAGAAAAATAACATTCCTTTTAAACAAGTACCAGGGTTTTTGTTTCCAATATTATCACATGTGGGAAAATACTTCATTCTCTTATTTCCTTAATATACATTTTTACATTGTTTTACTCTTCTTCTCATGCTTCCCTCCAAATCCATAATACATAGAGAATTATTTATATATATCAATAGAAAATTATATTATGTACTCATATGAATAAAATGTTTGTGAGACTAGTTCCATTTGAAATATTGTCTTAAACCCATCAAAGAAATGATCATTCTTTCTCCTTGGATTATGTACACTGATGCAGTTCAAATTCTTTCTTCTAGGTGTCATTTCTAATGGATGGCATACACTATATTAGATCATAACATTATGAAACATAATGTATAATATAATAACTTCAAAAAAACATAACATAAATTTTAAATTTAGGTATATTTGATATATAAATCACAAGCTTGGTTTCATTTGGAATATTTCCAAATTTTCTCATAGGGTTTCGTTCTCTAAAGTATTATTTCCTAAATATAGTTCTCATGTTTTTTACAAAACTTTCTCTGATACAAACTGTAAATACCCAAACCCCAGTAGACAGGAGTCCATGCATTACATTATTACATAGACATAATATACAAAGAATCACATCCAAAATGACTGAATAGTTTAGTAGTCTTGGTAAACTAGATAAATATTTTAAAATAAAATAAAATTTTAAAAATAAACTAAAAAAAGTATTTTTTTGAGAACATAATTATTCTCAAAGATTAACCGTACATATCAGTCATAAAAATTTTCTTGAAACCCAAGGAAAATAAAACATAAGAAAAGGGGTTAGGTTAGATGATCAATAAGTGTATACATACAACATAAGATATCATAAATAAGCATAAACGATTATGGAAAGGTAAATGACTAAAAAAAATTCCATTTAAACTTAATATTGAGCAGAATATGGAAAAAATAAAAGATGACAAAATAATTTCATATACATAATCAGATAAAAATGAAACATAACCATAGATGTTCTAAATAATCAAATAATAACATGGAATATCAATAACTGAATTCATAATGATTGAATGTATAATGTTGAACATCTGAAATATACGGTTGGGGATTTTTACTAGGGATATAATATTGTTAATTCTTCATTCTAAGGATCTATTGTTATCAATTCTTTTTACTAATAATATAATAAATTTGTATGGTCATAGCCTAAACCCGATCTAGTTTGTCTCATGGGACCTACCAACGCATTAAGAGGATATAGTGGGCCTTTCTTGTCACTTACTACGTATAATGAATTACACACATGATATGGGTGAAACATAATCAACATAAATATTTTTATTGGAAAACTAGCATAATAAATGTGAATACTTTCCCTAATCAATAAACATAACCATAAAACATTCAGAGTAATAATGGGAATATTAAAAAAATAGCACATCTAGAGTCAAACTAATCATAAACCATGTAAATAAAGAATATGGATGATATTAATACAAAATATCCATAGTATATCAAATGTACATTAATGGGTTTATGTTATTTATTAATAAAAATATCTTTAAAAACATTATTTGTGAAAAATATCCTTTTCACTATGAAATTTACCAAAAAAATCCAACACATTTTTAAAATAAATTTCATTGAAAATAATCTTTTTAAAAAATATAAATTCCTTTAAAACATTTTAGTGGACATGAAGGTTTTAATTTCCATTCATTTCATACACATTGCAACAAATATTACATTCACTTCTTCAATAAAATCCAAATGGGAATTGTTTTTAGAACGACATGAATATTTCTCTCAAAACATTTTGTAGAAAGTCAAATATGGGTAAAAAATTACTTTAACCAATATTAGTAGAATATAAAAAAATTGAAAACATTTTGGAAAACATAATCATGGATGGAAAATATTCCCCAGTGGATACATAAACATAAAAAATCTTGAATAATAATGATATTGTGAAATAAACCATTTGAATGATCATATCATTAATCAAATGAATCAATTATGTGCTTCCACTATAAATTCACATAAAATAAGTATAAATAAAACATGATATAGTTGAATTTCATTTCACACACAACCTAATATGAAAAATATGTTTAACCCAATGAATGAAAAATTGAGTCAAGAAATCACTAACAATTCAATTTCCTTAAGTTGAAAGTGATTTAAACTCCTATATAATGGTTTAAAGAAGGTTATTTATTTATACTAGAATCATATAAAAATTTATGATATAATATATGATCCACTTATATTGTTTTGTTAATAATATTTTATTATTACCCTTGTTTTGGGTGCTAACTACTTCCTTTTCCTATGTCTGTTTTTTCTTGTAATACATGTTTATTTTTCTTAGGATAAATTTATTTAATCTCCAAAATGATATTAAGTTCATAGATATCATATTTTTTTCATTTTATACATTTTTATAACAATTCTTAAATTTTCAACATGGAAAATTAATCACATCTCATTATGGATATGGTAGGCATTATGTACGTACGGGCGATGATATCATTCCCTTAATGGGTAAAGGATAAAAAAGAAGATGGTATATTCATTTTTCCAGAATAAATATAATATCATAAATATCATATATATCCATTATTTCAACCATTATACCTATACAATTAAAGTGGTTATAAAAAATAGATTACACCATGACGCGGAGATGGTAAGACGTACGTACACACACGTAGTGTTTTCATTCTTCATAGGATGGATAAAAGGTAGAATATGATTTCCCCATAATAAAAATAACATCTCAGAATATATATATATATATGTGTGTGTGTGTGTGTGTGTTTGATACAAGATTTATTAATTTAGCATGGAAAAAACTCCTGAATATAATGTAGAAGAGGAAATGACCTTGGATGAGTTGGTACAAATGATTACCACTTCTTTGGAAGACTTCCTTTAGATCTCTCATTAATGGATATGGGGTTGGTTTTTTTGTAAGACCAACATTACAGAACATGGTTAAGGATTTTGGGAGGAGAAATGGGTAGGGGTAGGTCGAGCTAGATGGCTCAAATTAGTGTGAGGAAGTGAGGGAGGGGTTCTATTTTATAATTGAGGTGAGGGGTATATTCCGAAATACTCAAAATATTAAATTATAATAAAGATATTCTAGAGATAAATAATTCAAAATGGCCTATAAATGAATAGGTGAAGAAATTTTTGACCACATACGCTCTGGTTTGTGATTATTTAAAATGTTTGCGATTTTTAAATAAATTAACAATATCTTAATTCAATAAAGAAACATTACTGTCAAATTTGATACATTTTATTTAACTTGACTTCATATACATCAACAAAAAGTGGGAATTAGAATATAATTATTTCATAAATCCTCAATATATCTTATATATCTGTAAAATTAATTCAACACACTAACTCATACAAAATTTATCAAAATTAATATTTTTAAAATCAATTATTTTATTTTTTTTGTTAATTAAAGAAATATTTTTTTTCATTGAAAAAGAATTTAGGGTAATTATATAGTTTTTAAAAAATAAAAATAAAATTATATAATGAGACTAATTTCATTATGACCAAAATAAAATTTTAGGTTCATTCATATCTTGATTTCTTCCCCATGTTTACACATAAAAAATATCAAAAATAAAGAGTGTGATTTTTTATAATTATCTTTGTTTTAATAATATATAAATTATTTTTGTTGGAACCAGGGATATTCTTTTATAGAAATGGAGTATGGTTTGTGTTTTTTTTTTCAATTATCACATGGATTATCAGGAAGATAGCATGGAAAGGGAACTTATAGTTCAATAAGATAACAATATTGAAGGTGGCGCAGGTTCCCAATGTTTTCCAAATGTTTGGGGTCCAAAATTTGGAGAATGGAAAGCATTGTAAAAAGTTGGTTTTTTGAAGGCCTTATGAAAATATGGAAAAGGAATGAGTTTTGTGAAGATGGGCTTCATGATTTGTGTTTCAAGAAGGATTAAAGTTTTCTGACGGTGAGCTTCCCAATTATGACGGGCTTGGCGATTGGAGATAGTATTTTCTACGGTTTCGAGAATTGGAGATATTTGTTCAGTGATAAAAGGATCTATGATTACGGTAGGTGCTGCGAATGGCTTTGATAGAAATATATGCAGTTATGATGATCTTTGTGAACAAAGAATTTCTTTGGAGCATTTTGAAGGAATGAGCGACACGAAGATGTTTATGATAGAACCAAAAAACTTGTTAGAGGCGATGGAGTTTCATGAACGGCCGAGCCTATAAATATGAGGCTACCCCTCTTCACTTGGTATGAAATTTTCAAAGAAAATATTTAATCTTTATGATTTCATGAAGCATGGGGTGCTCCACGAAACTAGTTGTATATGCGAGCTTGAGCTTCACGAAAAGACTATTCTAGTCTTAATTGAAGTCAATGCTTCTAAGTATTCAGTGATTCGTGAAGATGGAATTTTTTGCATTGGACTAATGATCTTCGCAAAGGAAGGCTGTTCCATGAAGTCAAGGGAGCTTCACAAAGGCAATGTGTTCCTCGAATGTAGGGGTGCTTCGTGAAGAGGTTAGCTTCGTGAAGGATCTTTGCGAAATGCCTTTTTTGAAAACCAAATTTTAGTGGATAAGGTTTTAAGTGTTTATGAACTTAGGTCTACGATGCGGGAAGATTCTTGTGATAAGTTAGGTACAATGAATTTAATTTCAAATCATTGAATTGAACTTCAAGTTAATAAAGTATGTTAGACTTCTCTCAAAGCAGTGAGCTAGGGGGATTCAACGGAAGTGTTCTCAGGGAAGCAGTGAGCTATCCCTAAAATCTTGTAAAGGTAGTGTGCCTGGAAAAGAGTGACTATGGCCAAACTTTTTCATTCCACTTCTAGTGAAGATTAGTGGATTTAGGTATGACTGAAACACTGTCAGAGTATACTCCTTGGACATAGCCCTTAGTGGTGAACCAAGTAAAAGTGTTGTGTCTTCTCTTTTCATGTGAATTTTTGATTGCTATTCATATTCATTATATAGGTTTAACCAGTTCCTACCAACGTGGGAAAAATATCCATCACTTTAAAAGAAACAATTGGACACCATAATTCACCCTCCCCTCTTAGGGTGTCATGGGGTTCTACAGTTTTCATGAGAAATTGTCCATTAAACAACTCCAATTATATATTATGGTGATTATTTTAAAATCCTTCTAATCAAATAATTTTTTTCAAGATTAGGTCACATTCTTACCCCTATCTCTAGTTTTTAACTATTATTTAATTCTTTTAACTCTTACCGCAACAACACATATTTTTACACTTTTAGGGTCAATATTGTTACTATAAAATGAAAAATGAACCGTAATTGAATCATAAATGACATTTTTAATCTTATCTCAACATTTTTTTAGAATTTTAGTATTTTTTATAAATTTTATATCATTTAAAAATATTTTATTTATTTTAATATGACATTAATTTTAATTTGGACGCAATTCATTACGCTGACTTCTATAAAAAATTGACAAAACAAGATAACTTTGAACCAAATATTTTAAAACATCAATAAAATGTAAAATTTATCTAGAAAATTCATGGATGACATTAATTATTTCAAATTATATTTTTCTAATATGTCTAATATTATTTATTTGATATTTACATTAGTTAAATATTTACTGCATCATCATTGTAAAATCCATTGAGTTAATTATTTATTTCATAAAAATTAAAAATAAATTACCATGATTAAGATAAATATTTTATCATTACAAATAATATTTATTTTATAATATATCCTTTAGCTAACCCCGTATTAAAGTATTTAACTCGTTAAAAACAAAAGTATGACATATTTGACTTTTCTATAAAATAAAATACTATAAATAGAATAAATTCATCCAAGTGGCCCCAAAAGTTCAAACAATAGACCCAAAGATGATTATTTTTTACAATAACCTATCCATTAAAATTAGGACACATGGTAGAGTAATTTTATAATATTTATAATATTATTTATACCCTTAATGACATGTTTTATCTTTAACTGTGGTAATTATAATTACTAAAGTTACTATTTATATTTGGAAAAAAATAAAAGGGAACTATTTAGAGAATTTTGACCTTATGGTAAAAAATTTGGAGTCCATTTTTCAAAATTAAAAATAATTAATTGGCTAAAATTAATTTAAAATTGATCTCATTGAAGGAATGAGAAAACATGTTCTTAAAATGAAAATGTGTAAGAGTTTGAAATGTTTTTATCTCTAAATTCTATTTAAAAAATATTTTAATCAACTTAATTGAATTAAGAGATTTATAATTGGTATAATTTAACATTAAAACCAAACCAAATTATAATTTAACACCATAAATTATTTACATGAGATGTCAGTTTTCAAATAAAATGCAGCATTTGTGTACTGTTCATTAAAAAATGAAACATATTAGAAAAATTAAAAAAATTTAAAATAAGTAATTTTTGATATTAAAATTTCAAAAAAGTTTATTTTTTTATATATATTTTATAAAATATTAAAAATTTAGTTTGTAATCATGTGTTCCCTCAAAAGGCGGTAAAAAGGCCTTTAAAAAAATATAGTTTTTAATGTGTAAAAGAGGATTTATTTTAATATCAGGTTTATAAAACACATAAGATGAATGTTAAAAATTATTTTAATTATATAATATATAAATTCCATAATTTGGTTAATAATATTCATTTACTCTAATTTAACAGTTAGGTTATAATAAAATTTCTTTGTTCTTTTAAGATGGTTGTTGTGTGCAATGTAATCCCTTGAAAAGATTAACTTTAAAGAGAGACATACTATATAATCTAGGTATGTTACAACTATTGAATTTTTCGAAAAATGGAATTTTTCACAATACTCTAAAAATAATTTTTTTAAAAAATCACAAAAATTCATCATATTTTTATTACTCCAAGATGCATTCAAAAAAGGATATCATATTTTTTGAGATAAATGTTTAAAAAGTGGAAGAAATTAATTTTATTTTATAAGATAAAATTGAAATAGAAACCCTTTAAAATAAAAAAATGACTTTATTCACATTATGCGCTTAATAACCATAATTAAATGGGTTTTGAATTATTCGATTGGATATATAATGCAGTTATTTTTTTTCAAATAATTTATAATTAGTAAATATTTTAATTTATTTTGATCAAAATATATTGGGAATATAAAAATAGTTTTATAAAAAATATGTCCCTTTCCATCTAAATATTTTATAGACATTTTAATAAAATTAATAATGAATTTATGATGTATTTTTCATTTTATTAAGAAAAAAAATTTATATATATATTTTTAATACTATTTTTCTTATTCAGACCCTCAAAACCAACTGTGACATCATTATGGAGATATGAATGTTATAATATATAATAGTTCATTCAAAACTTGGTGTTTTGTGTGGTGTATTCTATCAGATATTGTGTTTTTTCCAAAAATATCCAACTAAAATTTATTTGAATAAAATTATACCCTAAATAAATAAATTTTGATCCCCTAATAAAAATTAATATTGTTAAATATATCATTACATAGTAAAAAAATTTGATATAGTGTTCATTTTCTTCCTTTATATATAGGTTATAACTAGGAATCAAATTATGTATGTACCTCTCTAAGAATCCTAATTTAAATGTGGTTCTAAAAACATACCATGGTAATAGAGTGTTACTATCCATATAGTACTATATAGATTTATATTCAATTCCATTATGTTTAAGAAATTATTTTACCATTGGGATAGAAAATATGAAAAAATTTAATAACATTATTTCTAGTTATTCCATAATCATTATTTCTTATGTCAATTTACATCATGACGATCAAGATGAATCTTTCATTTATGAAGCATTAAAATAATATTTTAGTTGACTATATGATCAAAAAAATGATGATTGATTATTCCAATAGTATAAAACAAAAATGGTTGGAAGAAGATAATGTAATATCCAATATGATTAATCCAATATAAAATTTTTCAAAAAAATCATAACAGGAACCAAAGATCAATTTTAAACACCAAAATTATTCATGATTAAATTTGTATCTAATAACTTGAATGGTTTGATCATTTTTCAAATTTTTTATCCCTAAAAATCAATATGTACTCATATATATATATATATGTGTTAATTTCATATTCTAAAATATAATATTTCCAAAATAAACTATAACAAATTTCTGTAATCATCCACATGAATTAAATTTTCATATCACACTATAATTGTAACGTTCAACTATACATTATTCAATAAATATCTCAAAAAAATATAACAATTTAATAAATTTTTTTTCAATGTGATTGATACCATTCAAAATATGATTCTAAAACTCATATTTTCATAATTTTACATAAAAAGAAATATTATTAGAAAAATACTAGAATATTTTCTCTTAATCGTCATACAAAACTACCATACTTCTAAAGCATAATCATATTTTCTCTAAATTAACTACTATATCAATTAATTTGAATCCTTAATGGTTACATTCATCAATGGGGGATATTATATGATTTAATTTTATCTTAGAATGATCAATAGATATTAAATAAATGAATAGAATATATCCATGAAAATAATAATTTTAAAATCAATATTTTAACATAATAAATATCTAAAATAAAATAATTTCCTCTAAATAATTTATTATTAATTTTCATATGATTATAATTCTCCTCATAATCTACAGAGTATTCAAGATCTTATCAATAGGTACAAAAACAAAATTATTTGGTTAATCCTGGAGGAATTGATCATTGTATTAAACAATCCCAAATATCCTCAAATTTAAAGAACTATACATTAATACATTCTTTAGTATCCTTAAAATTTTGTGAATGTTGGTCATTTTTTCACATATATAACATTCGCACATTCTATATAATAATATACTCAATTTTTTTCCCTTATCCTTGATGTTTGAGATGGTGAATCTTTTTCCATCCATGGGTTTTATGACCTAAACAGTCATGAAACACATCTTTTCACATATTGTTAAAAAATTCACTTAGGTACATAATGTTTTTCATAACTCAAGATAATTGGTTCTTCATAATCATATGATCCATCACCCGAACATGTCTCATGATTGATTACTAAATATGGGGAAGGATATTAATCATAACCTTAGTTATTTTCCCTAATTTTTTATAATCTTCTCAACACTAATAACCACTATATTGGCATACTCAATAAGGTAATCCCAAAATTGATCATGAGTGTTTTTTCCCATTTTTCCCTCTAAGAATAATCTATAAAATGTATTTTACCTTTACTTATATAAAAAATAATGATGATTAATGTTCCATTGAATAAAAACAACAATGAAGTTAAAATTTCATAAATATTCTAAGGGATTATAATGATCAGTTTTCTTGTGTTTTAAAAAAATATAATTTCTATGTATCATTATAAAAATTCTATGATACGAACTATAAATCATCAAACTCTAGAAAACTATATCCTGTTCTTACTTATTACATTTTTAGAATATACAAGTGAACTCACCACCAAATATTGATTGGTTTAGAATTCATGGAATACTAGATACAAACATGACTTCCATATTACATTATAAATTTAAAACATACCATAAAAACATTCTTTTATCTGTGAAAATCAATTAGAGATCCATTTTTCATATAACTTGGAATGGAAAAAAATAAATAGCGAGCTTAGATACTAACTACTATTTACATATAGTAAAATATATCATGTGTAAATAAATAATAACCAATATGGTTGAGTGAATAATCAAAATACCTCCCATAAATTTAGCAACATGAGTTAAAATTACCTTAGTGAGTAATATCAACAGAGAAAACACCTGGATAATGAAACTAAATTTCAAATAAAGGAAATGAAAAAATCGAAACATTCATGATCATACCATCAAGGCCTTGACCAATATATCATGAATCCAACCATTTGGTCCTTGGACAAGAAAATTTCATTGAATGGGTATGCATAAACTAAGAACCCAACTAATGTGGCCTCATATTGTATCTCATGAGTCATGTCTATGAAATGGGGTGTTATTATATCCCAACTCCACCCATCACATAAATTCCTAATTCATTTTTCAGATATTGAATAATTAATAAAATTTATTTTAAAAATATCATATAAATCAACCATTATTTATATTTAATTTAGAATACCAAAAATCAATAATTACCAAGTTAATAAAATAAACTTTTTAACAAGATTCCTTCAATTGATACTATATTATGGAATGGAATACAATTATTATATCTATAATGACTCGAGCCCGCACTTCTGGAATCAGTATACATAAATTCTATGTAATTTTTTATAAAAAACAAACTAAATAATTACACAATATATTACACAATTGTGGAAATTTTTTTCTCTAGGTTTTGGATGATTAGAAAACACATTACATTTATCAAAGTTGAAAAAAAGTGAACAAATGCCTACTACGCTTCTATGCACGCTATCTCTGAAAGTACCAATGACCATTTTAGAGCTTCTAAGATTCCTGTGAAAAAAATTTAAAATAATGGGATAAAAATTTAATTTCCTAGTAAGGGGTTTTGAAATCATTTAAATACTTTTTTGGAAACCTTTATTTGAAAATAACTTTGATAAATGTATTCTAAGAATTAGTTAGATAATAAAATAAAAATACATTTCGAAATACCCTTTGAAAACTTAATTGAAATTAGTTTTGTTTAAAATGATACACCACTTTTGAAATTTCTTATGTACAAAAATTTTCTTTTAAATATAATCAAGTGATTTTTAGAACACATAAAGCAAGATTTTGAAAACAAAAGACTGTGGAAACTTGAAATATTGAAGGATATCTTGGGCCTGCCCAATTAATGAGGGGTGAGGTTCACTCTCTAATTCCTACCATATTTACAACATTCATGTTCTGGATCTTTTGAAAACATTTTTAATCATGATTTATATACATACATAAATTTCCACTAGATTTTCTACTTTAAAGACATAAAAACATTTTTAGAACTTGTATATGTTTTATATATATATATAAATAAACATATATATAATAACTCATGAAATAAATATACTCTCTTTTTATTATATTTATACAAAAAATTAATACTAATATTCTTTGGAAGTTACATGTTTGACTTGGTTCGACCAAATATCATGATACATAGACTTTACATAATTACATGGAAAATTAATTATCATTCACGTACTAAAAATTTCATTCTAAATCCCATAAAAATATAATTTCTTATAAATTTTATTCAATGATCAATCATATATGTATATACCTATACATATATTCATATACATTTATGAAGTGTTATGAAAAATCATCGATATACGACCATAATTGCAATATGATTATGACACACATGTAGATCAATAATTAAAATTGATATAATTCCATGAATAATCATTTTCTATATATTTTTTGAATAAATAATTTTTGAAAACAAATTATTATAATTCAAATGAAACATAATTTGACTATCTTTCTATTGTATTTAAATAAAATCCCTTATTAATTTTATAATTGAGAATCATAAAATTGAAAAATAGATAAAAATATATTCTTTAAATGTAATTATATAAAATGATCCTTATTAAATAAGTTTGAGGATAAATAATAAATCTATACCCAAACCAAGAAATAAAGATCATATGTTTTGAAATAATTAAATAAACTATACCATAAAATTAACTTTGAAAAATGAAGACTCATAAGTGTTTAAAAAGAATAATTGATTTTCTTACACAAAATTAAATAAATTAGGAAGAAATTGATAAAAAATAGAGAGAAACTCCATCAAAATCAATGGTGAACATAAATATCATATATGAAATTCGTAATCCCTTACAAATTGTATTTGCAGGCTCTATCACTACTTGTTAGTAGAACCTGTTTTTCATTCCCTTCGAACAAGAAACATTGAAAATAGGGGCAAACTTCTAATTGTAGTATACCTTTATGAAAACACCTACCTCGTCATACTTACCCCTCTCACATATATATACACTCAAAAAATGAACTGTGTGAATTTATTATTATATGATTTTTATAAACGAGGCATATCATTTATTTTACAAATTCAGTTCTAGAAAAAGAAAATAATGAAATGGATTCAATGAACCAAAATCATCTAAAATTTTTAAACAAACAAATTCATTTAAATCGGATGTTTAGAGGTTTGATTTAGAAATAATTTTGTATTCAATTGATATGTTCAAAATGAAATCAATCAAGGATATTCAGAATAGAGGAACACATTTTTTCTCAAAGCATTCAACCATAACCATCCAATAAATAATTGGAATTGTCGAAAATTTGATACGAACAACATGAAAATTGAGGAGAGATCTAAAATCTTGATATCAAAGACTTGGAAAATAAGAAATTAAAACAAAAATAGAAGACATCAGGAAATGATGGATGGGTAAAAAATAAGGAAATTGATAAATCAATGTTCAAATAGTCGAAACAATCTGAGAGATATAAATTAAATACAACATACTTGAATATTTGAGGAAGATATGACTATATCCTCATGCAGCTCAGATCTAATTGGTTTCACTCATCAGTGGTTGCCATCCCAAATGCGAATACATTCAGACTTGAAACCCTTCCTCGAAATCAGATTTAGATCCAAATCCAGACTCTTTGCTCGGCTTTGACATCGCATCTGATGATGAACCACTGACCTGTATCAGCCTCAACTCTCGTTCATGCTCAACATCCTGAATCGTAAATATGAACCCTCTCAGCTCAATTTCTACCTTGTCCTGGTCTCAATGGATACCTCTTTCTCAATTTAATCCTCTCCCAGATTCGGTCTTCTACAGAACCTCGCAATGTCTCATGACCCTTCAGATCGATTTTCATTATTATTATTATTATTATTCATTTTAATTTTATTATAATCCGTTTGTATATTTTTTCCTATATATATATATTAAAATAATTTATACAGATATTATTTGTATATATGATAATCAATTTCAGATTATATATATATATATAAAATAATAATTATTATCTTATTTGGTTTATTAATTGATTCATTAAGTTTAAAAATAAAATGTTCATATTTTTTATTGAATGTACTTATAATTGATAATTAAAATAATTTAGTATTTTAATATCAAAATAATCATAAGATTCATATATGGCCAATACAATATACGTATTTTAGAAATATATTCATTTAAAATAAATTTTGTTTAAAAGAATAAATTTCATGTGATAAATAATTTAAATTTACCATTTTATAATATAGTACCTTTTAATAAAAACATAATTTATAATACTATGTTTAGATTTAAGGTATAAATTTCTTTCCTATTCCTAAAATTTGAAATATTATTTAGGATTAATTTTTAATAATAATTCATGTATTTATAATTTCATACATTTTAAAAAATATATTAAATAAGTTGTAGGTTTATGAATTCAATATTCATTATTTAGATTAATATTATCATAATTCAAACATAAATTTACAAAATAGTTTATATTAATTTATTTACTTTATAATAAAATAGTTTATATATTATATTCATGTTTAAAATCAACTGCATAAAAAAATATCTAACACAACTTTATTTTATTATTATTATTGAATTATTATTTAAATAAAAATACCAAGTATAAAATAAATTACACTTTAATTAAAACATGGGGTGTTACAATATCATTAGATTAATAGAAATGACCTATGATACTTAAAATGTAGATATTGAGGAGAAAATAATGATTAAGGTAATGTGAAATTGAAAATGATAATAACTATGAAACCATAAATTAGTAACTAATGAATTAAAACCATTAATTTAACCAAAATAATGGGGTTTTTGGTATAATCATCACTTTTAATAATAGAAATGAGAATTTCATAAAAAAAATTAAAAAATAACATCTTTGTGGCATTATAAAAAAATAAACATATAAAAAATTTTAAAGTTAATTTCATTCCATTAAGACAATAATAACCATATCTTTTGATAAAATTATAAATATAAATTCCAAATTTTTTGATATAATGATTTTATTTCCAAATAACCATAAAATGTTTTAGTAAAATAATAATAATGAATAAAAAATATGATGTCAGGAATGGGTGTTAAATATGTATATGTTAAATGAAATAATTTTTTAGACTACTATAAAATGTAAAGAACACACATATTAAAAAAACAAATAAAATGATTCATTTTAAATATATGTAAATAAATATAATAGTTGTTAAAATGAAATTTTAAAACAATTTCATTTATAGTTAAAAAAAATAAACAAATAAATTTGATGAACATATATATATATATATAAGACATAGATTCCTGAATAAAAACTAGAAATATGGTTGGTATCCCTCATATGTGACATAATTATTTATTCATTATCCAATAAGAAAAGAAATTGAATATAAACTTTTAAACCCAAATCATAATGAGAGGAGAAGAAAATAAATTTTCATTATTTTATTAGTGACATATTGTTGACACCATGAAAACTGTTCCATGAACTTTTCCATAGAGTGAAGATATGATTCTCACATGGACAACAAATTTCAAGTATGATTTAGTAAAGATGTTTTAACTATGATGGAAGAAGATGCAGGCAATGGATTTTCAAGATCGAGGATGAAAAGGTGTCAACATATTAAATATAATTTTTCCAGCTTCATTTAAGAAGTATTGGTGAATTTACCATCTCTATAAGTGTATATATCTTCAAGACCTTCGATTTGACTGGTCGCGGTGCCCAAACGGACATGCAGATCAACTTTTATCGCACTCAGAAGACGGGAAAATTTTATCCTGAAGAGCTACGCGAAGGACCTATGCGGAGGACCTATGCTGTAGTATAACTTTTTCACACCTATGTGGAGGACCTATGCTGTAGTATAACTTTTTCACACCTACGTGAAGGACCTACGCGGAGGACCTATGCGGAGGACCTACACGGACAAATTCCCTTCGACCAAGTCCCCTTCATGCCTATAAATAGGACCCTTGGGCTCCCCATTTCAAGGAAGAAAAAATTTGGAAGAAGTCCCAAAGCTCCCATTGCATATATATTTCGCTAAGATCCCCCAATTTTTCTCAAGTATCTCTCTAAAACATGAGAGAAGAGGGAACTAAAGGGAAAAAGTGGTTCAAAGTCCCATCAGGGTCTAGAACATATGGAGCTGCGCGGAGCACCTGCGCAACACAGCTGCGCAGAGCACCTGCACGGTGCACCTGTGTGGCGTACTTTCACGGAGCACCTGTGTTCCGCACCTATAGAGAGTACCTCCACATGGGATCTACGTGAAGCACCTACGCGAGGCACCTTGGAGAAGCACCTTTCTGACCCCATTAGTCCATACCGTAGGGGCTATTCCCCCGCACCCCTACTCGGGTTCAGTGCCGGGCTACGTTCCCGGCCATCTGGGCCGGTCCCTTCGCTTCCATAACTGACCCCCATGAAAAATGGAGAGTCTCACTGCGAACTTTTCAGATCCGGTAGAATACATTTTCCATTGTGCCCTTTATGTCGCCCAACTTCCAACCTTGGAATACCATGATTTGAGATAATCCATCACAATCAATGAAGTGCCTTGAGTAGACTTATTCCTCTTGGTTCCTTTCACATGTTATGAGTTTGGACTCTCCTTATGGATTCCTCGAGTACCTTGAGTCGATACACACCTCAAGAAATTCCTCAAACCTCATCACCTGACTCCTATGTCGGGTTAAAACTCAAATGGGCTTCCTCCTTAGGAGTAAGCCCCAACCAATTCCAAATCGGCATCCTCCTCAGGAGTAAGCCCCAACCAAACCTCAAATGGGCATACTCCTTAGGACTAAGCCCTAGCCTAATCCCAACAGGGCATCCATCCTGGTATAATCCCCTCACATTCACCCCTTCTTCCTTACATTTGGACACTTGTCCAATGTAAATAGATCAGAGGGAATGCTCGTCGCCCCGCCCTCTTCCACGGTCGACACACCCTCTTCCATCAGTGGAGGATGAAAAGTGTGAAGTGTCATTGTTGAATCTTTCACATCCTCTTATTTCTCACACCTATCATAACTCACATGGGCTAAAAGATACGTGATGATTACAACATGTTCACGAACAATCAAGGGAATGAACGACGAGAACTCTGATTCCTGTTCAAGATAGGATACGTAGGAAGCCCTTTCAGGGACCGAGCTCACTGGATATCCTCCCCAATAATCCAACCTTAATTACCCAAATTTGGGCATCCTTCTTAATAAATAATCCCTAAATTGAATCCTCAAATCATCAAGGCATCCTTTTATAGGAAGTAATCCCAAACTCATTTTTCTCTGAGGACTAGACTCTCCTTTGAGATTCATTGAACTACATGTGCTTTGATTCCCATCCATATGGGATACGTAGGAAGCCTCCTTGATGTTCAAACCCAACACTTCAAATCAACCCTTTATCTTTGATCCATATTCACAAAAGGGTCTGATCTTACTTGGAAACCCATATCCTTTCCAAGTTCCTTGGGATGTTTTAACATAAGTCCCACACTAAGTTGCATCTAAGAATCTTCCGCTTAGAGGTCCTTATCACATGAAATTAAAAGGTATGATGTGTACCATTAAGTGGAACCAAACTATGAGGGTTCTGATTCATTTCACAGGGATACTTAGGTAGCTCATTTTATGAGCACGATCCCAAGATCAAAACAAACCTTCAACTCCCTGGATGACAATAAACTCCAGAGTTCCCTAATGAGTGGCTTAAAAACCAGTAGCATCACAAATGATGATTAAAAGAATCTCCAATCAGTATGTTAGAGGATACCATTGATGGAAAACCTTGAATACATACCGATGATTCTAAAGTTTTACACATTTTAAATAAGTGATTTTAAATTACAAGGGATACTTATGATATACTTGGTGAATTAATAAGGATTCATGAAAATATTTTAATTTTACAAAGAGAGTCCCGGAGTAGACAATAATCCCCCCCAAAATGGTGTGATGAGTCCAACCTCCCATCCTCTTGACCAATGTACATTCTTAAGTATCGTAATGTTAAAAATTTAACGAACGCCTATCTTTGGAAAGAAGGTCCTCTTGGGAAAAAGAACTGTTGGAAGTTTCTAGTTCCATGAATAAATCCAATGGAAACCACCTGGAAACAATGATTCTTAAATCTAGAATAACACATTTCAAGGACCTATGAAAAAAATGGTGAACCCGACGTGAATCCTTAACCATGTTAATAATGTTACCCACATGTTAGGCCCTTATCAATTGATAAAGGAAGGCTAGAAAAAGGAATCAATCATGCATGTATCCATATTAAAATATTTCACTTTATTAGAACTTGTTGTTGTTCTCAGTTTTCCATAGAATTACCTTCAATCCGAAGAATGGATTTCTCCAAGACAACATCTGTTAACTTCCTGACTGCTGATCAAGCTGCATCTCCATCCACGGGAAGGATGTTATCACTAACCTAGAGTCTTCAACATTGGGTCTCCAATGTTTTGATAAAGGAATATCACCAACATGGTACAATTCCGAATTTGGAGGCTGCTCGATAGGCCCTCCAGGTCAAAAATAATTCTCAATCATCTGGCCAACAACGACCAATGATCAAGAAGAAAATAGTGCAAACCACCGTTTCCCACCATTTTGGGTCTTTATCCCTGGAACGCAACAATAAATCTCTCCCATACTACAGGGAGGTAGATCAAGAGGTCACTAAATGCCTCACTTCAATAATACAAAAGTCCTTCCTGAGGACCCCACCAACAATCGCCGCCAGAATCATGTGGTAATATATCCACAACATGATAGGGGTGTTGCCTTTGGATGTTTGGCCCACATATCTCAGACCCGGGCACACAATACAAACCTCCAGGGACAATGTATGGTTAACATGAAGCAGGTTCTCATCTCTACCTCCCCCTTAGAAGTCCATCGATCAAACTTGATGGCAAAAAACAAGCGGGCACATACACCCGTTCGTTATAATTTTGTTTCTCAACAGTCTCATCTGACAGAAACCCAACAATCCTACCAGGTAAAATGGTTGGAGTACCGTGAACAAGCACATACACCTGTTTAGAAGTTATCATCCAGTCAGAAGGCTCGTCTGACTGCATTTAAAGAAACCCTCCAATCTAATATGGTGGCAACTGGTAAGCAGGAAAATACACCTGTTTACAATCACCGATTCTGTCAGCAGTCTCGCTTTCCAGTATTGAAGGAATCCTGTCAACCATACTTGATAGAGAATATACAGCAGACACATACACCTGCCAATGTTCATCAAGTCTGCCAATATTCTCGTTTGGTAGCACCTGGAGAAGTCATTCGGAATGCTCCGATGACAAATTTGGAGTAGACTCAACTCTTTGCCCCTATGCATAAGTACTATCAATATCCGTTGACAGGAAAAGGAGTACCGGAGCAGACCCATACACCTACTCCAGATACGGAATGGATGCATATTCCCATTTCTATAGCTGAAGTCACTAAACACATCTTGTCAATGGTGAAAGGAAATACTCATATCCCTACCCATATTCTGAAAGCATGTCAGGATATTTTAACAACTACTTCAGAAGTATCAGGGGAACAAACATATAAATCTATCCCCACACATGGGATGACACATCAATATGCCATCCCAGAGAAGATACACACCTCTGTTCTAGTCCAGGAGGGTCATGGGGGATAATCCCCCATATCATACGGACAAAAATATCGGGAACATACACCCTTTCCAATTGGAGGTAACCGGTCTATTCCGGTAACTAATCCAAGAAATGCACATATACCTTCCCTTGATAACCTCTTTTTCTAGTAAGTGGCCCCAACTAAGTATAAGAGAACATCCAAGAATAAATCTCACCAAATAATTTTGGAAAATCAAGAGTCAAGCTGTAATTTAGCACCTCTTAATGCTGGAGTTCTTGAAGCCCTTATACATTTATCTGTTGTAGCTCAAGATCCTACCTTCTCATTACCAAATTTTTTGGATTGGTAATTTTAATTATGAAGTTTCTCACCGGACACTTCAACATGAAGGCTTTCTTCATGAAAATTCGGTCAATTTAGAGTGTCTATATTTGGATGAGATCCACGACAACCCTCCATGTGGCCAGAAGACCAAGGAGCAAGAAGATTTATCCCTTTTTGTAATCCATCATGGTGATCCTCCCTATAATGGAATTCACTGTGAAAGTCCTCTCTGTAGTAGTATTTTGCATTGTCAAAAAAATTTGATAATTGAAAATGTAGCAACAAAAAATCCGTCCTATCTCAAGGGACTTGCAAACATAGGGCCAGTCATGTCTGATGCCTTTTCATTGACAGGTGAAACACTTTCTCAGTCAGAAGACATTTTAAGGGAACAGTCATTCTCCGAACCTCCCGTGGTTCATTTATCCTCAAATGCAGAGCATCCACATTGGTTAGACCAAGTGGAGAAAACTCTCATAGAATATGATGAAGATTTGTTAAACAATTGGCTAAAGGAGAAATACCGGTTATGTTCTGGCCTTTGGAGAATTCTCAGTATGATATTCTAGAATTGATGAAAGAAGATTGTATTCATGAAATTCGTATCAACTTATGGAAAACTCTTCGTCATTTGAAAACTGAAGTCTTACCATAAGAGGAATATCAAAATCATATAATGGTAATAGAAGGGTTGCAGCGCCAAATTGACTTTGCATCTCTTTCAGTTTCCCAACATCCAAGGGTTCAAAAACAATAGAGTACCCTTCAGTGCCCATGTCTCAATGCTCTAAATAGAATATGCCAATTAATTTCTGATTACACATCTACTGTTTTCATCAAAGGATGGGGAGCATATGGAGCCTTGCATTTCACTGCACTCCAAAATTAGAAAAGTCCGCCAAAAGTGGTTTCATGCAATGTTATTGCCCACAGCTGGCCCCAATCAATAGGTTTTGTATGTAATCAAATGTATGCTCGAGAATAGGCCTCAAACAGTTCTCATCGGAATCAGGCCCAAAGAAAAGAAGTTATTGAGATACTTTTACATCAAGCCTCTGAGAATCTTGAGCAGACATCTCGTTATAGGATATCAGGCATCAGAGGATGCAAATGTCCGAAATATCACAACGATCTTCTGAAACAAGTGATTTAAGTAATTGCTAGATGATGCACCCAGCTAATGTCTGAACCAAAATCCGCAAAATCATAAGAGAAGTTGCCTGGATTTCAGCTATAGTAGTTTAAGAATCACTCCATCTTACGAGGCTGGGGGATTTTTCACATTTTCAATCCCCTCCTCAACGGAAGTCAGTTTTATCCTGATTAGGGAAGAAGCCACAAGGAAAGTGTATAACTGAACTATCCAATGATTCCCTTCAGGTTACTATCCTCCAAACAGTTCTAGGGAATTCCTTATATAAGAGAACGAAGTCTCATAGAAGACACAAAGGGAGGAAATCTAGCAGAAGAATTGACAGAATGCCATCAATGCATTATGCATCAGTGAATGTTATCAATACCATTGTAGAAGATCCTCCAGAAAATAATTCCATTTCAGGGGAATCAGAAGATGAAGTTCTTTTCCATAATACGGTACACATAGAGGCAAATGAAGAAGGTGTGTGTAACCAGAATCAGAGGCTTGCCCAAAATCTAGGTATTCCTTCAAATAACCATTTCCCCCCTCTCCAAAAGGCATCTAATAAGGGGAAAGGGAAAAGTCATATTGCATATCACTTTTACACTAGAGTTGGTCAATCTCTTTCACTTGAAGAGAGATTTGCATAGCAAGAAGAGGAAATAAAAGAGTTAAAAAGAATCAATACAGAGTTACTTTGAAACAACATTTCTACTAGACGTACTCCCTAGGAAAATCCTCAACTTGTAAATCTTGTAAGATATCCTCAGCTAAGAGGATTTGTAGTAACTACAAATGTAGATAATGAGTTCCCTCCATTGGGTACACAATTAAGTTAGGACCATATACATACTGATATATCTATTCCCATGGGTTATCCATGGCAGATATTAGCACCACCATCAGTGGTTTTACCGGTTGTTGTTGCAGCTCAAGCTCTAGTTGATATACCTGCACAGAATCCGGCTCATCTGGATGTTTCAAAAATGCTTATGAATACAATTGAGGAATTAACAACTCGGTTGGAAGCTATGGAGGAACGACATACGCCAGTTCAGCCATAAAAGAGGGCTTACCCTGAATGGGTGGATGCAATTCCTCCCCCACCAAATTTTTTGAATACTACATTCCCAATTTTTAATGGTTCATGAGATCCGGAACAACAATTAACACATTTTGTTTCTCTTTGTGATCCTATGATGGGAACTTCTCAACAACAAGAAGCAGTAAAACTTAGGTGTTTTGTGCAGTCATTACAAGGACCGACTTTTGTCTGGTATACAAGTTTGCAATCTCGATCAATTACTGGATGGGAAGATCTCCGTCAGAAATTCCTTCTTCAATTTAGTTTGACACTACTGAAAACAATAGTTTTTTGATCTTACCAATTGTAAACAAAGGTATAATGAAAGAGTTTTGGATTTCATTTCTTGATGGAAGGGATTAACATATTCCTTAAGTTTAGAACTCCCTCAGGAAGAGTTGCTGCAAATTTTTGTGGAAAATCTGGGTGATGAATTACGCACGCCATTGATCCTTGTGAAATGCATAGGAGGGTTTTGAGACCTTACTTAAATCGCTCAGAAAATAGAAGACTCTATTTTAGAAACTAAGGATAAAAATCGTGTAATTCTATTAGTTCCAAGAAGAAGAATAGGAAAGGCAGAAGTCGCTACAGTCACACTTAAACAAGCACCTGTACCTGTTTCTACTTCAAGATCCCCATCATACCGAAGGGCTACTCCTTCTAATAATCAACAATAGTGACCATATAATCAAGATGATCAAAGAGATCAAATGCAGAAACAGTTTTAGGGATTAAAGAGTAAAGTTTATTCTTTCAGAAATGAGCAAGTTCCTGGCTACTTCATCTCAGGCTTAGAAAACAATTTGGTTCAGTTTCCAAGGCTGAAGAATCCAAATAAAGATGGATATGAATATTGTACAAATTATTATCCCATTAATAAGATGTTGGGACACCCCATTTAGGAGTGATTTGTTTTAAAATACCTTCTTCAAAATATGGTAGACTCCGGACAAGTGAAATTGAAAAATTCATCAGCTCAAGTAGCATGTGTTACTGCTACTAGTCCAGAGGAAGAGGGAGAATGGAAAGAGGTTAAAAATAAAAATATACAAAAGTATAATTATTGGATGATCAAGAAAACTATCAACCATACTCATGCTATATTACGAACACATTTGAAACAACCAATTGTGTCTTCTACCACTCCTACTATAGTAAAACCATCATCATCAAGAGTCTATTCTTCGAAGAAGAAAAATGATTATAAATACAAAGAGTAATCAGAAGAAGATGAGTTCATATCAAGGCCAAAGTTGTCCTTGACCCTGGAAGAATTCATGCCATCTGTTTCAGAACCATGAGAACTGCCCCAACAAACGACACAATCAGAATTGACTTATCAATAAGGATATTATTCAGATGAAGAATTGATCTTTGGTTATGTTAATGTTATCCATTTAACAGATCCTTATGCCAATAGTGATTTTGATTATCATGAGCTAGAATTCCTTGTACCTAATTGGGGAATGAGAGGAGGGAGCCAAGGTCGAGGATACATAGGAAGACGTGGGAATTCTAGAAACCACCATCTTAATTCTACCCCTTCTCAAACCATATATGTGGCAGAAAACCATGGAAGGGCCCTTCAATGGGCTCAACAGGAACGAGGAGTTTCTCCCATGAAAGACAGGCTTGGTTCTGGTACAATTATTTTGGAAGACCAGTTAGAAGTCACACCTTCTTCTTCTCAGTAAATGAATAGACTTAGTCAGTCTAATCTACCAAATCCAGTAGTATTCACATCTTCTGCTCCAACACAAAGTACATCTACGACCGAAGCATCAACTTCCAAAGAATATACAAAACCACATCTCTATGATGAGAAAAATAGACCTTTGGATCAAAATTATGATGTCTTGAAACAATTGGCCCATGTATCAGCCAAATTTTCAATTTTGGATGCTTTGAATTTATCAGAATATCTTCGAGAGGCACCCATTGAGGCCTTGTTAAGTCCTCAAGAATTTGAAACTGAAGTTGCTGCTGCTGAAGTTTATCATATATAGAATGATACTAAAGAATGTCTCACAACCATATCTTTTACGGATGAAGATGAAAATGATATTGTACATGGGAAAATCAGACCTTTGTATTTTTCTGGAAAGGTCAATGACATAGAAATTCGACGAGCCTTCATTGATAATGGCTCTAGAGTCAATCTCATTCCCTTTTGTACACTTCGTCGATTGGGCCTGACTGAATCTGATTTATCTCCTTTGAATTTAACTTCACAAGGATATGACAAGAATGAACAAGAAACTCTGGGTGAAATCACACTCAGAACTCAGTTTGAAGATCTTGTATCTAATTCAGATTTCATGGTTTTTCATCAGGACACAACCTTCAATATTTAGCTTGGAAGGCCTTGGTTGCATCAATATGTAGCCATAACTTCGTCATACCACCATTGTATGAAATATTATTTTGATGGTCAAATTGGGACATTATATGGTGATAAGTCTCCATTCAAAACATGTGAATCTCAATACATTGAGGCAGAGTTTTATCACGCAAAAGGAACGAAGCCCATGACAAAGGAGATAACTAGGGTTAATGCTCCAAATGGACTGGAAAAGATCCCAGCAAATCCATTTGTACATTTGAGTACAGATTATGTTCTACCCAACAATCAAGTTGAAAGGGTAAATCCAAATCCATGCACTCATCCAATAATTCCCATAATGTCAGTTACGACAACTGAGCCCGACAACATGAGAGAAATTATTGATACACCAAGCAATGATGGAAGTCTGAATGGAGATGTTTCCATTTCATCTGGTGAACTACAACAAGCCTCTACTTCATCAATCATAATATATGAAACTTTATAAATATTAGAGGGAGACAAAGATGTTTATTCTCAATCCATCAATACCTCTTCACCACAGAAAGACCCTTCATCATCAGTAGGGTCAGATGTGGTGGATTCTTCTTCAAGATCTTCAAATACTGATTCCTCTCCTAACTTTGAGAATGTTTCCTTGTCATCTACCATGAAAATGGAAATAGAAGAGGTATCACATAATAAAGAAGAAGAGGAATATCTCAGCGATTCTCCTCCATCATTTGAAGAAGGTGTTTCTACCACTGTGGATGAACTCAGAAAAATAAATGTGGGTACAGGAGAAGATCCACGACCCACCTTAATTAGTGTGGCCATGACCTCTCAGGAACAAGAGGTGTATGCTTCCTTTCTAAAGAAAAATAGAGATACATTTTCTTGTAATTATACAGAAATTATAGGTCTTAATCTTGATGTAGCCACCCATCATTTGGGTTTTCTAGAAGAACATCGTGGGTTCAAGAAAGAAGCAAGGAGAACACACCCAACTCACACCTCTAAAATTGAAGCTGTTGTTGATAAGATTATAAAATATAACTTTGTCAAAGAATTTCAATATCCCAAATGTCTAGCCAATATTGTCCCAGTGAAAAAGAAGGACGGGAAAATTATTGATTTCAGAGATCTTAATAGGCATTGTCCTAAAGATGATTTCCAGTCCTGGTTAAAGAACATCTAATTGATGCAACGACTGACTATGAAGAAATTTCCTTCATGGATGGATATTCTGGGTATAATCAAATTTAAATGGCCCCAGAGGATGAAGAATGTACAATATTTAGAGCTCCTCAATGTGTGTTTTGCTATCGGGTAATTCCCTTTGTCTTAAAGAATGCAGGCGCAACATACCAACTTTCCATGCACCATATCTTCATACCCTTCTTAGGGAAACTTGTTGAATGTTATGTGGATGATTTGGTAGTCAAATCCACACAACGTTCCAATCACTTGGCTGATTTGGAAACCATATTTCGTAAAATTTGACAACATAATTTGAAGATTAACCCCTTAAAACGTGCTTTAGGTGTAACCTCATGAAAATTCCTTAGCTTCTTTGTACGACATCATGGTATCGATGTTGATCCTGAGAAAACAAAATCAATCTTTGGTATGTAACCTCCTTGAAATTTGAAAGAATTGAGAGGACTTCAAGGACACTTGGCCTATATTTGGCGCTTTATCACCAATTTGGTAGGCAAATTTTTACCTTTCACTAGATCAATGAAGAAGGGAGTCACTTATCAATGGACTGAGGATTACTAAGAATCATTTGATATACTCAAGAAATATCTCTTGAGTCCACTAGTATTGATGTAACCTGTTGAAGGAAGACCACTCATTCTTTACGTGACAGCTTTAGAGCGATCACTAGGTGCCTTCCTCACCCAAAATAATGATGTTGGAAATTAAAACAGCCTTTATTATCTCAGTTGCACTATGTTTGATGTGGAAACTCAATATTCAAGTACTGAGAAGTGATTCCTGGCTTTAATATTTTCTATTCAGAAATTGAGACATTACCTGCAACATCATGAAGTCCAACTGGTATCTCATAATAACCTGCTAAAATTTATCCTCAGTCGTCCAATGCTTACATGATGTCTAGAATGGTGTGTGGTTATTTTAAAACAGTTTGATAACAAGTTTGTGCCTCAAAAAGAAATAAAGGGTCAAGATCTGGCTGATTTCCTTGCTGAGCATCCATCTGTAAAAGATACATCGTTTAATACTGAACTTCCTGATGAAGAGGTCTTCTCCATTCAAGATAATTCCCAGACATGGGAAATGTAATTTGATGGTTCTTCTAGAAGTCCAACATGGAAGAGACTGGAAAATCCTAAACTCAACAAGGTTGGATTAGAAATAGTCCTTATTTCCCATAAAAGGTAGTATTTCCTTATTCTTTTCTATTATCAGAAGGTGGTACCAACAATGAGGCAGAATATCGAGCTCTCAACATAGGTTTGGAATTGGACCTTCAGGTGTGAATGGATCATTTAATGATAAAAGGTGATTCAAAATTGGTAATAAAACAAATCAATGGGTAATACTCTATCAGAAAAGAAGAGTTAATACCTTTGTGTGATTATGTCCAAGAATTAATGGCTTAATTTCCTTCAGATCCAACATTATCCTATGTTCCGCGATCAAAAAATGGCCAATAAGATTCCCTGGCTAATGCAGCTACAACCTTAGAAGATCCAAATCAGGATGAGACAATTATCAGCATAACCCATCGCCGTGTGGTTTCAAATTTTGTCAAACCATAAGGGAGGAAATTAATGAAATTTTCCCTATTTATGAACCGTATGGTCATACCACGAGATGGAGAACATCCATCATGGAATATCTTCAAAGTGGGATAATTCTACCAAATAGGTATGAGAAGGAGAAGATCCAGCGACGAGCGGCTAATTTTACTCTTTATGATGGTCAAAACCACCAAAAGATCCTTTACAAGTGAGGATTTGATGGAATTATATTAAGATGTATTGATGGAGAAGAGAACACGGATGTCATGAAAGAAGTTCATTGATGAGCTTGTGGTGCCCACCAATCTAGGCATAGACTCTCTGATCAGATTCGAAGGCTTGGATACTTTGGCCTTCAATGACATAGGATTGTACATACTTCACAAAAAAATGTCATCCCTGTCAAGTACATGCCAACTTCATTCATCAACCCCCAGAGTTTCTACGTATAGCTAAATACTCTTGGCCATTTTCCACATGGGGAATGGATGTAGTATGGCCTTATCCTCCAGCCACGACTAAGAAGTTCAAGTATATGTTCTCACTGCTACTGATTTCTTCTCTAAATGGGCTGAAGCAATACCTCTCAAAAAATTTGGAGCTTAAAGCAACATTAGTTTTGTCAAAACTAATATCATCACCAGATTTGGAATCCCTCGTACTATTTTGATGGACAATGGCACCATTTTTTGTTATGCTGAAGTAAAAAAGTTATATCAGGAATATAATATCAAATCCAACCATTCATCTCGCTATCATGCGGTGACCAATGGACAGATAGAGGCTTTCAATAAAACCCTTTCAAATATACTCCACAAGATGGTGGATAAAGATAATAAATCATGGCATGATAAACTTTTGAATGCTTTATGGTCTTATTAGACAACTATCCATACTGCCACCCAAGCAACTCCTTATTAATTGGTATATGGAACTGAAGCAATTTTACCAATTGAAATGCAATTTCATTCAATAAGAGTTGAAATCTGTGATCAATTATCTACAGATGAAAGGTCTCAGATTCGGTTCAATGATTTGGAATGATTAGATGAGAAAATATTGCATACTTTTCATCATCTAGAAGTCTATTAGAAAATAATTTCACGAGATTTTAATAAGAAAGTTCGTCTTCATTCATTCCTTTCATGGAGAATTGGTATTGGTCATTAGAACTCTAATGATACCAGGAAAGAAACCTCCAAAACATGAGCCAAAATAGGAAGGACCTTATTCCATACATAAGGTTTATTCTAATGGAGAATATGACTTAATCTCAATGGATGGAGAGCTCATCACAACCCCAACCAATGAAATATTTTTTAAGAAATACTTTGTATAGTTTTGCATAAATAGTCCTCACTGCAAGACTTTAAACTGCACGGTACCATGTCCTTGCTGCAAGACTTAAAACTGAACAACCCTCATGTCCTAGTTGCAAGAAATTAAACTGCATAATAACCATAATCTTCCATGCTTCATGATGTTAAATCACATAACATTGCCGTCCCTGTCGCATGACATTAAACAACATGACACCATTTAACATTTTCTCTATAAAACGCTAGAAGCTTCCGTAAGCAGGCGTCATTGAAATCAGCACTACTATTTAGTAGTACATGTGTCCCTATCTTTCCTATGTCAGAGTCAGATCTACATAAAGACTATGTTTCAAGAACTACGTATGGATTGATTCTCATTTTCCAATGAGATACATAGAGACGCCTGAATCTACAATTCTGGGCCCAGCCATAATCACAAAATTTTCTTCTTTTCTTTTCTCCTCCTGTATATGAATCAAATCTATACAGAGTGTTGCCTTATGATATATTATTTGGTCCGTATACCATTTTATGTCTTAAGAATTACTCTTCTCTTAGAATGTGTTAAATCCCCCATTCTTCATGCCAAATCTGATTAATATGAGGAATGATTGTTTAAATAACTACGTACAACTTGATTATCATTTTCCAATGAGATACATAGAGATGCCTAAATCTCTAATTTTGGGCCCAGCCGCAAAAAAAACAACAACAAAACCACCCCTTTATTTCTTGTATGAGAATCAAATCTACATAGGAAATGTTTTAAGAACTATGCATGAATTGATTCTTTATTCAACAAGACATATAGTGACATTTAGGTTTTATCCCTTAATCCATTTACAATGTGTCTTTTCTTTCATATCAGTTCATTCTCATCCTTATCGCATGATGTTAAACCGCATGGAAATATAACACCCCTATTTCTCACTTGGATCGCCTTTATATTATAAAAGAAACCCTTAATACTCGTTGTTTCTCACACCGAGCATAGCTCATGTGGGATTAGGAATTGGGTAAATGGATTCTTTATATAAATAGGGTGTTTTCAATTTCTTATGTGGTTATCAATGTCCTCACTACATGACTCAAAAATGTATAGTGTAATGTCCTCACTGCATGACTCAAAACTACACATTACCATATTCATTCTATGGAAGCAAAGAAGGTCTCCATTTTACATATGAGTCAGATCTATGTAAAGGACATCAAAATCATAGTCAATATTGATTTAAATATTTTTCATAAACATTGAAACTAAACTCTCCTTATATATTTCACACTCTTAATGTTGAATATTTTCTTATTTTCATAATATTTCTTATGGTTTCTGGTGACATGGTTTTTAATACCTGAGAGCTCTTTCGGTTGACAATGCAGTACGTGCCCTTAGGTGGCCTTGCATAAGTTTCCAAAATAACTGGATTGTCAGTCAAAAGATGCCACTATTTGGCTATGCAGCATATGTCCCAGTTGGCCCTGCATAATACATCCCCCATAATGGGTTTATCAAGTAACAATATCTTCATTCTTCGGTTATAGTATCTTTTCCCCTTTAATCGTTGATGAAAATATAAAAGAATCTATATTTTTAAATAGTCATTAAAGTATACTTGTCCCATTATGTTTCTCACAATATAAAAGTCTTTAATACCATGGTTTACACATTTCCCTCATCATGTGTTCAATTCACTATGAAATAACCTTGAAATCAATTGGCTACATGTTATATATTGTTTCCATTTCTGGTCCTAGTTGCAGACATTATATCTTTTATGTTTGGGTGAGACCTTCATAAAAAGTCATATTCCATTGATTCTTTAGATATCTTGACTAGAAATACTTCTTTTCATATTCAGGTACCTTTATCCATACACCAAACATTATGCTTTAGAAAATCTAGAGCTCCATAAACATTCTTCGACTTTTAGCAATAGAACGTCAAATTTCTAAGAACTCTTTTGCCTGACTATACAGTACGCGCCCTTAGGTGGCCTTGCATAAATTGCCTACATAACAGGAATGTCGGTCAAAATATTCCACCATTTGGCTATGAAGTATATACCCTAGTTGGACCTGCATAATACATCCCCCGCAATGGGTTTGTCAAGTAATGGTATCTTCATTCTTGGAAAATATTTCCTCTAATGCTTTTAGCCCTTTTTCCATATCATCCCTTGATTCCAAAAATTCCCAAATCACAGTTTACAATATTCCCTTCCATACCTGAATATGATAGTATGTTTCCAAATTTTTTTTAAGAAGCTGGGAGAGTTTTCTCATACATTTGGTCAGAGATAATGACCTTAAGTTAAATCCACACAATGTCTTTACTGCATGACTTAAAAACTGCACAGTACCAATGTCTTTACTGCATGACTTTAAACTGCACAATACGAATGTCTTTACTGCATAAATTTAAACTGCATAGTACGATATCAGAAATCTCCCCTTTTCTGATAAATTTTTATCCATTTCGCATACACCAAATTTGTATAGATATGTATTTCTTATTCGTGACCTATGTCGGTATAAAATATCTCTTTCATTCTTAAAATTCATTTCCTTGGCAAAACAACCCACTGTGGCCTTGGGTCGCCCAAATCTTATTTCCCCAGCTTTATCGACAAAAAATGTTAAAATTCCTAAAGAACTCTTTTTTCCTTACTACGCAACACATTCCCTTAGGTCGCCTTGCATAATTTGCCTACATAACAAGACAGCCAGTCAAAAGATGCCACTATTTGGCTATGCAGCATATGCCCTGGTTGGCCCTGTATAATATAGACCCTATAACGTGTTTGTCAAATAATGGTAGCTTAGTTCCTAGAAAAGACACACATTATGTTGATACAGGCTTTAAGATTTGGTATTCATAAAAAAAATCATGGCCCAAGATTCCCCTTGGAAATATTTAAATAATATTAAAGCAATTCTTAGCCACACAGTTTTCTTTAGGATCTAATTCAAAATTTATGGTCATAACTATATTTAATCCTAAATATTATCCCTTTATAGTCCAATATGCATGACTCTAACCTTCCAGTAACAAAATACTTGGTACTCATCAGACTAAGAACCCTCAAAGGGCACTCTGAACAAAAGTTGAGTCCCAGCTCACTAAATAGAAATTTTTGTACGATTTAGGTAATATTGAGAAATGAAATGTCAAAAGATACAGAATTTGTGGGGTTATCCATATAACGCTAGCAATATTCAAACTATTCTCTCTAGGACCCATGGCTTACGAAAAAAATTAGAGCATCCTTTCAAACTTTAAGTAGCTCCAAATCTAACCAAATGATGTTGGAATGCGTCAAAGTGCCCTACTTTTACCTTAGAAAAAGATTCTTTTCATTCCAAACAAATAAAATTCTAAGGGGGGGCTTCTGTTGACACCATGAAATGTGTTCCATGAACTTTTCTGCAGAGTGAAGATGTGATTCTCACATTAACAACAAATTTCAAGTATGATTTATTAAAGATGTTTTCACCATGAAGGAAAATATGCAGGCAGTGGATTCTCAAGATCGAGGATGAAAATCTTTCAACACATTAAATTCAATTTCCTGAGTTTCATTAGAGAAGACTTGGTGAATTTACCATCTCTAGAAGTGTATATATCTTCAAGAACTTCTATTTTACTGGTTGCAGTGCCCAAACAGACTTACGGATCATATTTTAGGGCATTCAGAAGACGAGGAAATTTTATCCTGAAGAGCTATGCGAAGGACCAACGCGGAGGACCTACATTGTAGTATAACTTTTTCACACCTATGTGGAGGACCTATGTTGTAGTATAACTTTTTCACACCTACGCAAAGGACCTATGTGGAGTATCTACATGGAGGACCTGCGCGGAAAAATTCCCTTCGACCAAGTCCCCTTTATTCCTATAAATAAGACCCTTGGGCTCCCCATTTCAAGGACAAAAAAAGTTGGAAAAAGTCCCAAAGCTCCCATTGCGTAGATATTTTTCCAATATCCCCCAATTTTTCTCAGGTAGCTCTCTAAAACATGAGAGAAGAGAGAATTAAAGGGAAAAAAGTGGTTCAAAGCCCCATCAGGGTCTAGAACATATGGAGCTATGCGGAGCACCTACGCGGTGCACTTGCACAAAGAACCTACGCGCCACACCTATGCAGAGTACCTCAGCGGGGGAGCTACGCGAAGCACCTACGCGAGTCACCTTGGCAGAGCACCATTACAACCCCATTGGTCCATACCGCAGGGGCTACGCCCCCGCACCCCTACTCGGGTTCAGTGCCAAGCTACGGTCCCGGCCCTCCGGGCCGGTCCCTTTGCTTCTGTCACGGACACCCATGAAAAATGGAGAGTCACACAACGAACTTTTTGGATTTGGTCGATAACATTTTCCATTGCGCCCTTTATGTCACCCAACTTCCAACCTTGGAATACCATGATTTGAGACACTCCATCACACTCAATGAAGTGCCTTGAGTTGGATTACTCCTCTTGGTTCCTTTCACATGTTATGAGTTTGGCCCATTATTATGGATTACTCGAGTACCTTGAGTTGATACGCACCCCAAGAAATTCCTCAAACCTCATCACCTGACTCCTATGTCGGGATAAACCTTAAATGGACATCCTACTAGGAGTAAGCCCCAACCAATTCCAAATGGGCATCCTACTTAGGAGTAAGATCCAACCAAACCTCAAATGGGAATCCTAATTAAGAGTAAGCCCCAACCTAATCCCAATAGGGCAACCATCCTGGTATAATCCCCTCACCTTAACCCCTTCTTCCTTACATTTGGAACCTTGTCCAATGTAAATAGAACAGAGGGAAGGCTCGTCGCCCTTTCCCTCTTCCACGGTCGACGCACCCTCTTCCATCAGTGGAGGAGGAAAAGTGTGAAGTGTCATTGTTTAATCTTTCACACCATCTTGTTTCTCACACCTATCATAACTCACGTGGGCTTAGAGATATGTGATGATTACAACATGTTCACGAACACTCAATGGAATGAACTACGAGAAATATGATTCCTGTTCAATCCAGGATATATAGGAAGCCCTTTCGGGGACCGAGCTCATTGAATATCCTCCCTAGAAATCCAACCTTAATTCCCCCAATTTGGGCATCCTCCTTAAGAAATAATCCCCAAATTCAATCCTCAAATCATCAAGGAATCCTATTTCAAGAATTAATCCCAAAATCATTTTTCTCTGAGGACTATACTCTCCTATGAGATTCATCAAACTACATGGGCTTTGATTCCCATCCATATGGGATACGTAGGAAGCCTCCTTGATGTTGAAACCCAACACTTCAAATCAACCCTTTCTCTTTGATCCATATTCACAAAAGGGTCTTATCTTAATTGGAACCCCATATCCTTTCCAAGTTACTTGGGATGTTTTAAAATAAGTCCCACACTAAGTTGCAACAAATCACCTTCCTCTTAGAGGTACTTATCACGTGAACATAAAAGGTATGATGTGTCCCATTCAGTGGCACCGAACTATGAGGGTTCTGATTCCTTTCATAAGGATACGTAGGTAGATCATTTTATGAGCACGATCCCAAGATCAAAACAAACATTCATCTCATTGGATGAAAATAATCTCCAGAGTTCCCCACTGAGTGGATTAAAAACCAGTATCATCACAAATGATGATTAAAAGAATCTCTAATCAGTATATTAGAGGATACCATTGATGGAAAACCTCGAATACATACTGATGATTCTAAAGTTTTACACATGTTAAATAATTGATTTTAAATTCCATGGGATACTTAAGATATACTTGGTGAATTAATAAGGATTCATGAAAATATTTAATTTTAAAAAGAGAGTCCCGGAGTAGACAATAATTCCCCCCAAAAGGTTTTGATGAGTCTGACCTCCCATACTCTCTACCAATGTACGTTCTTAAGTAGAATAATGTTCAAAACATAATGAACACCTACCTTTGAAAAGAAAGTCCTCTTTGGATAAAGAACTGTTGGAAGTTTCCTATTCCATGAATAAATCCAATGGAAACCGCCTGGAAAAAACGATTATTAAATCTATAATACCACGTTTCAAGGACCTACGAAACACATATATTTTCCCCAAAGGATATATGATTAATAAAAATCCCAAAATAAATGATATTCTAAGAGATATCCCTTACCACAAGTCTGTCTATCTTTGTAACCAATATTATCCTCATATATATTAAATTTATGTTTATTATATATTTATAATATTACATTATTCATAGTTATAATCCCATACATGATTCACCTAAAACATTTTTTAATATGTTAATTAACATTTCTTCATTAAAATAATATTTTGGGTGAAAAATTGATCATTTTCCCATCCATGTTTTAGGTTTACGGTTCTGGTCATTATAATTTGTACATGGTAAAATTATATCTAGAATATTAATCATGAAATAAGTATAATTTTTACTCATTATATAATATTTTATTATAATTCCTATATAGTTTTTTTGAAAAATTAATTACATCACTTCGTAGAGACAATAGTCTGTACATACACACAAATGAAGTTTCCATTTTTCATTAGATCAAATGAAAGAAAGACAAATAATATATCACCTTTATAGAATAATTATTATATAATATATGTAATATATACTAACTAAATATATCATCAATACCCTCCATTTGAAATAATAATGTTAAAAAGATCACATCATTTTGTGGAAGTTGTAGTCCACACGTACACACGAGCGACGTTATCATATTCCAATAAATTGAATAGTATGAAGGTAAGTAATATATCATTATTAAATAATCACAACAATAAATTCAATATCTTATATATTCATTTGATCCATCATTATACCAATAAATTATTGTGGTTTATGGAAAATGATCCACATTGTTATGATGAGATAATACTTTATATATAAGAATGAATGATGCTTTCATTTTACATTGCATGAAAAATGAGATTAATTAGGTTTGTATTATAAATATAGTAAAACATAATTACATGGATGGTATGGATGTTATTATATCACCATGTTCCGAATTCAATAAATGGTGGTAAAAGAAGATATAAAATGAATGAACATGATTAAGAGTTATACCCCTTCTTTGGAATAAACCTTTGGATTACACATTAACCCTTCATAAGATGGTATTAAAGAATAAAAAAAGTATTAGGAAGTTGGGAAGGGATCATGGGAGGCTCTTGCATATATTATGGCTGATCTATATTTCTCATGAAGTGTGATGAAGAGAGGGGAGGTGGTTACCTTTTATATGCGAGGTTAGTGGCATTATGGTAAATATATTAAATAATAAAATATAATATGTTTCAGACTAATATAAAATGGATAAAAATTACTTTAAATTATAATATAAGTAGTATTAGTTAGAAATATAGTAAAAAATGGATTCGATACATTTGTAGGTGTCATTTTATGCCTTATCATTTTAATCCCCTCTTTATCCTTTTTTAACTATATAGGATGTATCAATTTTTTCACTCATTAAGATTCATGAATGTCATTTTAAAAATATCATCTCGTACATAAATGAAACATTACTGATTATATAAAATTTATCTAGTCAACATAATTAAATATTGGACTTTTATAATTTTAAAATTATTTAATTTTTTTAAAAAAATTTGCTACCATTTAATATATTTTTTTGTGACTATTACCATATCTTAAATTAAAAGGCATAAAGATAAAAATTGAAATTAGAATATAAAATATTTTACTATAAAATATAAATTATAATTTTCCACAAAATTTTCGGGTAACCATAATTCATCCACATTATATTAGATTTACTATTTTTGAAATAATTTATTTGAGTATTCTTTTGCTTGCACAAGTGGTGTGTCAACATTTTGTATGTATTCAAGGTAATTATAATTTATATAAATTTTCAAAAAAAAATACTATAATCAAATAATTTTTTATTATTAAATATATCCTTTTGATTTTTTTATTTTTAACCATATTACAACATATTATAGACATAAAAATAAATAGAGTGACATTTTATGACATTTCTTATCCTAAAATAATATAAAGGTAATAATCAAAGGAAAGTGGAACTAAGATAACATATTTTGGAATTTAGGATGGTTATGGTCAAATTATTATCCTCTAATGAAATAAAGGCAAGTGTTGAGTTTATTTTGAAACCATACCCATAGTATTAACATTAATTAACCTTTTAATCTAATATCTTGGTGATAAACTTTTCCCATTGTAAGTATTTATTAGGATTAAAATTTATTTTACGTATTTAAAAAAAAATTCAACTAGATTATATATATAAAATAAATTTTCATGATTCATTTCATATAATATTTATAAATTGATATTAATATAGGCATGTAAAATGCATCAAATACAATTTGTAGGAATAAAACATTTTAGGGAAAAAAATTAAATTATACTAAAATCATCTATAATTTTGATTCATATAGGATTAATTATAACATGTTTAATAAAATGGATATTATGATAAATTAATAGCAAATAATAAATATTATTGGCATTTAAATTAATGATTTAAATAATAGAAATGATAGTTTTGTAATTATATTCAATTTTTTGTAATCACTTAAAAACCATTATTTTAAGAGAATCTAAAAAATTAATCCAATTACTATTATTAAATGTTAATTTAACAAATTTAATAATTTTTTTTCAAAACAAATTCATTAATTTTTTTTGAAATTATTAATAATATCGACCCATAAAATTCAATAAAAACCATTTCTGAAGAAAATCTATTTTAGAATCATATAATAAATTTATTCGTATTACATACCTAGGAACCACAATTAAATTAATATCAATACATTAAAATTTATATAGAACATCCATATTTAATTTTAAAAGATTACAAATCAAAATTAAGTTTAAGTTCCAAGATAAAAATTCATTACATGTGAAAAAATTGTTTTATAAAAAATATATCTTTAACGGTTAAATTTTTTTTTCTTCATTTCCAAACAACTAATAATCAATGTATGTGTGATGAAATGACCTTATATTTCAATTTTTTATTCTCATTAAATAAAAAATATATTAATTCATTTTTTTCACACACTAAATGAAGCTATATTGAAATACATTGATATATTTTGAATATTAAATATAATGGTTCAAACATAGTCATTAAATTAGATGGTATTAAGTAAAGTGACAATATTACCTAATCAAAAATTAATGTATTGATACACTGTATCTAAATGTGGAAGAAATGCTTATGAATCCAAATTTTTTGATATCAGAAGGGAGGTATGTTTTCTAGGGTTTTCCCTGAAAAAATACTAGGCTATAATAATGAAATAAATAGTTTAGGGAAGCCCATATACGGTAGAAGATAAGCCTTTTGGAAAATTCCTCACTTTCCATGCTAGCTGATCCACCACGCAAAAGTTCAACCAGGTTTTAGATGATGCATAGTTATTATATAGAGATCAAAAGGGGCTATGTATATAGAATTTAAGATGATATTGAAATTCAATAATATATTTATATGTATTTATATATAATGAATGTTTAATATTTTCAAAAGGACCATTTTTTTCCAATTTTATTACCGCTTAAAATGTATTATTAAAAAATTTAAATTTTATTTATGGGTACTAAGATTGTTATTATTAAATGATAACAAGATTAACTGATATTATCCATAATATGTAAAAACTATAATAACTCGTAACTTATAGGAAAAATAATAATTAATATACCAAATTTCACCTTGTTATAGAAATTGAGTTTTGTTATATTAATTTTTTTTTGTTAAAAATAAAATTTATATTTTTTTTGACATTTTGAAGTAATTATCTTCATTTTTGGATTTATCAATGAAATATTATATCAACATGATTTTTTTTGTATATTTATAAAGAAATTTGTTTTTAGAGAAAAAATGAAATATATTGTTTTTTATATAACTGTTACTTTTATGTCATTTTTATTTTATATGTATAACTAATAAATTTTTATATCCTTTTAATTGAAAAAAAATTATTTTTATAATTTAAATTATAAAAATTAATATATTTAAAATAATTTAAAAACAAACATTTTATTTTTTTAAACTCGAGTAATATTTTTATAATAATTATTTGCAAAAATTATAGAAATATTAAAATAATAATTATTTTAACAGTTTTATAAATTGAATCATAAAAAATAATTTCAAATATGGAATCATTAACTAATAATATTATAATAATTATTTTTTAGATATAATGATATATATATATATATGGAAAAAACGAGTTAAAATGGTCATAGAAAAAATAATAAAAGTAATAATTCACATTGGAAATGGATGGAATTATGTTTCAAACATGTGTGAACATGTTTTTGGACTGTCTTAACAATTTCTCTTCCCCACATCTATAAAAAATGAATTCACATTGAACTTATAAAATAAGATCTTATCTCCTTGTAAACCCACATATGAAAATACCCAATATATACCCCCAATCTCTACCCAAACCACTCCTCAAAATTACAATAAACCATAAGGAGGACTTCTTATTCTCAAAAGACAATCCCTAGATGGATTAAACACATTATTAAATGGGATAATCTATTATGTAAGGTATAGGTTCCTAACCTATCCCATATCTATTTCTTTTTATTCGCTCCTAATTAATAAAATTTAATCACATCATTTTTAATTGGTACAATCAATATCTTTAGTATACTATTATGTTATTATAATTTTTTTAGAGCCATTATGCACATTTTACCACTTACATTAAGAAAATACTAGAATAGTGTGTATGTTTGGAGTATAGTATCCAGGAATAAATGAGTTCATTTTTCATTACCACATATCTTGGATAGTATAAAATGGGATTTACTATTTTATTATGAAATTTAAAGCTTATTTATGATTCTATAATAAAAATATATGTTAATTCGTTATCATATTCCATTAATAATGAAATCATCATCGTCACATATGTTCAGACTACCACAACTATAGTAAGATGCATTCTGTTATTCAATAACACCATTCATGGATCAATATAATAATGAATTTAAATGGTAAATAAGATTTTATGATATGAAAATGGATTCAGTAATAAAAATTAAATAACCAGTTAATGATTTCAATGATTTGAAATCATTATAAAATTAACCGAGTTAAACATGTATTATAATGGGAAAAAACAATTTATTCATAATATGTGATTGTTAATTGTATATTATTTATCCTACTAAGTTATTTGATATTAATATATAAATGACATAATAAATATAAAATACATTTATTATTATATAATAATTATATTCCAACTAAATCACCTTAGAATCAATCATTAATTGTTTTATGTTCATTTTTGGGTTAGTGTAACCATCTACTTGAACGCTGATTGGTGTTTTTTAAGACATAATTAATGGTGAAACATTATATAAATATTTATATAAAATTTATTTTTCTATTATGAATGTATTATAGATATATGAAATTCATTATCTAAGAAATCACCCTTTGTGGGTTAAAAATCCCCAAAACATGCATGTTGTTGATTTCAACTTCTGTGATCAAGACTAAAGAACTCATGAAAGGAAATATAAACATCATAAATAATTATAATAATCACTTATAGTATAATTAAAAATTTGTGAAAAATTATATTTGGATGATGAAAAAACATAGTCACCTCTGATTTGAAACAAGTATAAACAATTTAGATTAAAAACACTCTATGTTGGAAAAATGTTAAAAACTAAAAAATATACATATATAATAAATATAATAAATAATGAAGAGTATAAATTATTATATTTATTTTTGTCATTCAAGGGTTTTTAATTAATAATTTTAATATAATTATTCAGGATTTTTGGTGAGAATAGAGAATGAATCTGGATGAAGGTAAGTGTTTTCTCCTCAGATTCCTCTCAGTGAGAGATATTATTTATTATTAAACTAATTTCATTTATAGTATGTATATTCTAAAAATTTGGGTTATTATATCAATGAATAGTTTTTTTTTCAATTTTATTTAATTTTAAATTGATGTTCAATCATTCATGATATTATTAATTAAATTCTACTAAATTGGAAAGGGTTTAGTTTTATCAACTCTAATTATTGATCTATAATTTTTCTTCATGTTCATATTTCATATAAGTTGGGTAAATTATTGCATATTATTATATTAGGTTATTTTTTATCTTGAATTATATTTATTTACATTTTTTACAAATATCCCCTTTTTTATATATTTCATACCCCATAAACTATGTTGTCCATAAGGGACATTGGTAAATTAGATAAATTTTTTTATGTTATATGGTTACTTTTGAGCTTTGAGCTACAAAAATCCATTTATTAATTTAGTTACATGTTTCTAATATGGTCCCTTTTATGATTCTGTTAAAAATTTCTCTTTTTATTCAATTAATTATACACGATTCTTCTCTCAAAAAATGATATGACATTATCAAGGGCGAACCACCATCTCATAATTGGATTACTCTATTATATCCACAGTTTAACTTATCAATTGTGTTCACAAAAATAATAATAAAATCCATGTATATTTCTATTTTAGTGATCATCATACATTTCTTTCCTAATTTTATAATATATGATTTACTACCTCTATTTTAAGTTAGTTTTCAACCATAATATTCGAATTATCAAACGATCTTTTACTTCTAAAATAAAGTGTTTTAGAATTGGTTTCACATTTTCGTTGTTATCATAAGAGTGTTATTTTACATGATTATATACTATATGAAACAACCTCAAAAAAAGTTTTTTAGTTTCCTCTTTTTAGGTATTTAATTTTTTTTTCAATTGATCAGGTTTTTGTTGTAATCTATGGGATACATTTTTTAATGTAATGTTAACCCAGTTATTATAATTGGGCATTATGGATATGATGGTCAGGCATTTCATTATGAAATAAATTTGAATATTTAATAATTATTTTATGTGTGGTACCTGTATATCACTTCAATGCATTAGGTAATGCATTACTTATCATTATATATTGTTTAAAGAAGTCGTGATTCTTGATCCAAAATGGGAAAATATTATGTATCTAGATCTAGTATGAAAAATGAATTTTAATTCAAGAATCTCAATTTAAAATATGTTATGATGTATGATCCAAAATTTTTATTTTATATGATTATGATTATGCCTCACTATTTTTAAATTGAACTAGGATATCACAATAGATAATGAATTAGGTCTCTTTTTGACTATATATATTTCATAGTATTTTTTTATCATATGGGATTATTGTCTATCTTATTATAAATTATGATTATTTATTTCTAATTATGTATTATTTTAATCAAATATTTCTCCCATGACTTTGTTTACCCATATAATTTTGATCTCACCCTAGGTAACATGTTGATATGTTTATTATTCCATCACTATGTGTTTTAGCTCACACATTTCTTATGTTTCAGCTTCCGAGTTCATGAGGATGAAATTTACTTATGATATGTCTAGGAAAATAATTAGTATGATTAAATTACTGTTAAAAGATCATATGAATCATAAAATAATTCTATAATATAGCTAGTATCAAAATAAACTAACTCTATTGATTGCCATGATGATGATATGAATATGTACTGTAATGTTTTAATTATGGAAATTTTGTAACATAATGGCACATTTATTTTGGGTCACCTATGTTGTAATCAATGAATATATATGGTAATATTGGAGATTATTTTATTTAATTTTTTGATTAATGTTATAGATCTTTAATGAAAACCCTATCACTCTGTCTAAGTATAGGATAATATATTGAAATATTGGTAAACTCTTCAATATATGGGTTTCTAGGAAATAAATATCTTATTGAATACTTGTATGGGGATATAGTTGTGGCATTGATCCAATTAGGTGTAATACCAAAAATAAGGGTTGGTTGAGCATTGAATCAATCATCACACTGATGTGTGATGAATGGAAAAAAGACCACACACCAAGATACAAACTATAGGGGGATATACATGGGTTGATCATACTGTACTTATGAACCAATTTAAATTATTGATTTCATAGTAACTTTCATAGAATTGATTGAGAAGTATATGTTAAACCATATTAATTCCACCTAGGGAAAACTAATACTAAAAAAGGAAAAAAGAAATGAATTACAGGATTTTTTAATGATGTAAGATGGTAAAAAATTTAATGGTTGAATCCATTTTATTTCTTTTATATTAAAAAACCCATGTGATGTCATATGTTTATCACTCATGAAAAAATATTCTTTTTGAGATGGTCGATGTAAGAAATCGAGTTATTCTCATGAAAGGAAAAATATGTTTTGTGGTTTTCCCACATATGACACCGAGATCGAAAAAGGTGTCCAAACATAAGGTAGTTGTAATATTAGTGGATATAAATAATTGTATCATAATTATGATATATATATATAATTACAAAAGAAAATTATATTATCCATAAAAATAAAACTAAATTATTTAAACTAAGAATCTAATAAAATACATTTTTATAGTTATAATGTATTTTACCAGATGGATATATTATCATGTTTGTTATATTTATTATCATCCCTAATTTTTCAAGATTAGTAAATATACCAAAAAATGATTAGTATTAAAAAATCCATTTTCATGTTATTTTTTTATTACATTTTAAATATGAATTTATTAGTATTATTATTATAAATTTTGAAGATAATTTTTTTTTTGGATTTATCATTTTCATATTAGCTTAACATGAATTTCTAGAATTTTCCTAAAATAATTTATCTACAGATAAATAGTGAAAAATACCATTTTGTAAATTTTTTTGGCCCCTCTAAGATGACATAGTATAATAATAAACTAATAAATTTGAAAAAATTTACCTCACTATATATATTTCATTAATGTAACAATATATATTATATTATATAATGTTTTAATTCACAAAAAATATTTGATATTATAGAACATACATAATATTTTCAAAAAATATTATTTGTATATATTAAACATTAATATTTTTAAATTAACTTTAATCAATTTTATCAAATGAAATTTGTTTCAATTTTAAAATAAATGGGTCTAAATTTTATAAAATGTGAAAATTAATTATTAGTAATAAGGATTTTTTACTTGTGTAAATATTAATTACCCTAAAAAAATATTATTTTTCAAAGAATCATTCTTTTCGAATAATATATATATTTAAAATAAATTGAATCTATATTAAATTAAAATTATAATATGATGTTTATGAATATATAAAAAATTATTTTCACTCATTTAATGGGAAATCAATGTTAAATATGAATAATAACACATAATGATTAAAGAAAGTTTTTCATATAAATTGTTTTTAAACAAAATATTTGTTTTGATTGAAAAGCTAATTTTTTGTTAATTAGAAGTTGAATGAGGTTAAATGGATACCATAATTAGATTCATAATATAACAATTTTTTAATAAAGTTCATATTATATTTAGAAATAAATTAATTAACATTATTAATATTTAATTAAGAGTCATAATTGATTAAATGTCTAATCTAATATGGCTCAAATTTCCATAAATTAACAGAAAAATTGGACCTAATATAAATATTTTTTAGATTATAAAGCCGTAAATTTTTTTATTAGTCACAAATCCTTCACCTATCTCACCTAACATTAATCACATTAATATCTGACACATTACATAACATTATTTTCTATAGAAAATTCCCACTTCTTCACTTATAAAAGGGGGAACATATCCACCCTTTCAATAATCAAATCATATTAAAAATAATTACCATGATACCTTACTCATTTTTCCTATCATTTACGTCCTTTACAAATCATATTTCCCTTACACACCATGAATTATATTATGTCCCTGAAATCTGAGGGCTTCATCAATAGGAAGTTCAGGGTCTCGATATAGGGAACACATATTTATTATCATTTAATGCTTATTATTTCCTTTATAAATGAACCTTAGAAATAATATAATAATTACCTTATCCTAATTAGTGTTCTAATACGTTATTATAATAATGGTATAATAATTACATATCCTCTTCCTTATAAAAAATTAAATAAGTATCAATATAAGTGTGTTTATGCCGATTACATCCTCCATGAAGTGAGGAATTCAATTTTTCATCACCGCCTATAATATATTGATAAAAAATATTATTTAATAATATAATATATTATTTTTAACATTTTAATTATTATAAAATTATAAGATATTTTATTTTATCCTTTCTTTAAAATCTACGATAATGGGGGTGTTTCCCATGTTTACATGCGGTCTACCACATATATGAGACAAAATTTCTCATCTATTCTATATATAAACTGACATTAATTAACATAAAATTATATTTATTGTAAAAAATGACTAATTTAAAAAACCATTTATATTATGGATTTATAATATTATGCATCCCATAAATAATATTATTAATAAATGGTTATTGTAAATATAACTGCTAAAAAGGATATATTTATGTAAATTTTATCTATTGAATCTATTCATAGGGATCTTATTTAAATATAAAAAATTATGTGATAATATAATATTAATTTATATAAAGGTATTCATTAAAATAGACTACGAAACTATTATAAAGAACCTTTGACCATGGTAATCAAACAGATTGTATTACGCTGAATTTAACTGAAAAACCCCAAGTGGAAAATGTATGTGGAAACAATATTAATAATAAGTTCAAAAAGATAATAAATGGAACTTATTATTTAAAAAATACAAGAATTATATGTTTTTTATATCTATAATGAAATGATTTTTAAATATACAATAAGCTAATAGAAAGTGATGAATGTTTTTAAATGCATGTAATGGTTTCATATGAAAATTTTATTCTTTGAGACATATGTAATATTCTACACCAAATTTTCTTATTTAATATATATGTAATCTTTTATTATTAATTTTAATGGTATTTTATGTTTTTTTTTCAAGCTATCAACTATTTAAGTGGTTTTATTGAGATGTATCTTAATTCATTAGGGAATCCATCTCAATTACCTTTCATTAAGGCATGTTTATATTATACACCATCATGAAATTTTTATGTTGTAATTACTACCCCATTGTAATTTTAATATCTTTAATATCATATATATCATGATTTTTAGCATTCAATTTCAAATTAATCTAGTAATGGGTTTATGATAATTTTTTTGAAAAGGTGTATGTGTCTCTCATATCAACTTACTTTCATTGAAATGTGTTATAATGTTATAAATCAATTTATTATTCTTACGATATATATAATTTTGAAGATTATATTTTTTATACTCCATAATTTAGTCCATGGGATTTATTAAATCATAATATTTTGAAGCTTCTAATGACTATTTATTAAGAAATTACAAAACTCATAAGGGGGTTCCAGGACTTGATTCTCTTCCAAGGGTCATAATCACTCCTTATTATCTATTATCTTTTAAGATTTATCTATTCTAACCTATGATTATAATATGATGTATATTTCCATATATTCTAGTAATATCATATTTCACACCAATGACTTCTTCCATTATGATTTTAATGTTCAGTTAAGATGAATTTATATTAATAATAATTACCATTAATTTTAATCCATTTTTTCATCCATGTTGAAATTTTTATTTCCCACAAATGTTCTCCATTCCCTAGGGAAAATAAAAAAAATAATCTACAATAATAAATATATCCTATTTATTTTATATAAAATAAAAGGATTAATTTTCTATCTTAATGATGTTGGTTTTCATCTAGGTTATCTAAAAAAAATTGAAATGTTTTTCCATTCTTTTAAATTAAAAATAATTATCACATACTAAAAATTTTCATTTGGTTGACTTTATTTCTTGTTCAATGATCCCTTATTAAGTATTGTTTTTTAAAGTAATTTTTTATATTTTATTTTCAAATTTCTTTTTGAAGACATTATTTCTATTTGAATTCACCGTTACTCTAGATTTTTTCAAAGTTATATATTTCAATATATTCCCAGTTCCCTGTTTGAAAAAATTTTATTTCTCTCAATTATAATAAATTTAATATTATTATAAAAGTAAATTTATTAAATGTATTTTAACTTACCTTATTGAAAACATTATATAATATTCAATTATGTATTATTAAGTATTCAATCAATAGTAAAACTTTTCAAATGATTTTGACTTCTATTTTTGAAAACATAATGTGGTTTTCAATTATAAATAATTAAGTATTGTTTTAAAAGTATTTTTTTCAATGTATTTTACAAGATTTTTTAATTATTTTTTGACTTTCTAGGTTTCCGTTGAGAAATATTATTTTAAAATTAGTTTTTTTCAAAGTATATAACTTCTTATTTCTGATAACCATTATATATTTTTTTGATAGTTTCTATTTTAAAATCATTATATTATGGTTTTAAAAAGTATTAATTCCCCATGGATAAATTTTTTTAAATGTAATTTACTCATCATATTATGTAATTTTTTTAATATTTTATGGGTGAACATTTTTATTTGAACTTAAATTATACCTCAAAGTGTTATCCTTCATGAACAGTTGTTTTGATCCTTCTATTTATGTTATTATGGTATGGGTTATTTTAGATATTCAGATTTTTTATATTCTATAATTTCTTTAGTTCATATTATGTGATTTTTTGAATGGTTTAAGATACTGAATATTATTCAATGAGATATTTATATAATTATTTAAAAATTTCATGAAACCCCTTTTTCTTTCAATGGGTTATTTTAGAATGTCATGACTACTTTTTCATATAGCACACAAATGTAATAATTATGAGATGGGTGGGTCCTATATCTTCCACCATTAAATTAAGTGAAGGATTATATCTCATGTGATTGAATCATTATATTTAAAGGTTATGTAGTATCTATGTTCACAAATGGGAAGTTTGGTGGGGTTTATATATACTCAAAATTTTAGTAGTGAATGGGTTGGCAGGTTTCAATATTTACAACCAAAATAAATAATATGTTTATGATTACACAAAATTTTCTTGTTATTTACCATGTTATGATTTTTTTCTTATTTTTTCATTGGTAATGTATTCATAACTTTTATAACATGATCATGTGTTTTTTTAGTAATTGAATATATTTAGATCCAAGTTACACCTTTTACACTTCTTCAAAAAAATTATGATCAAATGTGGCGTTATCATGTGTTATAACCATCATATATAGTCTTATGATCACATAATATAATATTTAATTCTTCCTCATGTATGTATTCATGTTTATGATCTTAAAATATATGATATGTGATTACCTTACTGGTCATTAGAGGTCACCCCTTTCTTATGTTTCTATTCCACAGGTTGGGAAAATTATTATATCATGTGATATAGGCTAGAAACTGTCTAGAGGATCATGATTATAGAGAAATTTTCACAAGTGTAGCAACTTAATACTATTATGTATATAATAACCAGGGCACTGAATGATTCAATATTTGGGATGTGAAACTATAATGGAGACGCATTATTTAAATATAAATATAAATATATTATTTATACCATTATTATAATGGGCCTATCGGTTGGTATCAGAACATGGATTATTTATTTATTGAGATTAGTTTTGTTATTTTTGAAATTATCTTAGAAAACCTCACTTTAATCCATAGAAATGAGACTAGGTATTGTATGTTATCGTGAAATATTGGTAAAGACTTGAATATATGGTTTTCCATAACAATGCATCCCTTTTTTTATACTACAAGCTGATAAAATCTCTAAAACACATTTACCTATGGGTAACAACCCTGAAAAGGGTATGAAGTGTGTTAAATCAATTCTCTCCTAAAACATGATAAAGAGGCCTAAATACATAGATAGTTTGAAAATCATTGGGGATATTCCTTAGTTAATCAAATTATATTTACAAATCACTATTAAGCATTGATTTTCTAGTTACTTTTAGTGACTTGGTTAACATGTATAAGAAACCCAACATGAGGAAAACAAGGAACAATAACTGAGGATATATGTCAAAGAGAGGATGATATAAGTTGATCTAGGAATGATATTGGTTAAACTATGAATATTATTGGATAAAAAGTGAGTTATACATCTATAAGTAATATAATTATATTCTAAAATGAAAATATATTAAAGTGAAAATAATAATTTTATTATTTCACATTGGTTAAATATGACACTTATTTTATAAAAATATTTTTTTCATTCGCAATAAACTATTTTTGGTTTTCGCGATGGCTTCAACAAGGAATAATTTAATTAAAAATGGGTGTAAAGAAAAATAAATTAATTAAATAAATAATAAAACCATTATAAAGGTAGATAGACTAAGATATATGGTAATTATACAAAACCAACTATTATGGAACATTATTAACAATGAATCCATAGTTTAAATCATGGGTGAAATAATGAAAAGATATATAGAGGCTCATAAAAATTCATGAAATGAATATGATATATTAATGGATAATGAAGGAAATATTTTTCAAAAAATGATGGAAGAATCATAAGGATAATTACCTCAAGGGGACTAAAAGATAATTTACTTTTTGTAAGGTAGGGCATCGAGAAATAAAATATCGATTGAAAAATAATTATACAATAAATGAAGATAATAATATTCCTATGGATCCACTAATGATTTGATGTTTCTAATTTTATGAGATTTTAACTATGAAACAAAATTCACTAATCCATGGGTAAAAGTGGATGACTGAAAACAACCACCACCTTGGTCCTGGGGACATGAAAAATCATATGAAATGACTTCTGTCAACATAGTTAGTGAGTTCTCATTTGAAACATATTGATGTCATATGTCACGTAATATGTAACCTATTTTTTATTAATCTGTAAATAAAAATTATTTGGTTGTATAATTATTAAACCCATGTTGTATAAAAATTCTTCATGATTTATGTAAAATTATTTGTTATAGGTTTACATCCTCTTTACTTATTTGGATTCTATTTGGAATACACTGGATCTTTTCTCAAGTATTTATAAAAATATTCTTATAAGGATAAATAAATTAAAATAATATGTCCTCCCATAATCAACCAACAATGAATGGTCAATTATGATCTTCCATTGGAAATTAGTCCCTTAGTGTTAGTTTTACATTTGATAGGACACAATTTACTTATCATGGTGAGAATATGACAAAACTAGTTTTTTTAGATACATAAAAACTATGTACTATGGTCTTATCAACATGAATATGTAAAAACAAAAAAAATTATAGTTTGTCATATGGTATCTAGATAATTAACAGGTTTAAATAGTAGAAATATAATTATGATATATATATATAAGAAAAAAACAAAACTAAAATTCTCCTTATACATAGAAGTAAATTAGTACAGCCAGGAAACTAATGAAATCAATAATAATAAATATTATTAAAATGTATTTTCTAAAAATGGGAATTTTATAAGATTGATATAATTATGATTAGTATTGATTTAAGAAGAATAATTGATATAAAAAAGTATGATTCCATATAATTTTTTTTCATGAAATTTTTTATTTTATTTTAAATATAATTTTATAAATTTGGAGACTTTCATTTGATAACAATTATCATATTTTTAGTATTTACCATTTTAATATTATCTAAAGATGATTTTTTAGAGGTTTTTTAAAATAGTGTATTATTTGGTGAACACTAAAAGTTCCATATTTGATAATTCTGTGTATTTTGTAACATTTTATAGATATCATCATATCCTCAAACATAAGAAACTATTTTTAGGATAAATATAGCATCGTTATGTAACAATATATATCATAAAATATCATTTTTAAATTCCAAATATATATATATATATATTTAATTTTAGATCATAAGTAATATTTTATAATGTTTTTTTTAAATATATTATAGTTTTATATTTTAAATTTACTTTTTATTAACTGGATCAAATAGAATGGTTCTTAATTTGAATATCAGTACATCTAAATTTTCTAATACGAGATAAATTATTTTTATGCATAAATTATTTGATACATTGGTTTAATATTAGTTACCCAGGTAAAATGAATTTTTTTAATGAATAATATATTTATTAATTATTGTATTTTTAATGTTTAATTAATAGGTTAAAAATTAAAAATAATTAAATGTTGTTTGAACATATATAAAAATTAATTAACACTTATTTAATGGGTAATCAATGTTAAATAAATCAAAAGACACCTAATTATTAAAACATTTTTTTTAAAGAAAGACACTTTTTCAACCCATTATATATTTTTATATAAAGGTTAATTTTCTCTTATTTATAAATTTAGATAAGTCAAAAAGAGGAAAAATTATTAATCATAATGTCTAATTTTTTAAATAATTTTAATTTTATATTTAGTACTATTGTAATTAGCTTGATGAGAATTTAATTAACTGTAACATGTGTTTAAATGAAAAATCTACATGAGATCAAATTTTTAAAAATTAACATGAAGTTTAGAACTTATTAAAATATTTTTATAGGTTGTGTTGTTTGAGATACTTGTATTTCCAGCATTCCTTCAAATTACTCACCTAAAATTCAATCTATTACATTAGTACTCCTTACTTAACATTCTGTTCCATAGATTAGTCCATCTTCTTCACTTATAAAAGGGAGATCACTTTCCCTATTCATTAGTCCACTCCTATTATGAAATTTCCTTGCATCCCAGTAAAAAAATCATCTCCTGGAAGTCATTTAGTAATCATAATTCCCCAATTAACCAAAAAATAGCCAAATTCTCTTAGATATAAAGCCTTAATCAAGAGGATGTTCATGGTATCAATGTACTAACACATGTTTCTATATGATTCATTCTTATTCATTAATTTCTAAACCAATAGAATCTGTAGACTAATAATAACATGAAAATAATTAGTGTGTTGGAATGAAATTATAAAATTATTACAACCATTATTTATTATTATTCATCTACAAAACAATAATATGAATATTTATTACTATAAGGGTGAAGATTACCCCCTCCATAAAGTGACACATTCAGTTTATAATCACCACCATAAATGAATTGATAAAAGGGTTATTTGAAAAGATGATATAACAATTACAACATTTAATGACTCTCAAATGATATAATATTTTATTTTCTACATTCATTCCATTTATCAAGAATATGAACGTTATCTCTGTGTGTGTGTAGACTACTTTATCCATGAGATGATGATTCTACTTAGTTTTCATTATTAACTATCATTAAAGGAAATTAATATGTATTTAATGTATAATATGATAATTTTATAAACAATTAACATTCTATAAGGAAAAAATTATTCATTCCATGATTATTATTATCAATAAATAGATATAGAGAATTTTACATTTCAAAATAATATTTAATATAACTTTTGTAAATTGAGTAAATTCATTAACAGCCTCTTTTAACTATATAAATTATGTTGAAATGGAATTTTAAATAACATAAGAATATTTAATTTTGGACATTATGTAATTATTTTATAACCCCTCAGATAACGGTCATGAAACAGATAATATTTTGATGAAAATAACTAAACAACCCCGACTGACCCACATATTTGGAAACTATATTAAAAATAAGTAAAAAAATATAATAAATATAATAACCCATGTCAAGACAACCTCCTTTAAAATTTACCCCTCTTAGGATTATAATGATGAAAGAGAGATAATGACCCCCAAGTCCCACTACCAGAAGGCCTCAGGTTTATGACTATCATCAAGGGTATAAAAATGTAATGAATTTGAGTAATTAAACTCTATAATATAAAAATCCTAATCATATAATATTAATAAAACACAATTAAATTCATGGAATAATATAAAAATAATACAAAAAAATTGAACAATGCAGGTGTAAATAAAGAAAATACAGATAAAAGTTTCCAAAAGTAACCAAATGTAAAAACTAAATCTCTAACAAAAAAAAATTCTAGAGGTTAGAAATATTAATGTTTATAATGGTCCACATAGTACTTCTATATACCTGAAAATTAGTTTATATATGTACAGTTAAAATATAAGTATACTCAGCAGGGTAATGAAGGTTCCTCATGTTCATGTTAAAGTAGAATAAATATACAATAGTGATCAATTAGTAAAAACAAAAATCAATAATGTAACACCCAGAGATTTTGTGAAATATATTTCCAAAGTAATTTAAATTTTCAAAATTTTACATTTCATGAAAAACTTAATATATATTGTGTTATATGAAAGCACTAAATTTGGTTTTTATTGCATATAAAACTGAGTTAATATTTCATTGCACACAACACTTGGATTATATTTCGTTACACATAATAATTTATTTGGAATATTATACACACAATGCTATGTTCCTTCATAATATTTCACTATACACAAGACCTATTTTTACCAAACTACAATGTACTATTAATATTATAATTAAAATATTACTATAGTTTTCACCTATCCATTAGAATAACGATTATGAATAAGATTAATTAAAACTAGAGAAATATGTTCTAAACATGTATATAAGAATAATTATTTAGTGACCAATTATCTAGAAATGAAAATAATACCTTTTTGAGAATATAAGAAATCTTTTGCTAGAAATCTATATTTATAAAATCAATCACTTTTTAACCCAATAAATTAATATTTTTTTTTTAAAAATTACTTTAATGAAATTATATTCATTATACTATTTAACTTTATTTCTATGAGATATATGATATATTCACCACTTATTCTTATTTTATAGTGTATATACTGACCTATGATAGGTAATATCATGAATATAATTTATTTAATGATGTTAAAATTTTCAATTGATGTTATTATTTAATGGATCTCACAATTCAAAAGTTACTAAAGTAGTAAGAGGATTTCTAATATTACTTTAATTTTTTCGAGACATATACCTTATTTACCACTCATTTATATTGTGTGGGGTATATAATTACGAATAATTATTTTTATTATACTTATATATAAATTTATTCTTATTTAAATATCTATTTTATGATCTCTCTTTCATGTAATTCATGGTTCAAATGATACCAAATCGATAAGGTAAATTTGTCTCAATTTTCTTTTTTTGAGACACATTCTATGTTATGAAGCTATATTATTTTACAATTTGTACCTTTTATATGTTATATAATGAGTCACCTTATTTTCATGATATGGTAATATTCATGTAATTTTATTATTTCATTGGGATTAGGATTCAATGTTAACAAGTGGTAAGAGGTTATTACTATAATCTCATCATTTATCAGGATTGTTTTTTATTATGCTTCCATTGATGAAATCATATAATCCATCTCTCAAGATATCTCATGATATTTTTTCTCCTATGGTTATTCCTTATTTATAAATTTAATGGCACAATTTTTCAAATACTTGGTACTTAAGATAATTAATAATGTTTTTATGAAAATTCGACCTTATTTCTCTATTTGGTAAGAAATATATTTTATTAAAAAACCCTGTTTTCTGAAAAGGTGTTTGAAAATGTTTTTAAATTATATATTAAAATAATTTTAAATTAAAGTGATTTTAATTTTTTTAAAGACCTGTAAATTTCGAGGAATTTTTTTTCTTAATTTCTTTTGAATTTTATGAGTCCGCAGTTTCTGACAGCACCTGATTACGAGGCCCGGTGTGTCTGGAATAATTTTCCAAAGTTTGGCTCGGGTACATTCAGTGAACGAACGAGCGAGTTTTTCTATCTCTTGAACCGGTTCTCAGAATCTAAATCCGACGGCACCGATGAAACTGCAGCGCCGGTAATTGCTTAAGAAGACCTTTACTGGAGTTGCATTTGCTTGGGAGGAGTTGTAGAAAAATATATGGATTAAGTGTAAAGTGAAATAAAATTTGTGTGACAAATTTTATTGCCTTTTTCTATGTGGTTTAATCCTAAGTATGGGAGTTGGGGTGGGACCCACTAGATCCTAACTCCTCTTGTTAGGATATTTGTGAGGTGGGGCCCACACGAGCCCCACCCCTTCAAATTCTTTTAACTTCTCTAACCCTTCATTAAATTTTCCAAAATGAAATCCAATTAATTAGTCTACTCAAGATTAATTAATTAGGTGAGTTTGAATTTTAAAAATTGAAATGTTGACGTGAGTAAATAAAATATGGAAAAGCCTTATTTTATTTGGGTTGGATTTTGTTGTGGGAAGAAAAGGGGAGAGAGCTCTTGAGTTATTTCTGAAGAACATCATCTTCCTCATTGAAGAACGCCAAGACTTCGACGAAGAACGTCGACACCAAGGAGAGACGACGTGCCGTTATTTTCTCTCTCCACAGCCGGTGTGAGACGTCGTCCCCTCCTTGGACGTACGCCAACGCCGTCATCGAAACCACCCCCGCGACGCTAGCTTCCGCGAACTTCTTGGGAGGTAGGGGTTTTTCTTCAAACAAGTTTTGTTCATCATCTTCGTGATTTAAAATTAAGACCGCTTGTTATCGTTATAACAGGAGGAGGTCGGACCGCACAAACACGGCCGATCCTCCTCACCTCTTCTTCTTGGTCTTCATGGTTCGTTGTGGAAAAGACGGCGCGGTTCCGTTGCACCATACGGGATTGAGAGAACCGCGACCGGAGCAGGCCGCAGCTGAGGTGCGTGGCGCCGTCGCGCCGCGCCGGACAGAAGGAAGCCGTGACCATAGGCCCCGACAGTTCAGCAAGGGGGCGCCCGGACTCAGCCGGCCACCGGAGCACCGAGAGGCGGGACCCGCGGGGGTCCCACGACAGCTCACCGGCCGGCCAATTTGGCCGGCCCTTTCTGAATATCCGGGGGGCGTAACCCCCAGTTTTAATTAGGGAAGACCCCACCAGAAAGGGGGGCCGCCGTTTCAGAAATCAAGGGGGGGGGGCCCTTCGTGTCCAGCTCGGCCACGAGGCGAGCCGTGGCCCACGCCGGGCCGGGCCGCCAGCGCTGGGCCGGGCTTCCCGAGCTGGGCCGGGCCGCGCCAACCGGGCCGGTCCGCGACCAACCAGGCCGGTCCCAGACCCGGGATGGGTCGACCCGGTTCGGGCCGACCCAGGGGGTATTGGGCCGGGTCAGACCGGGCCCAAACCCCCTATTTTCGGACCTCATTCAGTTAATAGCCCATATCTTGAGCTGCAGACCTCCGATAGACGTACCGTCATTTTCGTAGGGTTCCTTGGATCGAGGCGGCCGTTTTGGTATATTACACTCAATGTTTTGGTGAATTATGGGTACGACCGGGTTGGTTCGAACCCGAAACCAACCGGGCCCTCAGAGCGGAAACACTTATAACTTGAGCTCCGGACGTCCGATTGACGTTCCATCGACTTAGTTGGATTCGTTTTGGTGAGACAAATCTTTTGGAATGCTTCACCTGAGGTTTGGATGCAGTTGGAATATGTCCGGGTTGGATTGTACCTGAAATCCAACCGGGCCCCTAGAACGGAAAAGCCAATAACTTTCTGACCGGACGTCCGTTTGACGAACCGTCAGCGGCGTTGGTAATCTCATTGAGTAATGGTCCCTTTGAGTATACCCTATGTAAGTTCAGGGTACAGATGAGATACTGCCGGGTTGGTTCATACACGAAACCAACAGGGCCCCCGAGACTAAAAGTCTAATAACTCACAGACTGGGCCTCCGATTGACGCGCCATCTGTTGCGTTGAGACCCCTATGACAAGGCGGTCATTTGAGATACTTCTTCATGGGAATTTTTGATACTTGGAGTATCGACCAGTAGCTCATGGAGCAGACCCTCCTGGTGATGAGGGAGAGGAGTGCAGAGACCTAGTAGCCGGCTGAGACTTGACAACTGCTGATCGATTGACTCGGAGTGATTCAGATAGCCCAGTGGGGAGCACTTGGTTGTAGTGGAAAACCCACAGCAGAGGAGCGCTTGGTTGTAGAGGCAGATCTGCGGTACTCGACAGAAGGAGTACCTCTGTAGGCTATGAGGGGGTGCGCTTGGTTGTAGCAGCAAACCCATGGTGGGAAGCGCTTGGTTGTAGCAGTAGGCCCACAGTTTAGAGACCCGAAGCTTAACGTACATGGACATTACATTACTTTTTCAGAATACTTAATACATAAAAAAAACAGACACACAACGACCGTAATAGTTTAGTGTCTTTGGGAACTCAGAATATAATCTTCTACTCGTGGTGAAAGATCTTCAACATCTCCCGTAAAGATCTTCCCTTTTTTTTTACCTAAAACCTTTCTTTATATCCTGGGGAAAAGAAAACATAAAAGGGTGAGCTCAAATGCTCAGTAAGGGTAAACAAAAGAAATATCAATCACATCATATTCATAAGAACATAACATTTTGGAAATCTTAACCTGCAAAAGGGAGCATAATTTCAGAACATGTGATAAATCATAGTAGTGAAATGAAATCCCAATAATCATAACTTAAAACATGAAACATTGTGGAATACACACATAATCATAGAGAATCATATCTTATTAGTCAAGACTCATTGCCAAGACTATCTTAGTGGAAAAAGTCCCTTTCTGAACCGAGTCACCCTCGTTTCAGTCCTGTTTCACTGAACCAGTATAACCTACCATTCCAGCCATGTCTATCTCATGAGATATAAAATCTTTACCCAATTCATTGGAGGGAGATATAGGTCCCACCCATCTCATAATGATACCATTCTTATGTGTGCCACAAAATCTTAAAACATACATCATTCCATAACCCATGTAATAAAAATGGGAATCTTAAACATCGTGACAACATAAAACAATTCATATAAGATAAAATAATTCATAAAAAATATTTCCATCACAAAATAATCAAATCCATGTAATAATAGGGATAGAAACAGAACCCTTTATTATCTTAGATGGAAAATAATTTTGATAAAACACTTGAACTCCATTCTTGAGGAAAATATCCTTTCTACTTCAATAACACTTTTCATTTCTTAACATGTCATAAAATTATAACTAAAATAAGTTGATTAAAAATAAACTTGAAAACTTGTAAAGGAAGCTTCTTGGAAATAATGTTCTAAAAATACATTCATGCCGTATAAGTTAAAAAAAATATTCTTTGTACTTTTGTCGGAAAAGTCAAAAAATACATCGTACGAAAAACGAAAAAAGATTCCTTTTATATCTTTTACTAAAAACTCACCGAAGGGTAAAATTGGATTTAAACAATTGTAGGTGAATGTAAATAATATTACATATTTAGGAAACATGGATGTGGATGATAAAATACACCCCAGTAAATACCAAAGTATAAAAAATCTCGGATAAAAATGAGATTGTGATATTTCCCTTACCTTAGGTCCGATTTGCTTCGTACGTGTCCGAACCTCCTGTATAATGATTTATATAATGTCATTGACTTATTACAGAATCATATTCATTGTTATGATATCATATATGGTTCACTTATAACTTTATATTACCCGTTCTTTTGTAAATTCCATGTTAAAGAGTGTTTTGGGTAAAATTGTTTCATTTGTCGTCCGTGTTTTGACTTGTAATTATTCATATGATTACTTAGATCATGATTAATTAATTCCAGAATATAAAACATGATTTATATATATATATATTCATAATATACATATATATAATAAATCAGTAAATGGAAAGAAATACACCGTTCATGGAGACGGTAGGCCGTACGTACGCATGAACGATGTTTTCGTTTCCTTATTGAGTTTAACGGAATTAAGTAGATGACATACATATATATACACATAAATACAGTTTCATTATTATTTCATATATTTCATTATTACTTATTATATATACTTTATAATCTTTCATGAATGGTTAAAGTGGAGAATGAATCTCATCGCGTCGTGGAGATGGTTGTCCGTACGTACGCATGAGCGATGATATCGTTCTCATGATCGTGGGACTGTATTGGAGTGTATGTATACTATTTCAGAATCAATATCACTTTAAAATAATAATATATAGTTATTAATTACACCATTATACCCATCGAAGTAAGGTGGTGGTGGAAAATAGATTTCACCACGGCGTGGAGACGGTATTCCGTACGTACCCACGCACGGTGATTTCGTTTTCCGTAGGATGGATAGATGGTGAAATAGGGTTGTTTCATACTTATAATAACATATCAGTATATGAGTGATACTGATGTTATTACTTCATAATGAAACAACCTAATAAGAATAAGTGGAAGAAGAAATAAAGGTGAAAGAATTGGTAACAGAAATTACCTCCTCTTTGAAGCGCCTCTTTGAGACCTCCTCTTAGGGCACTAAAAGTAGTCTTTGAGGAAGACCATAACCTCTAGGATGTTTCTAGGGAAGTGGAGAAGAGAAATTGGCAGGGTTTGGCCGAGCTTGAAGGCTCAAAGTGGTGTGAGGAAGAGAGGGAGGAGGTGCCCTTTTATAAGGGAGGAGAGGGGCACCTTTGGAATAACTAAAAATATTATTTTATTATAAAGTCAAATTCGGTTTTTAATAGCTCCAAATAGATATATTTAGATGATAAGGTGGGTAGGGGTCGAAATCCTCTCATCCAATAGAATTTAGACAAGATTAGGTATCAAGTTTAACCTTATCATTTAGATTTTACTTTAAGTTAGATAATTTATCTTTTACCGTGTCTTCTTGTTTTCTTACACTATAAGGTTAATTAACTTACCATATCAAGCCAAACGAACCCCAATTTGTTTATTATTAATATATATAACCTTATATATGTCATTTGGACAAACCGTAGATTTTTAGGAATAAAATAACAATTAATAATATAATATTTGTTTTAAAAAACTATTTTATGTCAATTCTGACACTATTTAGTAATTGATTTTTGTGAAAATCATAAAAGGATGATTAGTTCGAACCAAGTTACTTAAATCAATACTAAAATGTAATATTAACCTATAAAATTAGTTTAATTCATAAAAAGTCTCAAATTACATTTATTTGGGTATTTATAACATCAATTATGTCAATATTTCATTAATAAGATAATTACTGCATCATCGTTGTGTTATAAATAAATTAAATTATTTAATGTCTAAAAATTATAAATAAAAAACCATTATGTAGGAAATCTTATTATCTTTTTAATTAATATTTAAAATCGAATTTATCTTATGTATAACCCTATATTAAAAATGTTTTAGTAAATAAACTTTGATTTTAACTCTTTTAACTCTTCTTTGAATTAAATAATAATAAATGTCCTAATCTAATCCAAGTTGGCCTAAATGATCATATTTTATTCCTAAGGTTGTTTTTGGTCGAATTACACTTATCCAATAGAATTAGGACATGTGTTAGGGTAATAATAATAACATTTTTACCCTTAATTACCTTATTTACTTTTAACCGTGGCAAACAAAAGTAAAAAGTTACTATTCACCAAAAATTATTTTCATCTCATTGAACCAAATTTTACTTACTAACATCAACCGTGTCTCTCGGATGTTTGAAATTCCACTCACAGCAGCGGTAAAATTAAGTTTTATGAAAAATTCATTTTTTTAACTACCACTTAGTGGTTTCACTATTCATGAAAAAATGAAAGTTTCCAGAAAAATACCAAAAATTAGGCCTAATCTATATTTGATATTATGAACTCAAAAATGATGTCTATTTTACCAAATCCAAAACATATCAGTTATATTAACTAATTTAAAAATTAATTCCTGTCATCAAAACAAATGGCGTGTTTTTAAGAGATAATAACTATCAAAAGATTGACACTTGTTTATAACTGGTTTAAATGTGAAATTACATCCAATGAAAAACATTGTATTAAATTGTAAAAATATATTCTAAATATACTTTAAAACCACTCCAATTAACAATTTATCACTATTAATTATTTCGATTGAAAAAGTTGTTTTTAATTAAAATTTAGTAATTTTCACTATTCATCAAAATATGAAATTTATCCGAAAATCACCAAAATTTCACCCTAAGATAATTTCGATATTCCGAATCCAAAAAATGAAGTCCATTTTGAAAATTAAAATTTAAAAAATTTCAAAAAGTGGTTATTACTATTCATAACGGCTAGTTTTAATAATATTTTAATATCATATCGTTGTTTAGCGAAACATGGTGTTGTGTACAACACACGCTATCGTGGAAGGTCACGTTTGCGTGTAATTCAAGCCAGGTCAGAGATGTGCGTTGTGAAAGCTCCTTTTGGTGTAGCGTATAACACAAGACATTAAAGAAATTAAAAAGAATATTTTTCATAAAATCTCGGGGTGTTACATTCTACCCCCCTTAAAATGAATTTCGCCCTCGAAATTCGTCGGGGTTATAAATGGTTTACTACTCGAAAGTTTCTTTAATAGAAACCCACATCGTAAAAAGGAATACCAAAACCAATCTTTAAAAACAAAAGTATGAAATGTAACGGTTACCCAAATAAACTAATCACTAGGATTCCACATAGGTGAAAATATGGATATGGAAGAGAAATATAACCATCATGTTCTGATGGAGAGTGGTAGAGAACATGGCTTTGGAAAAGCCAGCAATCACAAAGCCATAAATTTGTGACAATCTAGGGTACCATCTGATTCATCGGATATAAGGGCACTAGGACAACATTTTTGGTTTTCAAGATCATTTCCCTAAAGTTGAAGAATTTGAATTAGAATAAATACTTACTTTATTTTGGTACAATCTCACTGTTGTTTGTGAATTGAACAATTTCCACTTCATCCCTTAATGAAATGAAGTTGAATTTGTTATTCGTGAAGTGTTAGCAGATCATGTGATAGAATGACGGGTTATTCCATCTGTCTCAAACAAAAGGTTAACAAAAGTTATTAAATATATATAAGTTGATCTATAGTGAGATTAATCATATATGGTTCCTAAAATGGACTTATACTTCATATATCATACTGCTTAATATAATAAAACTAGTTTCTACTAAACAGGGACTTTATGTAGGGCAGTGGTAGGTGATAAAGGCCAGTCGCACTTCGGTTGTTGGTTCGATTCCCACAACCTTGTCCGATGCGATGGGATGTCGCTCGTCCTGCAGGTTGTCCTTTTTCTAAAACTATATTACTATAACATCCCATCAATATTATCGAAAAAAAACTTTTATCCTTAAACAATACTAACTTATGTCCAACATAGTCCATTCCAATCTTTTGGCATATCCATAATACTGCAGTCCACTATCATAATATAGTGAAAATGATTACCAGAGATTTAATACCATCGTTGATCCCAATATATCATAAGATATGTCTTGTTGGTCACATTCTAAACATTCAAAGTCCTTAATCATGTATTCTCTTGAATACCCATTGAACCTTAGTGAAAACATGAATGCAGTTAAAAGTTAACACCTTCCACATACCAAAATCCTAAAAATTATATATACTCAAACCATGATATCACTTAGTCCTTATATCAATCATGAGCTCATGAATACTGTCAAACATTTCATTTTCTCCTTATCCCTTCATTATGCGCATGTCATCTACTTTCCAAAATATTTGAATCACTTTTCATGGTTACCGGTACCTTAAAATTATTGAAAACCACAATAGACCAATACATAAATATTCCAATACACCTTAAAAGTACCTCAACAACATTATTCTTGAATACCAATACATAAACACTTTATTCCATCCACTTCAATGATTGTCGTGGAATAAGTCCTTCCTTGATTTAGAAGTAACTTTTTAGGTCAGGGCATTGAGTTGGGTAATGCCCATGTTCTCCACCAATAAGACATTGAACTCCATTACAGTCTGTCACTCTATGACCCTTTTCTCCACACAGATAACATCGGTCCCTCCATTTGAGGTATTCCTCAAGTTTCTTCTTCTATTCTTTAGAAATCTCAATCTTCCTTTCTTTATGCTCCTCAACAAGCGAACATGCATAATAGTTTATCTTTCTCTTCTTTGATAAATTAGGCATACCACTAAATTTCACCTTGTTAATCATATATCGCGATGACTGATTCGACACAATCACAATATCTTTCTCTCTAGGAATTACACAATTTTGTTGCTCATAGTCACCAATTTGTTCATTGGATTCAATGTAAACCGAATTCCTTCTGGTTCCCTCCATTTACTAAAACACAAAAAGAATTCTGTGAGAGGAAAAAATCATGATAGAGAAAAAACATAGTAAAGGGGGAGTACCCTCAATATCTAACATCTTAGGTTAAATTATAAGATCGTTAGCGCAATTCTAGGACTATAACCTATACGTATACTTAACCTTAGATACATCCCTAGACATACCTTAGAAATATCTCTAGGGATCTCACTAACGTTTTCGCATCCTAGTTTCCAAAGGTTGACAAAACTTTTCCTCTGATTCCAACTGTAGAGACCCGAAGCTTAACGTACATGGACATTACATTACTTTTTCGGAATACTTAATACATAACAAAAACATACACACAAGGACCGTAATAGTTTAGTGTCTTTGGGAACTCGGAATATAATCTTCTAATCGTGGTGAAAGATCTTCAACATCTCCCGTAAATATCTTCCCTTTTTTTTACCTAAAACCTTTCTTTATATCCTGGGGAAAAGAAAACATAAAAGGGTGAGCTCAAATGCTCAGTAAGGGTAAAAAAAAGAAATATCAATCACATCATATTCATAAGAACATAACATTTTGGAAATCTTAACCTGCAAAAGGGAGCATAATTTCATAACATGGGATAAATCATAGTAGTGAAATGAAATCCCAATAATCATAACTTAAAACATGAAACATTGTGGCATACACACATAATCATAGAGAATCATATCTTATTAGTCAAGACTCATTGCCAAGACTATCTTAGTGGACAAAGTCCCTTTTTAAACCGAGTCACCCTCGTTTCAATCCTGTTTTACTGAACCGGTATAACCTACCATTCCTGCCATGTCTATCTCATGAGATATACAATCTTTACCCAATGCATTTGAGGGAGATATAGGTCCCACCCATCTCATAATGATACCGTTCTTATGTGTGCCACAAAATCTTAAAACATACATCATTGCATAACCCATGTAATAAAAATGGGAATCTTAAACATCGTGACATCATAAAACAATTCATATAAGATAAAAGAATTCATAAAAAATTATTTCCATCACAACATAATTAAATCCATGTAATAATAGGGATAGAAACAGAACCCTTTATTATCTTAGATGGAAAATAATTTTGATAAAACACTTGAACTCCATTCTTGAGGAAAATATCCTTTCTACTTTAAAAAAACTTTTCATTTATTAACATGTCATAAAATTATAACTAAAAGAAGTTGATTAAAAATAAACTTGAAAACTTGTAAAGGAAGCTTCTTGGATATAATGTTCTAAAAATCCATTCATGTCGTATAAGTTAAAAAAAACATTTTCATACTTTTGTCGGAAAAGTCAAAAAATACCTCGTACGAAAAATGAAAAAAGATTCCTTTTATATCTTTTACTAAAAACTCACCGGGTAAAATTGGATTTAAAAAATTGTAGTTGAATGTATGTAATATTACATATTGAGGAAACATGGATGTGGATGATAAAATACACCCCAGTAAATACCAAAGTATAAACAATCTCGGATAAAAATGAGATTGTGATATTTCCCTTACCTTAGGTCCGATTTGCTTCATAAGTGTCCGAACCTCCTGTATAATGATTTAAATAATGTAATTTACTTATTAAAGAATCATATTCATTGTTATGATATCATATATGGTTCACTTATGACTTTATATTACCCGTTCTTTTGTAAATTCCATGTTAAAGAGCGTTTTGGGTAAAATTGTTTCATTTGTCGTCCGTGTTTTGACTTGTAATTATTCATATGAATACTTAGATCATGATTACTTAATTCTATAATATAATACATGATTTATATATATATATATTCATAATATACATATATATATATAATAAATCAGTAAATGGAAAGAAATACACCGTTCATGGAGACGGTAGGCCGTACGTACGCATGAACGCTGTTTTCGTTTCCTTATTGAGTTGAACGGAATTAAGTAGATGACATAAATATATATACACATAAATACAGTATCATTATTATGTCATATATTTTATGATTTCTTATTATATATACTTTATAATCATTCATGAATGGTTAAAGTGGAGAATGAATCTCATCGCGTCGTGGAGACGTTAGTCCGCACGTACGCACGAGCGATGATATCGTTCTCATGATCGTGGGACTGTATTGGAGTGTATGTATACTATTTCAGAATCAATATCACTTTAAAATAATAATATATAGTTATTATTTACACCATTATACCCATCGAAGTAAGGTGGTGGTGGAAAATAGATTTCACCACGGTGTGGAGACGATATTCCGTACGTACGCACGCGCGGTGATTTCGTTTTCCGTAGGATGGATAGATGGTGAAATAGGGTTGTTTCATATTTATAATAACATATCAGTAGATGAGTGATAATTATGTTATTACTTCATAATGAAACAAACTAAGAAGAAGAAGTGGAAGAAGAAATAAATGTGAAAGAATCGGTAACGGAAATTACCTCTTCTTTGAAGCGCCTCTTTGAGACCTTCTCTTAGGGCACTAAAATTAGTCTTTGATCAAGACCAGAACCTCTAGGATGTTGCTAGGGAAGTGGATAAGAGAAATTGGCAGGGTTTGTCTGAGCTTGAAGGCTCAAAGTGGTGTGAGGAAGAGAGGGAGGAGGTGCCCTTTTATAAGGGAGGAGAGGGGCACCTTTGGAATAACTAAAAATATTATTTTATTATAAAGTAAAATTCGGTTTTTAATAGCTCCAAATTGATATATTTATATGATAAGGTGGGTAGGGGTCTAAATACTCTCATCCAATAGAATTTAGACAAGTTTAGGTATCAATTTTAACCTTATCATTTAGATTTAACTTTAAGTTAGATAATTTAACTTTTACCGTGTCTTCTTGTTTTCTTACAATATAAGGTTAATTAACTTACCATATCAAGCCAAAAGAACACCAAGTTGTTTATTATTAATATATATAACCTTATCTAAGTCATTTTGCCGAACCTTAGATTTTTAGGAAAAAATGACAATTAATAATATAATATTTGTTTTAAAAAACTATTTTATGTCAATTTTGACACTATTTAGTAATTGATTTTTGTGAAAATCATAACAGGATGATTAGTTCGAACCAAGTTACTTAAATCAATAATAACATGTCATATTAACCTATAAAAGTAGTGTAATTCATAAAAAGTCTCAAATTACATTTATTTGGGTATTTATAACATCAATTATGTCAATATTTCATTAATAAGATAATTACTGCATCATTGTTGTGTTATAAATAAATTAAATTATTTAATGTCTAAAAATTATAAATAAAATACCATTATGTAGGAAATCTTATTATATTTCTAATGAATATTTACAATCGAATTTATCTTATGTATAACCCTATATTAAAAATGTTTGAGTAAATAAACATTGATTTTAACTCTTTTAACTCTTCTTTGAATTAAATAATAATAAATGTCCTAATCTAATCCAAGTGGGCCTAAATGATCATATTTTATTCCTAAGGTTGTTTTTGGTCGAATTACACTTATCCAATAGAATTAGGACATGTGTTAGGGTAATAATAATAACATTTTTACCCTTAATTACCCTATTTACTTTTAACCGTGGTAAAAAAAAAGTAAAAAGTTACTATTCACCAAAAAATATTTTCATCTCATTGAACCACATTTTACTTACTAACATCAACCGTGTCTCTCGGATTTTTGAAATTCCACTCACAGAAGCGGTAAAATTAAGTTTTATGAAAAATTCATTTTTTTAACTACCACTTAGTGGTTTCCCTATTCGTGAAAAAATGAAAGTTTCCAGAAAAATACCAAAAATTAGGCCTAAGCTATATTTGATATTATGAACTCAAAAATGATGTATATTTTACCAAATTCAAAACATATCATTTATATTAACTAATTTAAAAATTAATTCCCGTCATCAAAACAAATGACGTGTTTTTAAGAGATAATAACTATCAAAAGATTGACACTTGTTTATAACTGGTTTAAATGTGAAATTACATCCAATGACCAACATTGTATTAAATTGTAAAAATATATTCTAAATATAATTTAAAACCACTCAAACTAAAAATTTATCACTATTAATTATTTCGGTTGAAAAAGTTGTTTTTAATTAAAATTTAGTAATTTTCACTATTCATCAAAATATGAAATTTATCCGAAAATCACCAAAATTTTACCCTAAGCTAATTTCGATATTCTGAATCTAAAAATGAAGTCCATTTTGAAAAATAAAATTTACAAAATTTCAAAAATTGGTTATTACTATTCATAACGGCTAGTTTTAATAATATTTTAATAGCATATCGTTGTTTAGCAAAACTTGGTGTTGCGTACAACACACGCTATCATGGAAGGTCGCGATTGCATGTAATTCAAGCCAGGTCAGAGATGTGTGTTGTGAAAGCTCCTTTTGGTGTAGCGTATAACACAAGGCATTAAAGAAATTAAAAAGAATATTTTTCATAAAATCTCGGGGTGTTACACACAGTACTCGATAGGTGGAGTACTTCAGCAGTCCAAGGTTAGTGAGCAGCGCCTCGAAGTCGTGACAGGATCACCGTACTCGTCAAAGGAGGATCTCTTCAGCAGTTGTGGTTTCGTTATCATTAATGAAAATCCTGGTTTGAGCTGAGTCAATGACCTTTGTGTTTATCTCATGTTTGAGATGGGTTACTTGATAACTTAGGCATATGTATGGGCATATACCTAAGTAGTGGTTATCCGTTGTATTACTGTGTGGACTAAGTTGTGTTTTCTTGTGTGGACTGAGTTGTGTTTTCATGTATGGACTGGGTTGTACTTGGGCTCGTGAGTTGGAGCCAAACTGGGATTAACGACTTAGGTATATGTATGGGAATATACCTAAGTAGAGTTGGTTGATACTACGTGTTTGTATCTATTCTTTGTGGAAATACCTGTTGGATTTAGTGAGACCTTGAGGGTCTCGGGGTCCCTATTGAGTATCGTTATACTCACCCTTACACGGGCTATGCCCGCACCTCATTGTGTTGGATGCAGACGACAGACAGCGCAGACGGAGGCCCAGTGTTCGAGGACTGGATGGTACCCGGAGGTGGACTTCACGACGACTCAGTAACCGGAGGTGGACTTCACGACGAGACAATACTCGGAGGAGGTTGACGGGCGAGAGCATTGAGGAGGCTATCTGTACCTACCCCTCAGGTAGGATCCGTGGTGGACGGTCCAGGAGCTGCTGTAACACCCCAGGTAAGTAAAGAGTATGAAATTTTCACATTTATCCATATTTGTGAAAAAAATATTAATATAACTTTAAAGGGGACACTATGCTCGATGGAGTACCCAACACACAAAAACGAGTTTCTTGGGAATCTTACGTTGCACTCTAATAATAAAATAATATTATTTTAAATGGTAGTTAACGCCTAGCTGTTGTGAAGGAGGGAATGAATAGAACTAACTACAAAATGATTATATATGTTTGTCAAATATTTTTACTTTTTATAATAAATGTTAGAGGATTAAAAATGCGAATGAATCCAATTTTAAGCGTAAACATTCTAATATTCTTTAAAAGGTCGATTAACCGCCTTTTGGTGGCGAACCTCTTTTAAATCCACTTTTTGACAATTTTATGTGTTATATTTGACAAAAGAAAATTCTTCTTTAGAATCGGGACATCAAAATTTACTTTGTGTAATTTTTGGTATTTTTCCGAAAAAGTTAATTTTTTAATGAATAGTGAAAAATGTTGTATTTTAATTCAAAACCTCTTTTTAATCAAATTTATTTATATGATTAGATTATATTTTTAATTGTTTTTAAAGTGAAATTAGAATATATTTTTAACATTTAATCAAATAGTGGTCATTGGAATTAATTTCACTTTGAAATTTGACTTAAACTAGTGTCAATCTTTTGATATATATTGTTTCATAAAAACACGCTATTTGTTCTGACAGCGGGAATTAATTATTAAATTAATTAATGTAACTTATATGTTATGAATTTTTTAATATAGACATCATTTTTGAATTCGGAATATCAAATATAGCTTAGGGTGAATTTTTGGTAATTTTCTAAAAAACTTCAATTTTTGATGAATAGTGAAACCACTAAGTGGTACTTATAAAAACCGATTTTCTGTTTAAATGAATTTTTTCCACCTTTGTGTTTTGAATTTAAAAAATCTGATATACATGGTTGTCATTAAGAAGTAAAATGTGGTCAAATGGGATTAAAATAATTTTTTGGTAAATAGTAACTTATTATGTTTTTAATCGCGATTAGAGGTAATTAGTGTAGTTTAAGGTAAAAATAATGTTTTAATAGTATGAAATGACCTAGAAAATTGTCTTACCCTCATTGAATGAGTCATGGCCGACCCAGACAATCCATGAGTCAACTTGGGGACCCCATGGAGCCACTTTGGTTGGAAAATGACATAAATACCTTTTTATTTAATGTTAAAATTAAAATGTCACAAACATGAGTTGTTTAACTAAAACAATTTTTACATGGGGTTATACAAGTCATATTTTTGACCATAAATAGTCATTGGAAATCTAAAACGATTTCCTACATCATAGTATCTTTTTTATAATTTTTAGATATTAAATAAATTAAATTATTTATGACATCATGATGATGCAGCGATGACCTCATTATTTAACGATTTAAATAAATTGGAAAGATAATGTAAAATCTAAGACCTAAACATTTCCAAAACCTATTGGATGGGTGGATTTTTAACCCTTATCACCTTATCCTTGAAACACATCAATTTGGGACCATTAAAATCCGAAACTCATTCTAAAATAAAGTAACATTTCTTTACTTTCCAAGAGTGCCCCTCCTCTCCTCTTATAAAAGGCCCCCACCTCTACCTCCTTACCCACACTTCCAAAGCCTTTGGCTCGGCCAACCCCTGCCCATTTTTTCTCTCCACATACCTCTATAACTCTTAGAAGCCTCACTTTGGTCAGAAGTCTTTCCAAGGAATCCTTTGAGCTCAAACCAAAGGAAGTTACCAGATTTTAAGGTAATGTCTTCACTTGCGTCCTTTTGTTTTATTTTGCTTCTCCACCCCCTAAAATTTTTTTATTCCTTTCTTTTGTAACAATACCAGTATCTTCAATATACTAGTATGTTTTTATGTTAAGTATTATAGCTACACTTACACAGACCTTCGTCTAATGGTTAAAGAACATACTGTTTCTGTGGATGGCGAATTACTGCCTCACGAAAGGATGATTGTTCAATCTTCTTTTAACACCTTTCATGGTGGCCATTAAGATTTCACTATATTTATATATGATATATAATATGTTTATGTTTTCCTTAAGATTATGTATTTTTCATTTATGGCATACCTTTATGGCTTCCATTATGGGTATACGTGATATCTTCATTTTAGGAAGTGCGGACTACCGCCCCCTCAAAGTGATTTGATTCGTTAATACCATATGTGGTACATATAAAGGATATATTTAATTATATTATATATGATACCATACTGGAATTAAAATACTATTATGTATCATTATGTTTTAATTTCATTAAATATGAAATAGAAATGGAAGTAGCATTTATGCGTACGTACGGCTTACCGTCTCCATGAACGGTGCATTTCATTTCTTAACTCTAAATGTTATGTAATATTATAAATGCATGAATATAATAGATATATATGATATATATGATATCTAAATAATGAATACAATTCTGGATATAATGGATATTTTACAACATGAACAACTTGTAATTATAAAGAGTTTATTTTTGACTCAAGTACCAATGATCGTTAAAACAACCGTTATTAACTTAAATAATAACATAGTGTTCATGACATGGTAATAAGTGATATAAAAGGAATAATGAACTTGAAAAGGTTCTTAAGGAAGTATAAATTAACTCAAGTTTATTATTCAGGAGATTAAAGAACGATCGAGTCAAGTCGGACCCGAGGTAAGGGAACCTACCCCTCTCTTTCTTTTTAAGTACACTCTTTTATGTCATTCCTTTTAAGCTAATCTTACTTATTATTGGGATGTTATTTTATATTAATGTTACTGTAATTTTTATTTTCATATGATGAGAGACCCTATTTTCTCTCATCAATCCATTTTGGATGTTTTAAGTGGCGCCGTTAGGCTGCCGAGTTTTCGTAAGGGATTTTTCATCTCACTTTTAGTCCCGTGAGATTTATGCTACATTTTCCACCATTTACTTTGAGTGGTGTATGTACTTACAATTATTATAATCTTTGTGTAATATGATTTCATTTATGGGTATTTACATATTTATTGTATGACCATTCTTCAATGGGGTGTACGTTTCGAAAGTTACCCAAGTCGGTAAGGGAACCTTTCACCCTCCTCTTTTTAAAAGACTTATTTTGTTATGTCTTTTAATTCACAAAATATTATGTTGGGATATGTTCTTATATATCCTTATTGATGTAATTTTTATGATCAAGTGATGAGATACCCTTTTTATCTCTCATCAACTCTTTTTCTGAATTTGGAAGTGACGTCGTTAGGTTGTCGAATTTTTGCAAGGGAATTTCTTAACCCAATTTTGATTCTTTGGGATAAACATGTACACCTTGAATATGTCATTCTATGATTATGTGTGAATGTCCTCTGACTGTTTTACACTTAATACCCACTTATATTTCATGTATTCTTTTGTCACACATAATTATGTAACTGATTTATCCTTAATCCAAGGATACCGTCTTTGTATGGGACTTCATCTCAATCTCCTTTCATTGAGGCATATTTTGTTTTATACACAACTTTCTTTTATATGGTGTATAAACCCCTTTGACTTTTACGTTTATTCAAAAGGAATATTTTTTCTACGAAGCTTTTACTAAACGACAAAAGGGAATGTTTTTGTCATACGTATGCGGTGACAATGACTTCTCCGCCACCGTGACCATTATTTGAGTTTCAGCTTCCTCTACAAGACATACCTTCTTTTTAAAAGAAAAATAAATACCATGTTTTACCTTTCTTTTATTTTGGTATTGAAAATGGTTTTCATAATGTTTTTATATCAATGTGTTGTATTTATATCTTGTTATTGAAAGGTGGAAATGTTATGTTTCCTTTATGCATGTTTTATGTGATAAGATTATGTTATGGTTCTTGGGCATTGTTATGAATACGGGTGGTTCCGTGATAAACTATGGACGGGTGAGCCCGATATAGCTCTCTAATGCATTGGGTAATGCGAAGGAGTGAAACATTAAGGTTTCTCCGAAGAGATTTAGGGAATATACTATGGTGGGTATTCCAAACATAACCAAGAGGGTTACTCCCTATGTAAGAATGTTATGAATGCCTCAAGTTACCTTTTATGTCTTATGATTTCTATGATTTATTCATGATTTTATGAGGTATGTTAAAGTGCCTATGTTTTATGGGTAAATTATGATTTCATTCTTATGTATATATGAACTCATGTTTCTTTTCCATATTTTTATAACCCTTACTGAGCTTTTTATGCTCATCCCAAGTATTTTTTTTGAAATGTTTTTCACAGGTCAAGGGAAAGGTACATGATATGATGATAGTGTCAAGGAAGTGTCAAGAAAGAATCCATGATTTATTTTTAAATATGTTTCCGTTGATGGGAAAAAATGAATACTATCTTTTATGTAACCACTTTGTTTAAATGTGGAATGTAATGCAAGTTTTATGATCTAATTATCTAAAACTCTAAACCTGAAAAGATCCTCAACGTGTAATCTTGTAATAACTCAAGATTAAGTAAGGTTTAAGGCTGGGGCCTTATAATTGGTATCAGAGGTCGGTTTAGATAACTTTAGAGGTTAGGGTATTCTGTAAGCATAAGTGACATTACCATAATGGTTAGGATTTCAGAAAGAGTCCTAGTTTTAGATAAAGTGAATGATTAAGTATATATTAGTGTTTATCTTCCTCATTAGTAAATGATGGTTTTGTTGATATACTCAGAATGACCTTTTTGGTTTTAGTAAATGGTTGGATCTTGCAGGTACCAAAGTAACAGTGGATGTGAAGGAAACTGTGACGGTTTTTTGGGCGAGAAACTGAATGATATGGGAGATGCAATGAGAACTCTTGTGTTTATCCTCAACCAACTATATGGAGTCATGATTGACCACCTAAACCTCTGTGATTTCTCTAAGGCATCATATATGCGAGAAAAAAATCCCTACAGAACTACAGGTAACAATCATAAAGGTAGGTGTGTTCAAAAACCTATGTGTCAAAGATGTGGAATGAAACACCTAGGAAAATGTTTCAAAGGGACGGAAATATGCTATAGATGTGGAAATGAAGGTCATAAAGCAAGAACCTGCCATGGAAAAAGGAAGCATCCAGTTGACTCAAGGAAAGGGAAAGAAGTTCTTTCTGAGGGATTAATTGAATGTTTTAAATGTGGTGTGCATGGTCATTATGAAAACACATGTCCTATAAAGAAGTTTCGTGAATGGGATCACCAAGATCATAAAAATACTCGTTTACCAATACCTAATGCCATTCCGATTGAGGATGAAGAAACTGACATTGACCAATCAAAGGTATGGATTATTTCATAACTTTTGTTTTACTATTTTGGAATCTTAGGATATGATTCATGATTTTGTTTGTAGGAAATAATTATTTCAGAATAAGTTGGAAAGGAATGGTTAATGGATTATGAAGAATGTTGAATGAGTAAGAAGTCAACATATAAGGGCATCAAGAGTTATGGTGAAATTCTTAAGAGTATTAAGTCTCTTTTGATGATGGGGTTACATTTAAAGACTTTTTATAGTATGTGTAACCCTGATGTTTAATATATGAAATTTTATTCAAGGAATAGTTATCTGTTCTTTTGTGGACATAGTTATAAAGAACCATTTGGGTTTATATGATACTTACTTTTGAGGTAATTATGGGTTACTATATGTTAGGATGGAAGTGAAAGGAATAAGATAAAATTGAGGTTAAATTATCTTATGGTTATTTTTGATGATTTTATCTCTTTTTGGGGAATGATTTGAGAATTATATAGTTTGGAAAAAGGACAACACGCAGACCGTGTGACAACCCGTCGTGTCGGACAAAGATGCGGGAATCAAACCCACAACCAAAGTGCAACTGGTATTTATCGCCTACCACTGGACTACGTGAAGTCCCTGGTTAGTATGACTTATTATTTTTAGTTAGGTGACTTTATGAATTAAGAGTAAGTTGATTTTGGGTTATTTATGAAAATGATTAACCTATCATGGAGGATATGTGATTAGGTTAATTACTTTTCAATACGAGACTTTAGGAGCAACTGATGTTGTTTGGAGATAAATGTTACGATTTAACTTGGAGGACTATGTGACTAAATACTTCAAATATTTGGGTTTCAATATTAGTTTGGTTTACTTTAAAGAATTTTAGGGACAAATTGTTTATTGAATGGTCCTCTTTGAACTTTGGGTTTTGTTGGACAAATTTTGGATATTAAGAATAGATTTTCTTTTTTAGAAAGGGTTATCCTTTTCTGGATTATCTGATCTTGTACTAACCTTTTTGGTTTTGGTTTTGGTTAGAGTCTAAAGACATGGGAAGTATATAGTTCTCTTTTGTGGATTAGGTGATTCTCTAGAAATTGATTATAGTACTCTTAATGCGAACAAGTCTTCCTAAATACTCGTCTTTTGGAGAAAATATGAGTTTGATTAAGGAATCTAGTAAAAGTTGAAAGTATACATGACAAGTAAGTATGTTTCATTATGATTTAGTTGAGCTCAAAAATAAATTCCTCAATGAAAAGTAACTTAAAACAAAAATGTTGTCTGTTAACTTTTCCTACTGGGGAATCGAATACCGTTTAACCCATCACAAGTTTCTGATTTTCTTATGGTTAACTTTCTCCTAGACATGTTTACTATCACTCTCCATCAAAACACGACCCTTTGTTTTTTTCCTCCATGTCCATATTTTCATACTTGGAATCCTAGTATGGGTTAACTCGGGTGACCTTTGTACTTATCTTTCTTTATTTTAAAGTGATTGTTTTACTGACTCTTGTTCCGATGTGGGATTTTCAATGAAGTTTCCAAGCCCAATTTTAAAATTGCGAGGACGAAATTCCCAAAAGGGCGGAAGGATGTAACACCCCAGGTAAATAAAGAGAATGAAATTTTCACATTTATCCATATTTGTGAATAAAATATTAATATAACATTAAAGGGGACGCTATGCTCGATGGCGTACCCAACACGCAACAACGCGTTTCTTGGGAATCTTACGTTGCACTCTAATAATAAAATAATATTATTTTAAATGGTAGTTAATGCCTAGCTGTTGTGATGGTGGGAATGAATAGAACTAACTAAAAAATGATTATATATGTTTTTCAAATATTTTTACTTTTTACAATAAATGTTAGAGGATTAAAAATGTGAATGAATCCAATTTTAAGCGTAAACATTCTAATATTCTTTAAAAGGTCGATTAACCGCCTTTTGGTGGCGAACCTCTTTTAAGTCCACTTTTTGACAATTTTATGTGTTATATTTGACAAAATAAAATTCTTCTTTAGAATCGGGACATCAAAATTTACTTTGTGTAAATTTTTGGTATTTTTCCGAAAAATTTAAATTTTTAATGAATAGTGAAAAATGTTGTATTTTAATTCAAAACCTCTTTTTAATCTAATTTATTTATATGATTAGATTATATTTTGAATTGGTTTGAAAGTGAAATTAGAATATATTTTTACCATTTAATTAAATAGTGGTCATTGGAATTAATTTCACTTTGAAATTTGACTTAAACTAGTGTCAATCTTTTGATATATATTGTTTCATAAAAACACGCTTTTTGTTCTGACAACGGGAATTAATTATTAAATTAAATAATTTAACTTATATGTTATGAATTTTGTAATATAGACATCATTTTTGAATTCATAATATCAAATATAGCTTAGGGTGAATTTTTGGTAATTTTCTAAAAAACTTCAATTTTTGATGAATAGTGAAACCACTAAGTGGTACTTATAAAAATTGATTTTCTGTTTAAATGAAATTTTTCCACCTTTGTGTTTTGAATTTCAAAAATCTGATATACATGGTTGTCATTAAGAAGTAAAATGTGGTTCAATGGGATTAAAATAATTTTTTGGTGAATAGTAACTTATTATGTTTTTAATCGTGATTAGAGGTAATTAGTATAGTTTAAGGTAGAAATAATGTTTTAATAGTATGAAATGACCTAGAAACATGTACTACCCTCATTGAATGAGTCATGGCCGACCAAGAAAATCCATGAGTCAACTTGGGGACCCCATTGAGCCTCTTTGGTTGGAAAATTAAATAAATACCTTTTTATTTAATGTTAAAATTAAAATGTCACAAACATGATTTTTTTAACTAAACCAATTTTTACATGGGATTATAAAAGTCAGATTTTTGACTATAAATAGTCATTGGAAAGATAAAACGATTTCCTACATCATAGTATTTTTTTATAATTTTTAGACATTAAATAAATTAAATTATTTATGACATCATGATGATGCAGCGATGACCTCATTATTTAACGATTTAAATAAAATGGAAAGATAATGTAAAATCTAAGACCTACACATTTCCAAAACCTATTGTATGGGTTTATTTTGAACCCTTATCACTTTATCCTCGAAAAAAATTAATGTGGGACCATTAAAATCCGAAACTCATTCTAAAATAAAGTAACATTTCTTTACTTTCCAAGAGTGCCCCTCCTCTCCTCTTATAAAAGGCCCCCACCTCTACCTCCATACCCACACTTCCAAAGCCTTTGGATCAGCCAAAACCTACCAATTTTGTCTCTCCACATCCCTATATAACTCTTAGAAGCCTCACTTTGGTCATAAGTCTTCCCAAGGAAGCCTTTGAGCTCAAGCCAAAGGAAGTTACCCGATTTTAAGGTAATGTCTTCACTTGAGTCCTTTTGTTTTATTTTTCTTCTCCACCCCCCTAAACTCTTTTTATTACTTTCTTTTGTAACAAAACCAGTATGTTAAATATACTAGGATGTTTTTATGTTAAGTATTCGAGCTACAATTACACACACCATCGTCTAATGGTTAAAGAACATACTATTTCTGTGGATGGCAAATTACTGCCTCACGAAACGATGATAGTTCAATCTTCTCTTAACACCTTTCATGGTGGCCATTAAGATGTAACTATATTTATATATGATATATAATATGTTTATGTTTTCCTTAATCTTCTGTATTTTTCATTTATGGCATACCTTTATGGCTTCCATTATGGGTATACGCGATATCTTCATTTTAGGAAGTGCGGACTACCGCCCCATCAAAGTGATTTGATTCGTTAATACCATATGTGGTATTTATAAAGGATATATTTAATTATATTATATATGATACCATACTGGAATTAAAATACTATTATGTATCATTATGTTTTAATTCCATTAAATATGAAATAGAAATGGAAGTAGCGTTCATGCGTACGTACGGCTTACCGTCTCCATGAACGGTGCATTTCATTTCTTAACTCTAAATGTTATGTAATATTATAAATGCATGAATATACTGGATATATATGATATATATGATATCTACATCATGAATACAATTCTGGATATAATGGATATTTTACCACATGAACAACTTGTAATTATAAAGAGTTTATTTTTGAGTCAAGTACCAATGATCGTTAAAACGACCGTTATTAGATTAAATAATAACATAGTGTTCATGACATGGTAATAAGTGATATAAAAGGAATAATGAACTTTAAAAGGTTCTTAAGGAAGTAGAAAGTAAATCACGTTGATTATTCAGGAGATTAAAGAACGATCGAGTCAAGTCGGACCCGAGGTAAGGGAACCTACCCCTCTCTTTCTTTTTAAGTACACTCTTTTATGTCATTCCTTTTAAGCTCATCTTACTTATGATTGGGATGTTCTTTTATATTAATCTTACTGTAATTTTTATGTTCATATGATGAGAGACCCTATTTTCTCTCATCAATCCATTTTGGAAGTTTTAAGGGGCGCCGTTAGGCTGCCGAGTTTTCGTAAGGGATTTTTCATCTCACTTTTAGTCCCGTGAGATTTATGCTACATTTGCCACCATTTCCTTTGAGTGGTGTATGTACTTCCCATTATTATAATCTTTGTGTAATATAATTTCATTTATGGGTATTTACATATTTATTGTATGACCCTTCTTCAATGGGGTGTACGTTTCAAAAGTTACCCAAGTCGGTAAGGGAACCTTTCACCCTCCTCTTTTTAAAAGACTTATTTTGTTATGTCTTTTAATTCAAATACTATTATGTTGGGATATGTTCTTATATATATCATTATTGATGTAAATTTTATGACCATGTGATGAGATACCCTTTTTATCTCTCATCAACTCTTTTTCTGAATTTGGAAGTGACGCAGTTAGGCTGTCGAATTTTTGCAAGGGAACTTCTTAACCCAATTTTGATTCTTTGGGATAAACTTGTACACCTTGAATATGTCATTCTATGATTATGTGTGAGTGTCCTCTGATTGTTTTAAACTTAATACCCACTTATATTTCATGTATTCGTTTGTCACACATAATTATGTAACTGATTTATCCTTAATCCAAGGATACCGTCTTTGTTTGGGAATTCGTCTCTATCTCCTTTCATTGAGGCATATTTTGTTTTATACACAACTTTCTTTTATATGGTGTAGAAACCCCTTTGAATTTTGAGTTTATTCAAAAGGAATCTTTTTTCTACGAAGCATTTACTAAACGACAAAAGGAAATGTTTTTGTCATACGTATGCGGCGACAATGACTTCTCCGCCACCGTGACCATTATTTGAGTTTCAACTTACTCTACAAGACATACCTTCTTTTTAAAAGAAAAATAAATACCATTTATTTTGGTATTGAAAATGGTTTTCATAATGTTTTTATATCAATGTGTTGTATTGGTATCTTGTTATTGAAAGGTGGAAATGTTATGTTTCCTTTATGCATGTTTTATGTGATAAGATTATGTTATGGTTCTTGGGCATTGTTATGAAGACGAGTGGTTCCATGATAAACTAAGGGCGGGTGAGCCCGATATAGCTCTCCAATGCATTGGGTAACGCGAAGGAGTGAAACGTTAAGGTTTCTCTGAAGAGATTTAGGGAATATACTGTGGTGGGTATTCCAAACGTAACCAAGAGGGTTACTCCCTACGTAATAATGTTATGAATGCCTCAAGTTACCTTTTATGTCTTATGATTTCTATGATTTATTCATGATTTGACGAGGTATGTTAAAGTGCCTATGTTTTATGGGTAAAGTATGATTTCATTCTTATGTATATATGAACTCATGTTTCTTTTCCATATTTTTATAACCCTTACTGATATTTTTATGCTCATCCCAAGTTTTTTTTGAAATGTTTTTCACAGGTCAATGGAAAGGTACATGATATGATGATAGTGTCAAGGAAGTGTCAAGAAAGAATCCATGCTTTATTTTTAAATATGTTTCCATTGATGGGAAAAAATGAATACTATATTTTATGTAACCACTTTGTTTAAATGTGGAATGTAATGCAAGTTTTATGATCTAATTCTCTAAAACTCTAAACCTGAAAAGATCCTCAATGTGTAATCTTGTAATAACTCAAGATTAAGTAAGGTTTAAGGCTGGGGCCTTATAGCTGCGCTATCTATACCTACCCTTCAGGTAGGATTCGAGGTGGACGGCCCAGGAGAAGCTTCTATACTTCCAGCTACTTGTCTTTACTGTTGTATTTTCGTTCAGTTATAGTTGTACTTCTCAGTTGGGTTTATATTCTAGCCCATTTACTTTTCAGCACTTTCTTCTGTACTTAGTGTATTACATCCGCTTGTACTCTGGTTGGATGTGTTTGTGTTTTATATAGGTAATGCCTTCCCAGATATCGGGATTCACGCCTTTGGTGCTAGTCGGCAGCCCCTGGCCTATGGAAGGAAGGCTTGGGGTAGTCACGACACGGGCCTCGAGGACGGGTCATGACATTTTTGTTATTATTTAAAAAGTGTTTAGAATGGTTTTCGAAGCCTCCTTTATTAAATTTTGAGGTAATTTTCAATAAAAAAGGTCTTCATAATGTTTTATGATTTAAAATATAAATTTTAAAAGGGGAAATAATATTTTCATAAATAAATGTTTGAAATTATTTTTAAATATCAATTCATGTTATTTAAATGTGGTTATTAAATAAAAATATTTTGAAAATTTTTTATATCTTTAAAATAATTAATTTCAAAGAAAGTTTGTTTCTATAAGAACCACACCAAGTGATCTTTCAAAATCCTTCTCCATAAAATATGACATAACATGATATATTTTATGCTATAATTTCAATTTGATCCAAGGATAAAATTCATATTCCTTCTCTAAATGGTTTATGTTTTGATGACATGATGTTTATGACACTCGTTTAACTTCAATTTGTTATACCATGATAAAATGATTATGAAAACCGCTTATTTTCATGGGTTAGGCTTTGATGAAATGATTATTAAACTGTTATCTTTTAAATAGGTTATTATATTCTAACATTTTAAGGATACCCATTTAATTTCATGGGTTATTATGTGAAGTTTATCAAGCCCATCTCATTTAATGATTCATGATATAATGATTTTTTTTATATTGTGAAAAAATCATGTATGATTTCATTATGTGAAGGGTGGGAATTATATCTCCCTCAAATTCATTTGGTGATGGTAAATGTTTTATGATCTCAAAGGGTACATGGGAGGGATTCCCAATACTGTAACAAGATGGTATATGGGAGGTAATCCCATGACCGTAATGAGAGGGTATATTGGAGGGAATCCCAATCCTACAACAAAAGGGTATACATGAAAGAATACTAATATACTAACAAGAAGGAACACATTAGGTAATCCTAATACCGTAACAAGATGGTATATTGGAGGGAATCCCAAACCCTTAACAATAAGGGACACATGAGGTCATCCAAAGCCTATAACAAGAGGGTAAATGGGAGAGTATTTATATCTTGTAACAATAGGGTACATGGGAGGTCATCCCAAGACCTCAGAAAGAGGGCACACAAGAGAGCTTCCCAAGTTTATAACTATAGGGTACATGGGAGGGAATACTAAGAACATAATTAGAGGCTACATGGGAGGGAATCACATGCCTGTAATAAAGGGGTAAACAGGACTGCATCCCAATCCCATAACAAGACTTTACATAAGAGGGAATCCAAAGCCCATAAAAATATGGTACACGAGAGGGTATCCAAATGAAACAACAGGAAGGTATAAAGGAGGCAATCCCAAGCCCGAAACAAGAGGCTACGTGATAGTTCTTCCCAAAAACAAAGTCGGAATATGGAATATTATCCCAATACTAAAATGATATGAATGTCTTGGTAGGTAACATTGACATACGATTTTATTTTCTTATGTGTATGAAAAAATTACATTCATTTTTACTATATTATGATCCAAATGATTATTATCTAAATTATCATAAGGTTCTTATCTTATTAACAACTAATATTTATTCCATGATTCATGTCTATGATCTTTTCCATGCAAGGTATGATCTTATAATATTATGCTCATTTTATCATACAATTATGTTCATTTTATGCTTTGTTATCTTACATTTTTACCCATATTGAGAATATGGGCTCACCATCGCTTATATTTCCTTTCCCCAGGTAATGGGGAAATGTTTTATTCAGGATTACTCAAAGGGAAGATCATTATAGAAAATATTGATGATATTTCAGCATGTTAGAATATTATGTTCCATGTTTCCAAAGACACTAAACTATTAAGGTCCTTTGGAATGTTCTTTTATAATGTGCTGAAAATTCATCGAAAATGATATAATATCCATGTATGTTAGGCCTGGGTTTATATAGATGGTACCAAAATAAATTTATAGTCATCCTTTCGAAACTAGGATGAGAATTAATTAGTGAGATCCTAGGGATACTTATATGGATGTATCTAGGGATTTATCAAAGGATAAGACTATAATTTCATATATTTAAAAGTATGTGTCATGATTTTGGAATCCTATAAGTAATTTTTCATGATTATGTGGTTTTTTCAAATGATAAGTGTTTCTCACACTACGCTTTATGGTCTTAGTCAATAAGAGGAACTTGAATGAATTGGATTAACATTGAATGTTTCATATTTGGATGTTATCGTCATTATGAAAATATATTTATTAAGTGGAAATCTCATGATGTGAATCAGGAAGGTGGAATGGGTATTGATTAAACTACTAAAGATAAAGGGACTATGAATGAAATGTGAAATAAATGGGATGTTCTAATATTATTGGTTAAATTAAATGTAATAATCATGATTAAATAGATGGTGATGAACATTAAGACACAATTAATATTTAATATTATAGGTAAAGGGTATTAAAGAATAGGATGATGAACCATAAGTAATGTTTTGAGAATAAATTTGGATGATTGAAATTTATATTTATTGGAATTCCAAAATTATGAATCATAAAGTATATGTTTCCCACTATATTTTGGGGAAAAATATATTTAATGGTTAAAATGAATTTGAAAAGTGATTTAATGGAAAGGTGATATTTTGATAAGGTAAGGTATGACTTAATATGTTCCCAACTTTGAGATTTTTTTTTAACTTGGATAAAGAGATGAATGAAATGTATAACGTAAATTGGATAATACTGATTAACATGGAATATATTATTGATTTGTTGAAGAAGAGGTCTATGTTATCATGGATGATGTTTATATTTTTTTTGTATTTAAGTAATATAACCTAGAATAATTGGAATAAGAAAGAATACAAGTTTTTAGTGAATTATTATGGTAATATAGGTTATTACCATGTTTCAAGAAAAAAACTGTTAAAGTTATTAACATGTTTGGTATGTGACTACAATGAGATACAATATGTTATGTGGGGGATCAATGATAAGTTGATTTAGTGATATTATTTTTAAATTTTTTATTTTCATCTTTTGTAAGGGTTACAAGGTTAACCATTTATGGAATGTTTTAAGTTAAACTTTGGATGAGGTTTTGATGATTAATGTATTATGTAGCCATATGAGGATTTATGAATATTAGATAACCTATGCTAACCATTTTTTTATAATGATAATATAAGATATATGTAATGAGCTATCATTATATTTATGGATATCATGATCTATTAGTACTTCAGGAATGAAAAACACACCTTCATATCATGGAGTAAGAGATAAAGTGGAAATCGAGCAGGGAACAAACATAGGATGAGATTGTGCATATAAAAAGGAATGAAATCAGTTAAGTATATTTCTTTTTTTTATTATAAGGTAAAATATTTTCCACAATTCTAGGAAAAGGATATTGAAAAATATCTATCCAAATAGCTTCATTTCTGTTGAAAAAATGGTCTTTTGAATCATCACATATTTATGGTTTTGGGGCCCTTAACAATCATTGATCATTCAAGTTATTATAAAAAATAAACTCAATAAATCTCTATAATTAATTATTATTTTCTTTTATGTACACTCTTCCCTTCGCACCTATGTTCTCTTATTTTGAAAAATATTTATGAGTTAATTTGTGTAACTATTATGTTTCTGACATTAAATTTTTAAATAAGTTTTAGAATTCATTTTCATGGTGTGGTTTTCTATGAAATGAAATTTTTTGTATTCATCCCCTGATAACCCAAATGAATTGTGAGGGGAAATTAATTTTAATGGGGTTAGAATGTAACACTCCATGATTTTTTGAATTATTATTATTTATTTAATTTAAATATTTCGATATATTTTATTTCACACAAAACTGAATATAATTTGTGTTATATGAAATCAATAAGTTTTGTTTGCATTGCATGAAACACCGAGTTAATCATACTCTAAAAAACAAATATATTAGATTTTGTCACACGAAACACTATCTTGTGTTACAAACAATGATGATTTCCTTCGATAGCTTGCGTCACACGCAAGACCTAGTTTCAACAAAGTACAACGTACTGTTAATATTATTGTTAATATATTATTATAATTTTAACATAGCTCCAGGAATGGAATTTATTCATAATATTAATTTAAATTATGAAAATATTATCTACATATGTATATAATATTAATTATTTGGTGACTAATTAACTTGAAAAGAAAATAACACCCTTTTGAAAATATAGGAAATCTTTTGATGGATATCTATATTTATGAAATAAAAGGAATTTTACCTTAATAAATAAATTAAAACAATTTTTATAAATGATTATAATGAAATTATATTTATTAAACTATTTAAAATTAATCTTATGTGTTTTCTAGAAAATAGATAGGAATAAATCAAATTTTACCCATAATGATATTTAATTTCTAAAAAAGGTAATTTTACCACCTTTTAATGGTATAAATATTTTAAATAATTTTTTTACACTTTTATAAATTTTATTTTAAAAAATAAGCATCATTTTTTAATAGTAATATCAAAATTTACTTTGGGTAAATTTTAGGTATTTTTCAGAGAAGATTTATTTTTTGATAAATATTGAAAACACTGAATATTAATTTAAAACTACATTTTAATCTATATTATTTATATAATTTACTAATATTTTAATTTTTTTTCAATGTATATTTTTATCAATTATAAATCTATTAAAACAATTTAGTTAATTCGAATCAATTTTATATTAAAATTGGATATAAAAAAGTTCACTCTTTCTATCATTTTCAATTTAAAACCCCATTATATCGTCCCGTTAGTGGGGTAAATTTTGAATTAATTTCTGCCACATATTTGTTTAGAATTTTGAAAAATGGATTATATTTTTTGATTAATAATATTTTATAGTATATAATAAGGTCAAATTATTTTTTTACAAGAAATATTAGTGAAAATAATTACAATTAACTACAACGATTAAGGTAAAAATGGGTTTACTTAGTGGTTAAACTTTATCATAAGGGGGAAATTAACCTAAAAACTTGTCCAAAATCCTTTTAATATACATATTTAGACCATATAATTCCTTTTATAAAAAAATAGAACATTATTGGAATCAAAATATATTAGGGATACCTCTCAATAATGTTTACCTTTTTAAATTTACTAGAATGCCAATCCTCATTCACTATAAAAAGAAACTCACCCCCTCAATTCTTTACACCCCAAGCCATTTGGCTCATCCAAAACAAAAAAAAAACTATCGACCAACATACCTCCTTTCATACTATATGCCTAAAATTGGGCATAAATCCATACAAGGAAACCATTTGTTACAAACCAAAAGGAATTACACCAAGAAGAACTAACATCCTTCAACAAGAACTTTTATTTTATTTATTTCCCCACCCCTCAATTATTCTTATTAAATGATTATATAATAACATAATAATTATAAATAGCCACATATTTTTTATGTTAATATTTATACCTATAAGTTTAGACACTTCCATCAAATGGGATACAAAGTCATCATTTTTGTATACAGAGGACTACCGCCTTGGGAACCGATATCAGTTATTCTTTCATTATAATGTTTCATGATTTGTAATAATTCTGAACATGCAGTTATTATATGATATAAATTATATTTATGACTTATTTATGCTTCATTAATTTTTATATGACACATACCTTTATTTTTTTCATTTTATAGGAATACGATAACATTGTTTGTGGACATGTTGACTACCGCCTACTCAAAGCGATGTAATTCGTTCACAATTTACATGGAATGTATCAAGGATGAGTTTTTAAATGAATATGATACATTAAAATTAATAATTTTACTGTAATTACAATATATATATATATATATTTACTTTATTTCATTCAATAAAATAAGAAAACTAAAATTGCATTCTAGCATACGTACAACCTACTGTCTCCATGAACACCGTATTTCATTTTATATTTATATATTTTATAGAATAATATAAATAATTATATAATAGATATATATTATATTTAAATAATGTTTTATATTATGGAAATAATTAAATTATGATCTATTTAAGAGGATCTATAATAAAAAGTCTAAACATATATGAAAAACAAAGAGGATATTACCTAAAACGTAACATTAACATGGAAATGATAATAAATTTCCAATATAATGTCATAATAAAATCATATATTCTATGAAATATAATAATATGGTTCTTTGGTAGATGTATAATAAACTTATATTTATTATAAATGATCATTGAAAATGTATAATGAAATTAAAGACTTAAAGTAACAGTTTTCTCTTCTCACTTTTATTTTGGGAGATATATGATACTTTATCCACTTAATCTTATTTTATGGTGTATATAAATACATATGAAATTATATATCATGAATATCATTTATTTAATGATATTTCAAGATCCAATTTATTTTAATTTTTCACAAATATAACAATTCAAAGGTTACTCATGTAGTAAGCGAATTTCAACTCACTTATTTTATTTCCATGAGATATATGCCATATTCAACACTTTATTATTTTTTGTGATGTATATACTACCCAATATCATTTTTATCATTAATTTCCTTTATTATATTATATTTAATATTAAACTGATGTTATTATTTTATGGGGTTCATGATTCAAATGTTACTTATTATTATTTTGTGGGGTATATATATACCTATGAAAGGTTATATACTGAAATAATTTATTTCATTATATTCAAAGTTTCAATTGATTTTATTATTTCATGGATATCATGATTCCAATGTTACTAAATTAGTTAGGGGATTTTTAGTCTCACTTTTATTTATTCTATACTTATTCCTTATTTACTACTAGTTTCTTTTTTATTGTGTATATAATACAAAAGAATATTTTTTATTATCCTTATAATTAAATTTACGGGTATTTTAATATCCATTTTAAGATCTATATTTCATGGAATTAATGTTTCAAAAGTTTCCAAATCGGTATGGTTGTTTTTTTGGTTTTCCTTCATTGTGACACATTTTATGCTATACACCTATATTCTGTTACGATGTGTATATAATTCCATTTTACATGTTATATAATTAATCTACATATTTTTATGGCATGGTAATATTCATGTAATTTTATTAATTTAGGGTTATTAGGATTCAATTTTACCAACGTGGTCATATTTTATTACTAAAATATAACTATGTATCATGATTGTTTATGATTATACTTCCACTGATGAAATATTATGATCCATATATGAATAATTCTCATGAATATAATTTTAATATTGTTATTCATGCTATATCCATGTAATGGTACCATTTTACTATTCTTTGGAACTTTATAATATATAAAGTGTTTTTATAAAAATTTGACGTTATTTCTCACATCGGTTGGAAATATGTTTTATAAAAAATTCATTTTTTTAAAAAGGTATTTAAAAATGTTATTAAATGATATTTTAAAATCATTTTCAAGGAAAATTAGATTAAAAATGTTTTATATTTTAAAAAGTGTTTATAATGTTTTTCAAATCATACCTTATAACTTTTCACTATTATTTTCAAGGAAAAAGGGTTTCAAACTATTTTATGATTTAAAAATATTTTTTTCAAAGAATAAAAGATATTTTCATCAAGATTTTTTTTAAATTTTTTTAAATATTATGTCATATGTTTTCAATGTGGTTTTGAATGGAAAGGATTTTGAAAATCTTTTCTGTCTTAAAAATAGTGATTTTCAAAGAAAGATTATTTTCCTTAAGAACCACTCCAAGTGATCTTTCAAAATCCTTCTCCACATAAGATGATATCATTTGATATATTTTATGAATTAGTAGGGATTTTATCCAAATACACTATTCATATTATTTTACTTAATGTTTTATGCTTTGATGACATGATGTTTATGACACATATTTCTCTTTAATGGTTTATACCATGATAACACGCTTATGAAACCCACATCATTTCATGGGTTTTGATTTGATGAATCGATTATGAAACCTATATATTTTCTAAATGTTAGTATATGATGAAATATTTATGATACCCATTTCATTTTGTGGGTTATGTTGTGATGTTTATGAAGTCCATCTCTTTTTATGGGTAATGATATGGTTAATGTTTTATTATCTTCTGGAACATGCATATATGATTTCATTATGTGATGGGTGGGGCCTATATTTCCCTCCAAGTAATTGGGTAATGGTAAATGTTTTATGAGATAAAAGGGATAATGAGATGTCATACCAAGTAAGTAAAAACATGTTATATTGGAGGGTACCCGAAGCCCGTAATAAGAGGGTATATAAGATGTCATCCCATGCCCGTAACGAGTGGGTATACATGAGGACATCGAAAGATTGTAACAAGAGATTACACAATAGGGAATCCCAATCCACTAAGAATAGGTTATATGGGTGGGAATCTCAAGACCATAAAAAGGGGGGACACATGAAGGAATCCCATTCCCATAATGAGAGGGTAAACAAGAGAGCATCTCAATCCTGTGACGAGGGGTACAAAGGATGGAATCCCAAGCCCATAACAAGAGGGTACATAGGAGAGAATCTAAAGTTCATAAAAAGAGTTTAAAGGAGAGTTAATCCCAATAATGTAACCATTGGGTACATGGGAGGGCATCCCAATCCCGTAACAAGAGGGTATATGGGATGGAATCCCATGCGTGTAACAAGAGGGTATATGGGAGAGAATCAAAATCCCATTAAAAAACTATACATGAGAGGGCATCCCATTCCCATAAAAAGAAGTTACATGGGAGGACATCCCATGCCTGGAATTAGATGGTACATGGGAGGTCATCCCAAACCTGAAATAGGTATATAGTTGATTATCCCAATCCTAACATGATATGAAGGTCTTTGTAGGTATCCCTAACATAAGATTTTACATACTTATATGTATACCCCAATTCCATGTCTTTTTCCTATATTATTCTCTCATGGATTATTATCTTTATATTCTTATGATTCATGTATTATGAACTTATAATAATTATTCCATGATTCATGGAAATGATCTTTACTATGAATTATATGATCTTCTAATGTTATGATCATGCTCTCATATCATTATAATCCTGTTATTCTTACGTATCTTACTTATTAACACTTACTATGCATATGAGATTATCATTTCTTATGTTTACTTTCCCTATGTTATGAAGATAGGTTTTAAGTAGGAGTACTAAATGGGATGATCATTGTGAAAAAAACTGAATATCATTCACCATATTAGAAGATCATGTTTGAAGTTTCAAAAGAAACTAAACTATTACGGTCCTCGGGAATGTAATTTTGTAATGTGATAAATATTCATTAAAAATAATGTAATATCCATGTATATTAAGCATTAGATTATTTAAATAAAATAGGCCAACTAACCAATCTCAATCCTCACCATGGAATACTCATGAAATAATTCATCTATGTGTAATAGTATAATATGAAGTATATCGATAAGTTTTCCAAACAACACCCTCCCTATTATTTTCCTCTATCACGCCCCAACATCATAAGTAATGTCACATAAATATCTTACAAATATCACCTCATAACCATCACCACAAGTGAAACTAGACATCACATAAAATATCATCCCAAACCATGACAAGGGTTTTGATATATCATGAACATGATTGAAATCAAACTTGTTCTCTCATTCCACCTCTTCAAATAATCAAATATCATAATGATTCTCTTTTTACATATAGACATCAGAACATGTGAATGTAATTGTTTCCTAAAATATATATTCACAAAGAGTGGTTAGACATCCAAAAATACTCACCATTGGGTTGTTTGAAAAAAACACCTCAAATTATATGGGATTCAGAACATTGTGCTAAAAATAGGTAGGGTGAAAATAGATAATCAGCTAGAACATACATGGTATATATACATATAACCACCCAAAATCGAATTCTATGGGTTCACAAGAAAGTAGTAACCAACTACCAACATCACCATCAAGGATTAACACCACTTTACCTTCCACTACTAAATGAAATCACCACACAAAAAGAAATATATCAAATTTTAAATTCCACCCATTCTTTAAAAAATAATCTCTTTTATTGGTTCATCATTTACCCAGCAACTAAACTTAAACAAACCATTTAATTTACATTTTAAATCTCATTATATAAAATTAAACCATTTAAAATATACCGACCACATCAATTCAATTATTATATAATCATTTTAACTTATATTTTTCAAACGTTTCCATGTTATTTCAATTTAAATGTTATAATTTTATTTATTAAATAAATACCCATGAAACTAACATAAAAATAACATTATAATAGTAAATATCCCAATATACCAACTCCATCATTCCTATATAACCACCATAAAAACCACAAACACATACACTTTTCCATCACAATATCCTCACTACATGACTATAAAACTCATCACAACTTCCCTATACCACATACAACTATCATTTTATCACCACCCCACAACATGGTCACTCACAACACACATTAACACATCTATGATCATTAAAAGAAACATAAAATTAAATTTCTATGATTTTTATAGGGCATTTTCATTATTTCATCTCCACTTTTATGTTTATTATCATCACACATTAATAATTTACTAGGGAAAACAATAATAATTACCAAAAAATTTATTATCCAATTCCATTTATGGTGATAACAGACAGAAAAAATAGAGGTCATATAACACCATAACTGTATCACAAAAAAACCACCAACCTCCATTACTTTCAGCAATCTATCAACCCTATAGAACCATAATCTCAATAACAATATTAATGCTTTAAAAACATGCAATTTGAACTCCTTACCATTAAATTTAAAATAATTGTCCAATCATATTTATTAATTAGGCGCATACTAACTTTCTAATGATAAAAAATGAATGAATTCATCCCACAAGATACACCTTATAATAAATTATGTATCCCGCTACCTAGAAGAAATAAACATTACATGATTCACTACACCAAAAAAAGGGGTTCTCACATATAAAGGAACCACTATAGGAAGATCTTAAAAAACACATCAACATGGTTCCATGAATCCAATGTAAAAAGGATCTTAAACCTCCCATATAAAAAGAAGGAAATTTGGAAAGAGAAATGAAATGTTCATCTCTTTTGAATTAAAATAACTAAAACCATTAGGGTTTGATATGATTTTAATTGACCGTCAACATTTTATCTCATCAAATCCACATGGAATATCCATTTAAAAATAGAATACACTTTTATGAAACAAAATAAATAATTATCCTCTTATGAAATGGACCTTATTTAAAATGATTTTATATCGAAAAGAATAAAAAGAAAAAAATATTCCATAAAATCAAGAACTTTCTACTTCTAAGATCTATATCAGGTGATACTGTAAAGAGATAACATCATGTTCTACCATATTGTGATACCATTATATTCTACCTATAGGTTCTACCATCAAGTAATACCATTAGTTTTGAGTGTTAGGATCTACCATTAGGTGAAACCATCATGTGATACCATCCGGTGCAAATATCAGGTACTACCGTCAGGTTCTTCCACTATGTCATACCATTGGATTATACCAGTAGGTCATAAAACATGAAGATACTATTAGCCTCAAAACTCCCATATTCCCTATTTTTTCTCCAAAATCCTCCATTCCTCCTTTAAACACATCAAGATGTCCATAAAACAAATAAATCACCATATTTCTAACATAGTAATGGGATATAAGAGCTAAGAAATTACATATGATACCTATAAAACTATTCTCACCCTTGAGAATTGTATAATAACCAATAATTTAACGAAACAGGTTTCTGAACAACCCACATGTGATATACCTCCCAAGGATCTAGTCACAATAGAACATAACAACCATACAAATGAAAACAATCCACCAAACACTTCAAACTACCACCACACAATAGATCCCCAAGCACTAATTCAAGTAATTTTTTCACCCATTTTAGGAAATTATCCGCTCTAGGAGGCACTGACTTGACCACATAGTTTGAATCACATCAAAGAATCATGTGTACTGATTAGGGATTAGGTTTCCCCTCAATCATATGCATGAAGAGGTAAAACACACTATATAAAAAAGTAAGAATAAAATATCACATAAAACATTAACATTCCAAAAGCTTATCATAAAATAAAAAAACAACAAGAAAAAACTCTGAAGGTCTGGTTACAAGGCATGAATCTATGCCTCATTCTCCCATGTACTTTCTTATAGAACACCACGCCTCTAGATTACATGAACCAAGTGAATGGAACATTTTCATAGAAAATTCTCCTGATAATCCTATATCTCAACTGGATTATCCATAAATATTTCAACAACCTTGATATCTGACTCTCCTAGAAAAATCAAATGGGATTCATCGTGAATATTATAATGGAATTGAGGTGCGTGGAATACATCTTGGATCTGGTCTTGTCTTATCAGATGTTCAAACCAGTAATCCACATCACCGGTTCAATCCAACACCTAAAAGGATCCAGAAAACTAGGGCAACTACTTACCCCCCTACCTAACCTATTTTCCCGCATCAATGTGAGACTATAAAGAAGACATGATCTCCTATATCAAATTATAAGGGCCTACTCCTATGATCGAAAAAATATTTGTTTAGTCCCATGGTGCATTTATCCTATCTCAAACAACCTGAACATTCTCAAACATGATCTTCACCACATCATGTCCATTAAATTCTAACTCCATAGCCTTTTTTCAACTCTATAGAGAAACAACTGTCTTCCCATACAAGGCTTTAACCAAGGACATGTTGATGGATATGTGATAGTTTTTTCATAGGAAAAAATTACCAATGGAAATTAAATTTCTCAAGATCTTCCAAAGGCTATGATTTATTCTCAGAACAAATCCCATAACATCATGATAGTACACTAAGCCCACCCATCCATATTAGTGTAGAAAAAAGTTTCAATGTACAATTGAGATCCAAAAGTATGCTTCAATACCATCAAGGATTATGAGGTAAAAAGAGCATACTAATCCAATACTATAGAGCTTGGGACTCCATGAAGTCGTACAACCTACTCATCATCAATATATTTTCAAAATATACATGGTTCATTACTCATTATTATCTAAGAAGTTATTTTATATCATCAAATGATCTAATATTACATAGATTAAATCCCAAACTCTTTGATCCTGGGGTAAAACCTTGAAAAATACCATTGATGTGTCAAAACATTTCCTCTTAGGGTAATCCATGGGATACAAAAAATGACAAGGAACACATTTTTCAACCTTTACCTACTAAAAAATCAGTCACTTAGACACAAACTCTTCTGTAACATGTTTCAATCGGAGACCCAAAATATTCATTCTCAAGTCACGGTACATTTTGGAAACACTTGAAATTTTCTCCAAATTTGACTGTCAAACTCAAAAATGAATCCCTTGTGCATCTAAATAAGATTAAAAATCCTCTCATGAATCAATATTTGGTTTCAACTATCCTCCAACCATCCCTCTAGATCATTACCATAACCAACACGATCCCACCCCACCTCTTCCTATAAGACTCCCCATCGAGAAACTGAAACCTACTGCATCCGTGATGAATTCACTATCATCTAATCTATGAAACATTCACAACCAACCACACTCTCATTCTTATTCAGGACTTAAAACTCCTCCATCTCACTATTGGAACCCAAAGTCTTCAAAACCAGATCCTTCTATGACTTCCATCTCTAACCATTGACCACATTATTCCCATTTCCTAATGTTAAGAAGATATGAAAATAATAATCTAGAATAAAATACATCCACCTCAATTTCAATATATTATGATCACACTGATAATAGATATAAATCAAACACTTTTGATATGTGAAGACCACAAATTAGTTCCCAATAAATAATTTTCCCATAAAATCATTGAAAAAGAAACTAATGATTAATCCATATCGTGGGTGAAATTATTACACTCATGGAGGAATAAATTCCGTGACCAATAAAATTTCACATAAATTTATTACATAATGAACCATCATGATCCCAAATGGTAAGTTTCACAAAACACCTCAATCCTTACCCCTTCCTCTAGAAACTAATGCATTGGAGCACTGGCCATCATCCCATTTAGGTAGTAAAACCCTTCTTGAAACTAAACAGTGTAGATAAAAGTATGGACCTTCATGGTTAATTCTATCAATGGGACTATAGACCTTAAGAAATAAGAAAAGATCCTCATTTAATAGTATGTAAGGATAAGTAAGTTAATAATCTCTAATACAATTCTGGGGGCTTCAAAAGAAACGAAATCATTTCCCATCAATGAGTATGTGGATACTTTCTACCAAGACACCACATGACAATGGAAATTCACATATCGTGTAGAAAATATAAAGTTAGGACACATTCTATAGAGATAGTGGCATCTATGAATCGATTAGATAGATTCTAGAAAATTAGCATATTCTTCCTAGAACATCAAGTATATCAATATGAAATTGATGAAAACGACTATGAACTAGTCCCAAAATTCATGGAACACAATGTTCATAATACCCATAAACACATATGGTGTGTTCATGAAATCGAATAAAATGAACACCTACTGAAGTTCCCATACATACATATTAAGTCATTATTTGGGACATCAATAGATTTCACCCTCAACTAGGGATATTCAGACCATATATTGATCATTTATAACCAACTATATCCCCTTAATTATTATAAAATATCATAGATCGTCGTATGAGGATATCAATTTTAACGGCCCATGTATTTATAGAATAATACGTTTTCATATATATTAATATTTATCAATAAGACATTAATTTTATGTAAAAAAGGACACTTTGTTCGATAGCATACTCAACACATAACAATGGGTTTCTTTGAAATCTTATGTTCCATACAACTTTGAGTTATACCGAAAAATAATATAATAACATTATTATTTTAAATAGTAGTTAACGCATAGGAATTTTATTGCTAGGAATGAACATAACTAACTAAATTATTATTACACATGTTTTTTTAATGTCTTTACATTTATCCAATAAATTTTAGAGGCTTAAAATAAGAATGAATCTGATTTCAAGCCTGAAATACTCTAATATTCTTCAAAAGGTCGATTTACCGCATTTTGATGAAGAACCTTATTTAAATATAGTTTTTTTCACTTTTATATGTTTAATTTTACAAAACAAACTTCTTCTTTAGAACCAAGACATCATAATTTACTTGGGTAATTTTTTTGGTATTTTTCTGATAAAGTTCATTTTTTAATGAATAGTGAAAAATACTGTATTTAAAGTCAAAACCGTTTTTTCATCTAATTTATTTATGTGGTTATATTATCATTTTAAATGGTTTTAAAGTTTAGTTAGATTATATATTTATCATTTAATCCAATTTTTGTCATTGGAAGTTATTTTACCTTGAAATTTGACATTAACACATGTCAATGTTTTGGTAGTTTTTATTTCTTAAAAACATGCTTTATTGGTTTTGACAATGGGAATTAATTTTAAATTAATTTATGCAACTTTTGTGTTTTGAATTTGGAAAAATGTATTCCATATTTAGAATACAGAGGTTAAAATTTTTTAAATAGGTACCTTTTATTTTTAGACATTATGAATAGTAACTTTAGTATATATTTTATTTACCATGGTTAAAGGGTAAATCTAGTAAATAAGGATAAAAAATAATATTATAATAATATTAAATTACCCTGAAAAATTTAATAACCCTATTTTATGAGATATGGTCAACCATGGGAATCCTTGGGTATATTTTAGGACCCCATGGAGCCACTTGTGTGTGAAAATGACATTTAATTACTTTTAATTTAAAGTTAAGGAAAATATAACCTAAACATGTATCTTTTACTAAAACAATTTTTATATGGAGTTATATAAGTGATTTATTCGACTATATATAGTAATTTGAAATCTAAAAATATTTCATACGTCATGGTAATTTATTTATAATTTTTATACATCAAATAAATAAATCAATTTATGACACAATGGTGATATAGTGATTACCTTATTAATGAAAGATTTAAATAAATGAGATTATAAATATTAAAATAAATTTATTTTTAAACTTTTTACGCCATCCACTAATTTTAGGGATGATTATGAATTTTTATATTTGAATTAATGATGTTTTTTCTAAATAATAAAGTTTTTAAATCATTTATTATTTTATTAAATGATATAATAGTACTAAAAATATGAGATTCTTTAAACTAACATATACGATGTTAAAAATGTCACTAATGATCCATTTTTGGGTCTCTTAGAATTTTATAGTAATTGTGGTAACCATATATAATGAATATACAAGAAGACATGGTAAAAGTTAAATTAGTTTACTAAGGGTTAAAGCTAAAAGATAAGGACAATTTTATGAACTAAACTTGTATAAAATACATTGGATGAGATTATTTGTACACATAATTATCTAATATTCTAAATATATCACTTTGATGTTATTATAATTCTAAAATCAATTAATAATAAAATAATATTTTCAAACTTTCTTAAAGTGCCCCTCCTCCCTCTTATAAAAGGAAACCACCTCTAACCCTTACTCACACCTCTCAAGCCCCATTGGACCATCAAACCTCTGCCAAAATGAGCTACCAACATCCCTATATTCCTCTTATAAGACTTAATTTGGGCAGAAGGAAATTAAATAAGTCCTTTTAGCTTAAATCAAATGGAGTTACCTGATTTGAGGTAATGTCTTCTCTCAAGATTCTTTCATTTATTTTTCTTCTCCAACCACATAAAATATATTTATTCAATTATTTTATAACAAAACCGGTATTTTCAATATAATATGTTGTTTTTATAAGAATTATTATAACTACACTAATAAACACCTCCGTCTAATGGGTATAGATCATACTGTTTCGGTGGATGGCGAACTACTGCCTCACGAAACGATGATTGTTCAATCTTATCATACCACCTATTATTGTGGACATTATGATGGAACTGTAATTATATATGATATTTATGATATTTAATTTATCTCTATTCTTCTGTAATTACCATTTAGAACATACCTTTATGCTTTTGATGTTCCACAAATATGATAATTTCATTTAAAGAAGTGGAGACTACTGATCCCTCAATGTTATATGACTCATTTATTCCATACATGGAACTTATAAAGGATAGAGTTAATGAAATTATATATATGATATTATACTGGAATTATAATATACCTATGTATCATTTAGTTTTCATTCCTTTAAATATGAAAAATAAATGAAAGTAGTGTTCATGCGTACGCAAGACTTACCATCTCCATGAACAGTGCATTTCATTTCTTATATCCAATTTCTATGGAATATTTTAAATACATATATACTTGATATATATGATATATATGATATATAAATCATTAATATCATTCTTTAGATAATTTAATTTCGACCACATGGACAATTTGTAATTATAACAAGTTTATTTTTGACTCATGTTCCGAACATCGGAATTTTTTTTGATATGAATCAAATAATTAAAAAATTGTTATAGAAAGGTAATAAGTGATATAAAAGGAATAATAAACTTGAAAAAGATTCTGAATCAAGTATAAATTAACTTATGTTTATTATTTAGGAAGAACAAGGAACATACGAGATAAGTTGGACCCGAGGTAAGGGACTACGTCTCAATATCCTTTCATCGAGGCATACTTTGATTTATACACGACTTTCTTTTATACGGTTTATAAACCCCTTTGAATTTTAATTTCATTCAAATTGAATATTTTTTTATAATAAGTGTTTTACTAAATGAAAAAAGGAATGTTTTTAACATATGCGGTGAAAACGACCTTTTTGCCGCTGTGAGCATTATTTGATATATGGATTCCTTAACAATCTGTAATGTTTTTAAAAGGAAAATAAACACCATATACCCATTTTTACATAATTTTGTATTAAAAATGTGTTTTAAAATGGATTGAGTAGTTCAATATCTTGAAATTATTTCTTATGATTACAAATGAAATGTTATTAGTGAAATGTTGATATTTTCAAAATTTTATGTGTTATGATTATATAATGGTACTTGGACATTTGACTATTGGTTAGGTGATAAACCAAATAAAGGGTGGTTTCATGATAAATCAAGGATGGGTGGTTAAATTATAGCCTCCATTTCCTTTGTTATAGATGTTGTCCGTATGGCTATTCTATTTAGTGATATGTGTGGAAGTCGACCATATGGTTATTCTATTTAAGTATGTTTATGCCCCAAGTTACCTTTATATGCTATATGTTGTTTTCTATGGGATTTATGGTAATATTTTGGTTACAAAAATGGTAATCAATGAACTTATATTTATTGAAGTGTTTTTACTACTTCTTAAAGGTGAAAAGTATTAATTTTTAATAAATTTTTCATGGTTTTCATGTAATTTAAAGACTAACAGTTTTCTTTATTTATGTATCCCTTACTAAGTTTTTTATGCTCATCCCAAGTTTTGAAATTTTTTTCACAGGACATAAAGATGATTAGAGTCAAGGATGGGATCAAGGAAAATTTATGATGTAAAAACATGAAATGATGACAAGTTTTTTAATAGTTTTTGTTTTATGAAAAAATGGATTGTGATTTGCAGTGCCTACTTGTAATATTCAAGATGTAATGTATAATTTAAGACCTAATTCTCTTAATATATAAACCTGAAAAGATCCTCATTGTGAATTATTAACTTAATTCTTGATTATGTAATGTTTAAGGCTGGGGCCTTATAGAAATTATTTATCTTCACCTTATTATATTTCCAGTAGTCTAGGGGTATCCTCATAATACTATCTACATTATTGGAATATAACACTAGAGCACCCCATGGAGACCCGGTAGGATAGATGAAACATTCCTTCATCAGATCATATATCTAAATAATAAACACCCACAACTCAAAAGGTTTCATTGGATAATGAATTGTTGATATCAGAGAAGCACTAGACAGTTAGTCTATCATAAAATCAATATCATGTTGAGGGGGTAGTGTCACAAAATCCTTGGAAAAAACATCCAAAAACACTCTAATGACTATAAGAACCTCCACCAGCCCTCTGTCTACTAATTACATAGAAAACACTTCTATCATATAAATAATTAAGTCTAGACATATCTAGAAATTTCAAAACTCTGTTCTCCCATGAAAACTGCATGTTGACCATCCACATATGTTAATACAACCCTCTACAAAATAATTCAATAATATCAAGAACTAAATACCATGATTCATATCCTTGGATGATATCATATATCTAAATTAATAGAATTAAAATTTTCCCACATGGTTCATGTGTCTCATAATCATTATACATACTAGGAACAAACCAAATAAGAAGGATTAGCCTTTGATTGGTTTAGTCAACACTAGGGGGAAACAAAGCCTCTCAATATATAGTAACAAAGAAAAAACTATATTAGGAAAAAATTATTCGCATGTTCCTCAGTAAAAAAAAATCAAATTAAGGTAGTAAAAATTCTTATCATACCTTTAATGAACTATGTCCCCTCTATCATTTTTGTTATTTCCACAGGAAACTAACCAATCATATCTCCTCTACCTCCCCACTAACGGTCAACTCCATGACCATACTTAGTTCAAGGCCTCAAAACATGAATAAAATATTAAGTTCAACCTCCACCTATTTTTTCACCACATAGATGAGCTTAAACATACTTACTATACCACTGTGATTGACTTTCTAGAAAATACTACTGAACCTAATCATGCGCTTAACTTCCTCCACCAAAATGAGCTTTAAGAACCACTAGGCACTGATTCTAGGTAGGTACAAAAACCTCTCAATCACTAAACCCTAGAACAAATCCCCCAGGAGGATTTTGTAATCCAATGGCCCCATAAGTATGTAAAGGATATTGTTGAGTTTCACTCTGTTGAGTCAATAAGGATTTCCTTATGACTTTTCCATTCCTTATTTTTTTGAAAATCAAGAACACCTTATCTTTAAGAAAATATTTTTTATTCTATGATTTGATTTTATAAGGAAAATTTCCTTCTCTAAGTAAATTTATTCTTACCATATTTTCATTGTTCATATTTTGACTAAGTATAAAATTCAGATTCATATTTGTAACCCTGGAATCCTATAAATACATAGATATGAAGCATTCTGTTTTAGGATCCGAATTCTGGATGTGAACTGTAATGAAGTTCCACTCTGAATTATGGATGTGAACTGTAATGAAGTTCCACTCTGAATTCTAGATGTGAACTGTAATGAAGTTCCACTCTGAATTCTGGATACGAACTGTAATGAAGTTTCACTCTGAATTCTGGATATAAAATATAATGAAGTTCCACTCCTAATTATGGATATGAACTCTAATATAGTTTGACTCCGAATTATAGATACGAATTCTCATGTAGATTGATTCTGAATTTTGATTACGAACTTATCTAAGTTCTGACTCCGAGTTCTCTAAATTCAGACTCCAAACTCTTATGTGTTTTTACTCGAAATTTCTATGAACTCTGACTCCGAACTTTGTAAGTCCTGGTTCCGAATTCTGATGAAACCAGACTCCGAATTTCCCTTAAGATCAGACTTCATATTTCTACAGAATTCAGGTTCTGAATTCCTATAAAATAGAATCCAAATATCTTTTTATTATAGACTCCAAATTCCATTTTGGTTAGACTCCGAACTTTTATTTTCTTACATTACGAACTTCAATTTTGCTTATTCTTACACTCATTTCATTATAAAATGATGTTGTGCCTTCAGTTACACATGTTTTGTTATAAAACTATGTCGTCCATTCTGTTTCTGACTAACCGTTGTTTGAGTGAAACGTGTACAATTCCCTCCAAAATTCAAGGAAAAATATGACCGTTGGAGGAGGGAGATGACCGTTGGAGCGTCGCCTATAAATAAAATCTCATTTGAGAATAAGCTTCAACTTTGACACAGATCATGGACTATGTTCTGTTGAAGTGATTTATAGAGAGAGAGGCTCGTATTAACTCTCAAGCCTCATGCATAAAGTTTGAACAACTTTTTCAAACTTTGCCTTGTGTAGATTGCTTCGTGTGACTCTAAATGTTGGTGATTACATTTTAGGGCTTCCGGGGATAGGAAGACAGAGGTGCCGACTACCTTGAAGTTCAAGGGCTTCCTTGCTAAGGAAGACAGAGGTTCAAACTACCTTAGAGTTGAGGGCTTGCGGGGATAGCAAGACAGAGATTCCAATCTTCCTATCGAGGGCTTACCCGGGTGTGGGTAAGATAGACTTTCTTGAAATTATAAATCAAGGGACCTTTATCCAAGGTTGTTGGATACCCTTCTCTTTGGGTTAAAAGATTTATATCTTTTTACTTGTTTTTGTTACAAGTTTTTCCACTTCATTTTTGTATTGTAATGAAAGTATAACCTTATTATATTTCCTTACACTTGTAATCTGATTTATTTATATTCTATATGCTTTAAGGTAGAATCTCATTTTGTAAACTTTGGTTAAGTTTCAATTTCTGGATCCATATTTCTAGAACCAGTTTTTCGGAATCACATTCCAGATTTAAGCAAGTGTATAGAACTAGAAGTTTGAAACTTCATACTTTGTCCCAATATTTCAATTGGTTAGAGGTGTTGTGAATTTTCTTAGTTTAACTTTTTTAAACTTAGATCTTTCCTTGTTTAAGGAAATTTTTAAAGTGTACAATTCACCCCCCTCTTGTATATTGAGCATCTACATCGTTATTTCGATCCTACAATTGGTATCAAAGGAGGTCTCTGAAATACTTATATTCACATATAAGTTTTTATTGCTCAGTTTTTCATTGTTCTATATATTTCCTTACTTAGGAATATTTTCCTTGAATATGATCTTTTTGTTATTAACAAGTTTTTGTGTAGAAAGATTTTTTTAAGATGGCAGGTTTAAATGTTGGCTCCATCGACAACCTAAATCCTACAAGACCACCAATTTTTGATGGTAATGATTATGAGTATTTGAGAGATCGAATGAAGACATTCATTATTAATACTGGAGTAGAAAATTTTGTTATGCTTACTAGAGGTTATCAAATTCCTGATAAGGAAGTTAGTACTTTCACCAACTAAGAGAAGCATGATTATCAACTCAACTATAAGGTATGCAATACTTTACTATGTTCAATGACTAGGAACATATATAGCCAAATTTCTTCTTGTGAAGCAGCTAACAATATATGGAAGAAACTTGAAGTTGCACATTTTGGTACATCTAAAGTGATTGAGACTAGAAGATACATGCTTAGACCTGAGTATCATGGTTTTAACTTTCCTTATGGAGAACCTATTTGTAAGGTGTAATAAAGATTTATGACTATCATGAATAGATTACAATCAATGGGAGAGAAAAGTCTGGATGATGAAGCTCTTATTTACAAGATCATTGATATTATTCCCAATGGGTGGGAATCAAAGAGAAAAGCTATTGATGAGAATAGGAAGGTTACTCAAATTTCCTTAGATGAACTATTTGGAACTCTTCTCCAACATGAAACAAGGATGAAGAGAGATGCTGAAAACATCAAAATAAAGAATGGGAATGGTACTGTTGCTTTTACTACTACATCAAATCACATGAAAGCTATGACTCCTGAGAGATTAACTAGATCCAAGTCTAAGAAGGTTACTATCCAATCCGAATCTAGTGAGAGTGAAGTATCATAGAATGAGTTAGCTAATCTTGCTCGAAGAATGAACAAGATAGTTGGTCAAAGAAATTTCTAATCCAAGTATAAGAAGAAGGAAAGGAAAGATAAGAAAGATTTAGAGGTCACATGCTATGAATTAAAGAGAAGTGGACACATAAGACCTGATTTCCCTATGCTTAAAAAGAATGAAAGAAAAGAGGGGCATTCTGAAAGGAACATGAATAAGTTTTACAAAGCCAAAGCTAAGAAAAGTATGAAAGCTAATACTACTTGGAGTGATAGATGTGGAGACTCTTCAGAAAGAGAATCTTCAGAATATGATTCATCAACTCAGAAGAATATGAGATTCATTGCTAATACTTCTTTTCCACATACATGTCTTATGGCCAAGGTACGCTCTGCTAAGGCTTTAACAAATTTATCTCTTGATAAGAATTACTATTACAAAAATAGTACTTCTAATGAAGATAATTTATCCTCAAAAAATGAAGAACCTTAATATAAAGAAGTATCTAGATTTTCCAAGTAGCTTGAAGCCAAAAATTGTAAAATTTCTATGAAATTAGACAAGGTAAATACTTGGGAAGAAATTCTTACAAAAGAGTTTTCAGATCTTTCTTCAGATCTTAAAGATAAAGAAGAGATTTTAGAAAAATGTTCTAAAGACCTTGAGAAAGCAAATTTTGATAAGGAAGAACTTTCTAAAGATCTTAAGAATACTATTTTAAAGATGAAAATTTTTGAGGAAAAATCTAACTCTAAGGAAATCATTCCTGAGGATAATAATTTAGTCATTAGACTAAAATCTGAAATATTTTCTCTTAAGAAGCTTCTTGCAAAATTTACTTCTGGGAAGGAAACTTTTGACAAGATGTATTCTCAAATTAAACCTCAAGGAAACACTACTAGAGTAGGTTATGCTCACCAAAAACCAGTTTTCAAAAACAACTTTTTTGTTCCTTCCAAAGCCCCTTTTTGCACTAAGTGTCAAAGTGGTGGGAATTGGAAGAAAAACTGTTCTTTGAATAGAGTTCAATCTCCAGGGTTTCATAAAGCATATTTCTCTAAACAAATGTGGATACCCAAAATTTTGTTATTTGAAAATCTCGGATCCAAACAAGTTTGGATTCTAAAAGTCTAATTCTTTTCTTATTTTCAGGTAGATAAAGGAAGTACCAACAAAAATACATGGTACATGGATAGTGGATGTTCCTGGCATATGACTGGTAACAAAAACTATTTTGAAAAGATTATCAAGACAAAAGGAGGAAAAGTAACTTTCGGAGATAACGCTCAGAGATAAATTGTTGGTATATGTAATGTTGTTCTTCTTGGTAAAACTTTGATTTCAAATGTTTTGATTATTAAGGGTCTAAATCACAACCTCATTATCATAATTAAATTATGTGATGAAGGTTACCTTGTGAATTTTAGGAATGATAATTGCTTAGTACACAATTACAAGGAAGAGTTTATTCTCTCTTCCAATAGGAAAGAGAATGTTTACACATTAAACATAGAAGACCTTAGGATCCAAGACTTACCTTGCCTTAGTGAAATGGGAGATCATTCTTGGTTATGTCATAGAAGACTAGGTCACTGTAACCTTAGAAACTTATGTAAACTCTCTAAGAAGAAACTAGTTAAGGATCTACCAGAGCTTAGACTTGATTCTTTTAAAGTTTATGATCCTTGTCAATATCGAAAGAAACATAAATATAGTTTTAAATCAATCGGTGAAGTCTCAACCACTGATGCATTACAGTTTGTGAACATGGATCTTTTTGGTCCAACACAAACTGGAAGCATTGGGGGCAAGTATTATGTATTTGTCTTAGTTGATGATTACACTAGATTTACATGGGTCTATTTCCTAGCAAATAAATCTGAAGCTTTTTCTTATTTCAAAAGTTTTAGAGCCCAAGTTAAAAATGAGAAAAACTATCCATTAAAATCTATTCATAGTGATCATGGAGGAGAATTTCAAAATTCGGATTTTGAAACTTTTTTTAGTAGAAATGGTATTACTCACAACTTTTCAACACCTAGAACTCCTCAACAAAATGGTGTAGTTGAAAGAAGAAATATAATTCTTCAATAGATAACTAGAACCATGTTGAGTGAATATTCTATAGCTATACATTTCTGGGATGAAGCTGTAATTACTGCTTGTTATACTATAAATCGAGTTTTCATTAGACATTTTCTTAAAAAAACTCCTTATGAGTTATGGAATTGTAGAAAACCTAGAATTTCCTACTTAAAGGTTTTTGGTTTCAAGGTATTCATCTGGAATACCAAATATAATTTACACAAATTCATACCAAAATCTGATGAAGGAATTTTCTTAGGTTACTCCAAAACTTCTAAGTCTTATAGAGTTTTCAATAAAAACACTTGTACTGTTGAGGAAACAGTACATGTTAAATTTGATGAATCTGATCCTTTTTTTAAATCATCCCATCCTATATCATCAGATGTGTTTTCAAAAACTGATTATCAACCTTTGATAGAAGATAATTTTGATATGAAAAATGTTCAAGAAGATATTTCTGAAACATTTACCCCAGAAGACTTTCTACCCTATGTTGATGAACAAGTTTTACAAAACCCAAGTAAGGTGTTTATAAATAATCATCCCAGTGATAGAATCATTGGTGATGTCAATCAACATGTAAGGACTTGAAGTTCCTTAAGAAACTAAGTAGAACATCTAGAATTCCTTTCCCAATTGGAACCAAAAAGCACTGATGAAGCTTTAGGTGATGATGATTAGATAAATGTCATGCAAGATGAACTAAATGAATTCGAAAGGAATAAAGTCTAGACCTTGGTTGAAAGACCTAAGGAAACTTCTGTTATTGGAGTAAAGTGGGTCTTCAAAAATAAGTGTGATGAAAATGGAGTCGTTGTTAGAAATAAATCTAGACTAGTTGCTAAAGGATATAATCAACAAGAGGGAATAGACTATGAATAAACCTATGCTCCAGTAGCTAGACTTGAATCTATTCGTATTTTAATTGCCTTTGCATCATTCTTCAATTTTAAAATTTCTCAAATGGATGTGAAATGTTCTTTTCTTAACAGTTATGTCCAAGAGGAAGTTTTTTTTTGAAAAACCTCCTGGTTTTGAAGACACAAAACATCCTGATCATATTTTTAGACTTACCAAAGCTTTGTATGGCCTTAAACAAGCCCCACGAGCTTGGTATAATAGACTTACATGATTTTTTCTTCAAAATTATGATGTTAAGGGAAATGAAGATCCAACCATTTTTATAAAGAAAGATAAGAAAAATGTTTTGATTGTTCAAATTTATGTTTATGACATTATATTTGGTTCAACCCAGAAATCTTTAACTGATTACTTTGCGGATCTAATGAAATCTGAGTTTGAAATGAGTATGATGGGTGAGTTAACATTTTACTTGCTTTTCAAATTTCTCAAAAACTAGAAGGAACTTATATATCTCAACATAAGTATATTAAAGATCTTCTTAAAAAGTATGGTTATTACGACACTAAGAGTATAAGTACTCCTATTGGTACCTCAAACACACTTGATCTTGATGAAGCTGGGAAACCAGTAGATCAAACATCTTTTAGAGGTATGATAGGAAGCCTACATTACTTAATAGCTAGTTGAATAGACTTGATGTTTTCAATATGCTTATGTTCCAGATATCAATCCAATCCTAAGGAATCTCATTTAAAGGCAGTGAAAAGAATTTTTCTCTACTTAAAGGGAACCATTGATCTAGGATTATTTTATACTTCTGGAAATGATTTTACATTAAAGAGTTTTTCAGATGCTGACTTTGGTGGGTGTAGAATGGATAGAAAAAGTACATCCAGAACTTTTCATTTATTAGGAGATTCATTAGTTTCTTGGTCATGCAAGAAGAAACATTCTGTAGCACTTTACACTACTAAAGATGAATATGTAGCAACTGGAAGTTGTTGTGATCAAGTGTTGTGGATGCAACACACAATCACAGACTATGGATTGAGTTTTACTAAGACTCAAATTTTGTGTGATAAAACAAGTTCCATTTCCCTTAGTAAATAACCCACACATCACTATCGTGCAAAGCACATAGATATTAGGCATCACTTTCTTAGGGATCACACACAAAAAGGAGATATTATTCTTCAATTTATCGGAATGCAAGATCAACTTACTGATATTTTCAGAAAATCCTTACCCATAGATATATTTGAATACATTAAACAAAAGTTAGTAATGATAACTATAAGGTAATCCTTCTTCATTAACTTCTTGTCAAACAATTATCCTTACAGTAATAAACTCCTTTTCATAGGGGGAGTATATTTTCTTGTTAGCATAATCAAATTTTTCGTAGTCAGTTTTTTTAAAAAAAACATTTGTAATCAAAATTTTCATAGTCAGTTTTTCAAACTTTTGTAACTAAATTTTTCGTAATGAAGTTTTTGGAACTGGAATTTTTCGTAATGAAGTTTTCGGAACTGATATTTTTGTAATGGAATTTTCGTACTGAAACTTTCGTAATGAAATTTTGTACTGAAACTTTCGTAATGAAATTTTCATACTGAAACTTTCGTAATGAAATTTTCGTACTGGAACTTTCATAATGAATTTTTCGTACTGGAACTTTCATAATGAAATTTTCGTATTGGAACTTTCGTAATGAAATTTTCGTACTGAGTTTTTTCGAAATAATCTTTTTCGTACTCATGTTTTTCTTTATAAGATTTTTCGTAGTCAAATTTTTCTACAAGAAGAATATCACCTATTACGAATAAACTTCTTGGCCTATCCGAAAGGTATGATTTCCTTACTTAAATTTTTGTAGTCATATTTTTCCTGCTGATATTTTCCTATGAGTTTTAAAATTTATCAAATTCTAGTCTTCTTAAATCCGATTGTTTTTCTTAAAAACCTCAAAAGATCAGATTCAAGATTTCCTTGCAGGTATGCTTTCAACCATCAGATCAGATCAGAGAGTTTTTCAACCGTTTGATTTCTTTTAGAAGTTGAAAGGTCAGCTCCATCACCTATATAAAGGGGACCCCCCCGATGGTTGTCCCTCATCGATTTCAATCTCTCACATGTCAAAGCTCTGCATCAGTTGTTAAAAACCGTTCCGAATTCTTCAGAAGCTTTCAATTACGAATGTCTATAGAAGCCACCTCTCAAGAAATGTCATTTGTGAAGCCTATCTCCAAGTGGTTAATCTATAGGGAGAGGTTGGTACATCCTAATTTTTATAAGTATAATTCTCTTATTTCCAAGAACATCAAGCTCAATGGATGGGAAGATGTTTGCATATCCAAGCCAGGGGATCAGGATCCGGTCTATTCGGATTTTCTTATTGAGTTCTATGAGTCTGTTTTCTTATGCAAGGAAGATGGCAGAGAGAAGTTTTTGTTTAAGTCTTATGGGAATATCTACAGGCTTTCTTACACTAAGGCTGCAAGCTTGGTTGGTTTCTCTTATGAGGGAGAAGTTGAGTTTTTCTCCCACAAGCTACCCGATGAGCAAGGAAGTTTCAACAAAGCAAAGGCCATGGAATTCCTTGGACTTTCAGATGATATTACAGAAAATATTTCTGATCTCTCTTCAAATAATCAGATTCTACAGCTATGGGTACAAGTCTTTTTAGTACCTAGAAGGGTTGTTAAGGATAATCTCAAAAAGAGTTATATATACATCTTTTATTTTTTGGTAAATCTAAGGATGTTGAATTTGATGAGGAATGTTTTGATTACAGTTAAGACTATCAAAGAAGGGAATTTGAAGGCTCAAATCACCATGTATCCAGCTTTTCTCTCAAAGTTAATTGTTCAAACTCTTGATTCATTCAAGATTGCTTGCACCTCTAAGAAAAGGAATTCTAAGGTAATGCTTGTCAGTGATGACACATTAAAAAGGATGAAAATGAGTTTTTCAGCTGAATCCAGAAAATTCTATCTTTTACCTGAGGAAGAGATTGAAGCTGCTGAGAAAGAGAAAGAAGCTCTAGAATCATCTAAGAAAGATGAGAAGAAACAGAAGTTGAAGAAAGTGGTTGATGCTGAAAAAAATCCTAAGTCTAAGGAAATCCATTCCTCACCTCCCAAGCCAAAGAAACAAAAGTCCTATCCAGATGATGTGGTTTCCAAGTAAAGGGAGGAAAAAACGAAAAGGAAAGAAGGGGAGCCACAGTTTGGCTTGGCCCCTGCTCAAGCTGAGGCCCTAAAGGAAAAAGATGGTGAAGAACTTGAAAAGAAAGCAAAAGAGAAGAAATTGAAGAAGAAGATGTCCGAAGCCGAGGTTGTTCAAATAATTTTAAAATTAACTGAAATCTCTTCATAGAATATTCCGGTTCCGAAATCTTTTCTAGTTGATGATTTTCTTGAAACTCCGAGAAATAAGACTCTGGAAAATTCTAAAGACATAACCCATGAAGAAAGGGAAGTTGAAACAGATTCAATAGTTCAGCAAGTTGTTGAGGAAGTCCAACAAGATGAAGGGAGTGGACGTTCTGATGATATAATAAGGAAAATCGAAGATTATCATGATAAAGGAACTCCATCCGAGAAAATCTCACTCCGTACTTCTCAAGCCGGATATTCCAAGTTAGCTACTCTTGCAGATGATGAGAAAGGTCAAGAAGAAGTTAGGAAGCCTTCTGAGGAAGAAATTTCTCATCATGATTTCCTTGAAGATGAAGCTGGAAAAGAAAAATTTGATGAAGATAAAATTTTTCAAGTGTATGACAGTGAGCAAGAATCTCCAAATGAGGAAGAAGTACCGAAAGTTGACAAGGGAAAAAGGTGATTTCTGTTACACCAAGAAATCTTAATAGAAAAAATAAGGTAGTTGCTAGTTCATCTAAAAGAAAGTTGCATGAGATAAAGGAAGAACCATCTCCTACTCAACTATCAGATTCGGAGTCATCTGTCTTTGGACATGACTTTGTGGAACAGTCCCTAAAGAAGCTGGTGGATGTCATTCCGATTTTTCCATCAATAGAATCCAGATGCCAAATGCTTCAGCATAGCATAAATCAAAAATCAGACTCTGTATCCATGGTGATGGATAAATGTGCTAAGCTTGAGGCTGATCATAAAAACTTTCTTATCAATTATGATGCTCATAGATTTTCTTGCAATAAGATAACCAAGTGTTCTAATAAATTTGTTCAAGACATGGCTGATTTTGATCAATTCCAAGTAGATGTTAATGATGCTTTTGATGTTGAAGACTCTAAAATCAAGGATCTTACAAATTCTTTTGAGAAGATGTTAACTCTTGAGCAGGATGTGTGGATTCAGGAGGTTAAAGATCTAAATGGGAAGCTAAGTTCGCTTGTCCAATATTACAGAGAGGAAAAAGATCTTTGGATTTAGTTGGAAGAAAAGGTTTTAAAGCAAGATGAAACACTTAAATATCAGGAAGTGGAAATATAGGCTCAGGATGCAAGAATCGTTTCTTTAGAGAAGCAAGTTGAGGAAGACCATAAAGAGCTGAAGAAAATGAAGACCATTCTAAAAATCCTGTTATCCCAGAAAAAGAAGCCAAATAAAATCAAACCTGATCTTTTGTTGTACTATTTCCCTTGTACTATTTATTTCTAATAGTAATAAAGTTTTGGTTACTTGTCTTTTGGTTGGTTGAATGTACTAATATTTCTGGTACTTTATTATCTTTTTCATTCCCCCAAACTCTTTTTGAAAATCACAAAGGGGGAGAAGGAAAAATAATACTAAGGAGACAAATAAAATTCCTCTAAAACATAGAATAAACTTTCCTAAGTAAGGGGGAGTTTATCTAAGGGGGAGTGTTCATTAAATAATATTTCCACATTTATAAGGAAAAGTCCATTCCGGAAATCTAGAATACGATCCTTAGAGTTTCAAAGCCTAAGGGGGAGTTAGTCGTATTCATCATTATCCATAAACAAAGGGAGATAAGCTTTAATTTCAATGTCTAGAAATTTTTTCCAAGTTCTTATATTCTTTTTCGTAAGGATGTTTGTGCATTCCAAAAAGGGGGAGATTATTGAGTCAATAAGGTTTTCCTTATGAATTTTCCATTCCTTCTTGTTTTGAAAATCACAAACACCTTATCTTTATGAAAATATTTTTTATTCTATGATTTTCTTTTATAAGGAAAATTTCCTTCTCTAAGTAAATTTATTCTTACCATATTTTCATTGGTCATATTTTGACTAAGTATAAAATTCGGATACATATTTGTAACCTTGGAATCATATAAATAGTTAGATATGAAGCATTCTATTTTAGGATCCGAATTCTGGATGTGAACTATAATGAAGTTCCACTCTGAATTCTGGATGTGAACTGTAATGAAGTTCCACTCCGAATTCTGGATGTGAACTGTAATGAAGTTCCACTGCGAATTCTGGATACAAACTGTAATGAAGTTCCACTCCGAATTCTGGATATAAACTATAATGAAGTTCCACTCCGAATTATGGATACAAACTCTCATATAGTTTTAATCCGAATTCTGGATACGAATTCTCATGTAGTTCGACTCAGAATTCTGATTACGAACTTATGTATGTTTTGACTCCGAGTTCTCTGAATTCAGACTCCGAACTCTTATGTGTTCTGACTTCGAATTTCTATGAACTCTGACTCCGAACATTGTATGTTCTGGTTCCGAATTCTGATGAAACCAGACTCCGAATATCCCTAAAGATCAGACCCCGGATTTCTACATAATTCAGGTTCCGAATTCCTATAAAACAAGATCTGAATATCTTTTTATTATAGACTCCGAATTCCATTTTGGTTAGACTCCAAACTTTTATTTGCTTACAATCCGAAATTCAGTTTTGCTTATGCTTACACTCATTTCATTATAAAACGATGTTGTACCTTCAGTTACACATGTTTTGTTATAAAACGATGTCATCCATTCTATTTCTGACTAACCGTTGTTTGAGTGACACGTGTACAGATCCCTCCGAAATTCAAGGAAAAATATGACCATTGGAGGAGGGAGCCGATCGTTGGAGCTTCGCCTATAAATATGATCTCATTTGAAAAGAAGCTACAACTTTGACACTGATCTTGGACTATGTTCTGTTGAAGTGATTTCTAGAGAGAGAGGATCTTATTAACTCTCAAGCTTTGTGCAGAAAGTTTGAACAAATTTTTCAAACTTTGCCTGGTACAGATTTCTTCGTGCGACTCCGAATGTCGGTGATTACATTCGAGGGCTTCCGGGGATAGGAAGACAGAGGTGCCGACTACCTTGAAGTTCGAGGGCTTCCTTGCTGATGAAGACAGAGGTTCCAACTACCTTAAAGTTGAGGGCTTACGGGGATAGCAAGAAAGAGATTCCGATCTTCATATCAAGGGCTTACCCGGGTGTGGGTAAGACAGAATTTCTTGAAAGTATAAATCAAGGGACCTTTATCCAAGGTTGTTGGATACCCTTCTCTTTGGGTTAAAAGAATTATATCTTGTTACTTGTTTTTGTTACAAGTTTTTCCACTGCATTTTTGTATTGTAAGGAAAGTATAACCTTCTTATATTTCCTTACACTTATACTGTGATTCATTTAGATTTTATACGCTTTAAGGTAGAATCACATATTGTAAACTTTGGTTATGTTTCAATTTCCGGATCCATATTTCCAGAACTAGTTTTTCAGAATCACTTTCCAGATTTAATCAAGTCTATAGAACTAAAAGTTTGTAACTTCATACTTTGTCCCAATCTTTCAATTGGTTAGAGGTGTTGTGAATTTTCTTAGTTTAACTTTGTTAAACATAGATCTTTCCTTGTTTAAGAAAAATTTTAAAGTGTACAATTCACCCCCCCTCTTTTATATTGAGCATCTACATCGTTATTTCGATCCTACACACTCTCTAATAGTCGAAACCTCAAAGGAACTGGTTCCTAAGACCTTACACTGAAAACCCTATTACTTGAGAAGAATAGATGAATCCCTCATGTATTTATACTCCTTATGAGTGAATGAACTCGATAAAATCTTTTTTATTCTAAACCACTATATACTTTGGTTATGTAAAGTTAGTAACTACATGACAAATAAAAGGATGTAGTGCCTACTCCATATGTTATAAATGGGACTCATTATCAAGGAAATGGTAATGTGGGAAACTCAATAGATCATTGATATTAATCCCAATATCCCAAACTGACATTATACCCCATTGAATATAGTTTATTTTCTACCTATTTATTTCCATCATGAACAATGACCAGAATAATGAATTAAACTCCCTCTAGAAGTCTTACAACAACACATATGCCTATTTCTAAACAAGAAAAATATTCCACCACCAATACACTACTCCCCACATCTGAATGACATCCAACAAGAATGAATAATCCACCTTGAACCATATAAAAATATATATATCTTCAAATCATCGATAAAATAATCATTCTCCACCTCAGAGAAGTTTCCCCCATACTTCACAAAAGAAAGATGTTGAAAAGCGTGCAATGTCATGTGCCACTATTTATCCCAGTCAACATGATCAACCCTCTAGTTTTCAATTTGGGTAGCTTTTTGAACATCAAATACCTAAACCACATAAGGACAATGACCAAGAGCCATATCTAGACATGAAACAATGATTTCCTATACTTGGTATTACATAATTTTATTAAGATACATTTAGATTTAATTTATCTTCCACAAAACCCAAACCACCCAATGAAAATAAGAAAAATTCATAATGATTCATATAGCTATCATTTTTCCCAAACATGAATGTGGATCCACCTAAAATCTCAATTCTATGTGCTCAGAGTACCTACATTTTATTATCAGGGGCCCTAAAATATAGTGTTCTAGTCGGTCATCAATAGACTATGTCACATATAATGATCGATTATCATTATTTCCATACAAACCCTTTATAGTTCCATACTTGTAACTACATCATGTATTTCAAACATAATATCTAATTCCAATATTAAATTTCCCCTCTCACTAAAGGTACCCATCCAGAGAGAACAATGAAGAAAGGATAAAATGACCCATGCGTCTTGCATCAAGTAGGCCCTATATTGGTGACTAGCACTAACAATATAAAAATACCATGAATGGGATCAATTACCCTATAAAAAATAAAAAATATATAAATATAGTATATCTAATCCACAAAAAATATAAGGAATAATATAATGTAAACCCAAACCATCCCACATTTCCATTTTAATTATCGAAAAAATATTAAAGTATCCAAAATTACACAATAGTATAATCTAATGAAATGACCCAAAAATATTCTAGAGGTATGTGATAGTAATTTCCATTACATTATATAGAGTCATCATACATACCTTAAAATAGTTTATATAAATAGTGTGAGTGTACAAGTATACATAGTAGGGTTACCAAAGTAATTCATGTTCATGTGATTAAATCATACTAATGAACCAGTGAGAAAATAGTAGAACCTAATAACACCTAACATGTTAACTAACTAATCCCATTCCTCACTATAGTACACTCAAAAAATAAATAATCCATGTACAATAACATCGTATAAAATATATTGATAATGGTACCCCCACACCACTTTCCCAAAAAAATTTCTCTCTTACCACCAAATGTTGGACATTATGGAGAATCCATATCTTCTGAATATTACATTATACCATCCTCCAAGTGTGTAATTGAACATTACATCACAACTCATCAATAATGATAACTAGGTTATTACGGTATCCTGGCATGAAGGGAATCAACCTCGTGCCCTCATCCCTTAATGCTTGATCCCCACCATAAGGCATCTCATAATCTCATCAAACCTCACACAATGGACTTTTAACAACTGTCCATCATAGCCTATACATGTAATTGTCACCTAGAATAGAGTTCTGGAATAATATGGTATCCAACATTCTATCCACTCCACTGGGATGGTGGAAATAAAAAACCCAATATTGATATAGATTTTGACACTAGTGCTCGACACAGGCGGGTGTGTAGAAAAATCAAAAGGGACATACATGTTATATATACATATAAAACCACACATAATCCCAACTTATATGTTCAAAATAATGTAATAACCGACTCAAAACATCACTTCCCATTGTCAAAATTACACCACTTTTTCTTCCATCACAAAATGAAATCACTAAACAACAAGACACACTAAACATTTCACATTCCACCCATTCTTTATAAATTCAATTATTTTCTCGGTTCTTTATTTAAAAACCAATTCCATTTCAGCATCCCATATATTTCACAACATAAATCCCCTTAATTATTATATAAACATTAACCATTTAAAATACACAACCTAGATCGATTCAAGTGCTCATTATTCATTTCATACATTTTTTTTCAATCATGTCCTTGCAATTTGGATTTCAATGTTATCATTTGACTGATTCCAATACTACATGGGTAACAAAGATAACAAAACAAGTCACAAAAACAGACAACCAATTATTACCATATCAACAAGACAACATATCCACCATCACAACCACAACCACCTCTAATTTTCTATAATAACAACCCCACATCAGACCACACATCTCATCAAAACTTCCACATACCACCTCCAATTATGATCTTATCACCACAGTAAAACATGATAACACACCAAAACACACATTTACACATCACAAAATATTAAAATACAAATAACTTATCATTTTTCATATTGTTCAAGGGTCTTATAATTAATTCCACTTTAATTTTAAGTGTATTGTCATACAAGAATACTTTTTTAGGGAAAAATGTATCAATAAATAGATATAAGTGATTACCCAATTACATTTATAGTGATAAAAAATAAAAAATAGTGTTTCTATAACACTAAAAATACAATAAAAATCAAATCCCCTGATGACCACGTTTTTTAGAAAGTAATCAGTCATGTACAATCAAAATTTCTATAATAATATCAACGCTCTTCAAACAAGAGATTTGAACCCCCTAGTTAATTTAAATTAACTGATTAATTATCTTTATTAATATGGTTTTTATTATCTTCAAAATTCTAAAATAATAATTAATACCTCATTTATGATACAATATATGAGAAATGATTTACCCCCCTACCAGAAAGAAAAAAACACCACACCAATCGCTGAAATAAAAACATGTGGTGTGCACATATGGGGGAAAATTAGAGAAAGAGGGAAAATAAATAAGATTAAAAAGATAATATGATTCCAAGATATAAAGGATTCAGATGATCCCATATAAAGATAATAGAATATGGGAATAACAGAGTACATATGTTCACTTTAAAATAAAAATATTCAAAAGAGTCTTTATTTTATATGTTTTTTATGAAAATTAATGGCTAATCTCAACAAATCCACATCGAATGACCATTTAAAAAAATATAAACATTTATGAAATGGAATATATAATTATCATTTTTTAAATGGATATTAATTACCTTAAGTTAGGTTTTCAAACCATTTTACAAAAAAACATAAAATTTGAAAAAATGGAAAATATGGAAAATATAGAAATTTATACTACTAGGATATACCATAAAGTGATAATGTTCTGTGACACAATTAGGTTATATTTTCAGGCTCTACCATTTGGTGGTACTGATAGGTTCTTCCTCTAAGATATATGGTCATCTGCTACTATCAGGTATTATCGTTAGGTGCAACCGTCATGTGCAACCGAAAGTCATACTGTAAGGTGCTATTATCAGCTGCTACTGTTAGGTGATACCCTTATCTAATACCATTATATTATATCATTATGTTATACCATAAATTTCTACCATCAGGTTATACCCTCAGGTGATACCGCCAGGTGCTACGACCATGTTCTACCGTCAGGTGCTACTGTCAAGTGCTACCGTCAGGTGATACTATCTTGTGTCACCATTAAGTGTTACCAAGGTGCTATTTTCAGGTGATAACACTATGTGATACATTATGAATCCAATTATTGTATGAAAACACCCATTTTTTTATTTCCATTGAAAAATCATCCCTTCCTCATCCACATACATTATTATTTCCCTAGACATCTTAATCACCAGATTTCCTACAATGTAATGGCATGAATGGTATAGTCTATTACAACCCATTATTTTCAAATATAATTTTTTGAATTTTTAGTACATTACATAAATATATTCTCAAGGACTATAATGGTTTAGTTTCTTTGGATAATGGGAAAGCAATAATCTTATTTTAGTAATGATATTCATTTTCTCTCATAATGATCTTCTCATATTGTACTCTTAATATACATACAATACTTAAAACTTTCTTAATATCATGGGGAAAGGAATCATATGAAAGAGTGATATAGGATGATCAATATGGATTAACATGGGATATATCGATTTATAAACGTATTAATGAATAAGATAATCATATGGGTATGATATTAGAAACATAAATTGAAACATTCATACCCAATCTAACATTGATCATAAACAAGAGTATTGTAATAAAAAATTATTATTTAAAAAGACATAGATCACAAGGGTGATAAATAATCATAAATAAATCATGAACTATAATCTCATATCATAAAGGAGTGGAACCAACATAGTTATTGACACCATTTTATATGCCAAGGTTAACTACCAAGACAATCAAACATAGTGGATCAGACCACATCCAATATTTTCTATAGCGGATCATGAACCTAGACTTGTGTCCCATAGTAATCTAATGAAATATAAACATTTACCCCTTACATTTGATTGATATATAATTCCATTTCCCCAAATCTCATAATGAAATTTGTACAAATATTTTCTACATGATCTAAAAATGTTCTTCATATTATCACATAATTACTATTTAAAAGAAAATGAGTTTTATAAATATTTCACCAATTTATCATAGCATATGTAATGTCTCATCCTGGGTTCCACATGTCGGTGACCTCAAGCATGTGTCCCCATACACCAAAGGCTGATGACTAGTATTGATGGACTGGTAAGTCATTCATGGGGATACTATACCCTATTTGATCAGAGTAGAACACTAGTATAAATAAATATAATATCAAAGGAAATATATAATCATAAAATACAAATATATAAATATAATCAATGTAGGAAATACAATATCCAACTAAAATAGAAATCATGCCATGCTAAAGTAAGATTCAAGTGTCTAAAATGTAAACTGAAAAAATGACACCGATGTCTAATGGCCCAAGCTTGATGTACATGGACTTTACGTTTCTTTTACATAATAAAATGAAAAAATAGACTCCCAAGGAATGTATTATTTTTGTGTTTTTGGAAACTTGGAACACATTCTTCTAACTTGGTGAAAGATCTTCAACATCTCCCATAGAGATCTTCCCCTTTAGTCTTCCTACCAAAGACCTTTCTTTATATCTTAGGGAAATGAAGACATAAAAAGTGTAAGCTAAAATTCTCGGTAAGGTTAAACATGTAGAACATCAAATAAAACATAAATATAATAATGTAAAAACATGAACATATATTTTTGAATATCAAAATCTTGGGTCATGAAACAAATTTTGGTAGTTCATAAGGAATAAATCATAATGGAATCATGAACCATGAGAAAATAGCATTTGCATAAAAAATGGAATTTTGGAAAACCCATAAGCATAGAAAAGAATTTCCATATTATCCAAGGATCATTTCCAATTCCATTATAGTGTACAAAGTTCATTACTGAACCGACTTCACTCCTCATTCCAGCCCTGCATTATTAAAGCAGATTTACTTGTCGTTCCATCCCGGTATAACTGAACCAAATTTATATGCCATTCCAGTCATGCCTATCTCATGGAATATAAATATTTACCCAATTAATTAGAGGGAGATATATGTCCAACCCATCTCATAATTAAATCACTCTTACGTGTGCCATAAAAACATAAATCCCTCATCATAGTATAACCTAAGGAACAAAATGGTTTTCTTAAAAATCATTCCATCATAATCAATATAAGAAAAATTGATTTAATAAATATCACTCCATCATAAAAAAATAAGACCATAGTAATAATAGGTATAGAAACATATCCCTATTTAAATAATGTCATCTTATATGGAAAATAATTTTGATAAAACACTTGATATTAATTATTTAGGGAAAGATCATTGCTTCTTCAAAAACATTTTCTTTTCCCAAAATACCATATAATTTCAAAAGAAAATAATTTATTTGAAAATAAACATGTAATATTGTAGATAAAGTTTCATGGAAATAAGGTGTTATGAAAATATAAAAATCGGTTCCTGCCGTATAAGAAAAAAAATCTCCTTGTACTTTTTCCAAAAAATTCAAAAAGTACCTCATATGGAAAATGAAAGAAAGATTCATTCCAAACAGTTTAATGAAAATTCACCAATGGTTAAAATTGACTTTAAAAAAATAATATAATAATATAAATAATATTATATATTTAGGAAAAATGGATGTTGATGATAAATATACCCCATTAAATACTTACGTATAAATAATCTCAGATAATAATGAGATTACGAAATTATCCCTTACCTTAGGAACGATTTCCTTTGTATGTATCTAAAACTACTGTATAATGATTCAAATAATTTCATTGGCTTATTTCATAATTGTAGTCATTTTTAGGATATCATATATTATTATATTATCATCTTTTTGTTAATAAATTTCATTATTACTTGTTATTCGGGTATTAACTGCTTCATTTTCTTATGCATGTTTTATCGAATAAGTTCTGGTTCTCCTTATTAGGTAGTAATTATATCATTATAAAATGATATTCTCATAATATATCCCATATTTATCCATTCTATACATTTATATATACATGTATTAATGGATATCATGTAGAATGAATCACATCGCATCGTGGAAATGGTAGGTCATACGTACGCACGAGCGATGATATCATTCATTTTATTATGAAATGGTATGGAAGTGAATGATACATCATTTTTTATAGAATCCATATGATGTTATAATAATCATATATAGTTTTTATTTCCATCATTATACCCATCCAAGTAAGATGACAGTAAAAATAGATTATACAACAGTGTGGAGAGGGTATGTCATACGTACGCACGGGTGGTGATTTCATTTTTCATAGGATGGATAGAGGTTAGAATATGGTTGTTGCATAACCATAATAAAATCTCAGTATATAGGTAATACTGGATTTATTACTTTATAATGGGAATAACAAAATAAGGGTAAGAAAAATAAGAAATGATCTTGAGAGATTCGTTAAAGGATATTACCTCTTCTTCGGCGAGCTCCCTTTAGATATCCTCTTAATGGCACTAGAGTTGGTCTTTTGAGAATACCATAAACTCTAAGATGTAACTAGGGAAGTTTATAATCGAAATGTGTAGGGTATTTCTGAACTTTAAGGCCCAATTAGTTGTGAAGAAATGAAGGAGGAGGTGTCCTTTTATAATTGAGATGAGGGGAACATTTTGAGTCCCTGATAATATTAATTTATAATAAAATAAAAACACATAAAAAAACCTCCAAAATTTCATATTTTCGTATATTGGATGAGATAAGGTTGTAATATAATAAACCAATAAATTTTAAACATGTTTTCATGTCCATTTTTTCCTTATTATTTTAATTTAACACTTAGTTATGCTATTCCATTTTAAATAGGGTAACAATTATTTCAACATTAAAAGGGTGGAATATTTACTCATTTGATGTAAATTAAATTATAAATAAATAATTTAGAACATTTTATATCTTATAATTGTTATTATATATTTTTAAAAATGTTTCATAATTTTTAAATAATTTAAAAATGCATTATTTTGATAAACAAACAATGGTGTCAATTTTTCCACTATTTAAATCATCGATTTTTAAATATATTTAGATAACAAGTTAACTTCGAAGCAAATATTTTATTATATTCCTAATTGGTAAATGTAATCTATAAAATTCATTATATATTTTAATTATCCCATATTATATTTATTTTAATATTTTAAATAACATTTATTTGATATCTCTATTAATAAAATAACTACTACATCAATTTTTTGTAAATATTTTACATACATATTTTTTGAATAATTTTTTTAATGAATATTATAATAAAAATAAATATTCTATATTTAATAGGAATATATGTAGTTGAATTTATCTTCTGGAAAATCCAAAACTTAAAATTTTATATTTATTAAATTATTAATGTGACAACTTTAATATCACTTTAAATAAGATAATATAAGTGTCACAATATCTTCTATAGACTCAAAATATCCACTAACTCAACCCTTGGATGATAATAGTTGATATATACTTGACCAATAAGATTGGGGAATACGTTTTGGTATTTTAATATTTATTATCATTTTAATAAAATTATTTTATTGATTTTTCATAAATTAAATAATTTATGTATCATCAATTTATAAGTATTTAAGGTAAATATTTATTTCCTAAAAATTAAAAATAAATTATCCTGATAAATAAAAACATTTTATATTTCAAATAAGTATTTATATTTGAATATATCTTCTGTATAGAATTATTTTAAAATTGATATATTATTAAAAACATGAATGCGACATCTTCAAATTGTAATTAAATAAAACATTATAAATACCACAATATCTCCAAAATTTCCCCAAAATGTCAAAAATAAATTTTTATTGTGGAAATATGTGTATTAAGTTAAAATTTAAAACATATATTCGTTTATACCACCCATTGTTCCATATGTGGACACATAATAGATATTAAAGACAAATAAAATGACACTTGTGTCTTTTTTTGATTCAAATATTATTTAAGTAATTTTCATGGAAATTTTTCCATGAAATGAAATATATTTTATCATTAAGTGTTAAGGGTCTAATTTAATTCATCAAATAAATGTTTCTCATTTGTTTTGGACATTTTATAATCATTATAATTTTATTTTTAACCTAAATTACCTAAATTACCCTTTACCGTGGAAACAAAATTTACCACGATTACTATTAGAATAGGTCCAAAATGAAAGGTAACTACTTACATTTTTTGGAAAATAATAACATAGAATTTTTAGAATTAATGTTAAAATAAAACTCGTAAAATGTCATGAAAAACAATTTTTTTGCAAAAATACCCCTTTTTAAATGGAAAATGTTTTTTATAATAAATTCATGTATAAAATTATTTTCAAAAACCATAATTGGATAAAAATTAACTAATTAAAATTTAAAACCAAAACAAAACATAATTTTACTATGTAATGACTTTAAATAAAAATAATTTTTTCATTAAAAATCAATATTTTCACTATTCATCTAAAAATGAAACTTATCCACAAATAGAAACTATTAAAACAAAGTAAATTTTTATATTAATAATTAAAATACGAAGTTTATTTTTTAAAATTAAATATAAAAAAGTGTCAACAAATAGATTAAAAATGGATGCTCCATCAAAAGGCGACAAAACTGTATTTTTTTGAAAAATACTTCTTTTATCAAAAAAAATAATATGTTCTTATATCGTGTCTAGAAAATATATAAGATGAATTTTAAACATTATATTGAATATATTTCATTAATAAAATTAATTAAGGGCGATTTTATTATTTTATAGACTCACTTATTTTCATTTTAATTTTTTTTAGAAGATAGTTAATACTATTCATACGTGACATTTTAATAACTAGGTTATTGTATTTAGTTATTCACTTATAATTGGTCTTACGTGAAATAAATTATGTCAAAATAACATGAAATTATGTGTAACACAAACCAAGAATAGTAGTCCATATACCGCAAGCTAAGTTGGTGTTGCGTATAGTGCAAGCTTATCTTGGTGTAGCGTACAACACAAGACGTCAAAGAAATAAAAAAATATCTATCTCCTAAAAATATATGAGAGTTACTTTCTACCCCCCCATAAAATTAATTTCTCCCTAAAAATTAATCGGGGTTATAAATTGTTTAATACTTGAAAATTTCTTTTATAAATACCGACATCATAAATTGGAATACTAAATCTTCATTTTAAAAAGGAAAGTTAGAAACATAAAGGTTACCCAAAGTAACTCATAACTGGTTTTCCACCTAGGAGAACATAGGTGAGAAGTGAAAACATAGATACGGAAGAACAATTGAACTATTGATTTATGATGGAGAGTGATAGAGAATGTTATTAGATGAAAGATAACAATCAAAACCCATAAATCTATGATGGTCTAAGGGACCATCTGATTCATTAGATAAGAAGGTACTAGGATTTATTTTTCGAGATTCTTTTACTAAAGTTTAAGAACATGATAAGAAATATTTACATGATTTTAGTACAATATCATCATTGTATGTAACTTGAACAATTTCCACTTTATCTCTTATTCAATGAAATGAAGTTGAATTTTTCATTTATGAAGTGTTAGCATATCATGCAATCCATAAATTTAATGATAGGTCATTACATCTATCTTTATCACAATAATTTTAGCACAAGTTATCAAATATACATAAGTAAAACTATGGTGAGATAATACTTTATTCTAAAAAATGTCATCTAATGTTTAACTTAAACTTTCCATAAATTTATAACCATACAATCCTTCTAAAAGATGAAAATAAAAAACATTAGTTACTAGTGAACTAAATAAACATATAATTTATCTCCCATATCTCATAAGGTAGTTATTGGTTGTCACATTCCAATCATGTGAATACCTTAATCATGTATTCTCTTGAAACATGGTAAAAACATGAATTTCCATAGATCCTTAGTGAAAACATGCTTGCTGTCAGAAATTAACTCTTACCAAAAATACCCAAAAAGTATACGTACTCAAACCATGATATCAATTTTTCCTTATATATATCATGATATCATTAATACTATAAAACATCTTATTATCTTCTTAACCCGTCATTATGCAGATATGGTGCGTTTTCCAAAAATATCGAATAAATTTTCATGGTTGCTAGTACCATTCAACATATACATTCAAATACTTAAGGAAAAAAATATTGTAACAATCCTTAGATGTTTCTTTTATTCAATAATACCATAAAATTACTTATACAACCTTATTATTGATAAACATATAATCATTACACTATCTTTTTAAACCATTGACTGAGCTTCATCATTTAATTCCTTAAAACTTCTTTCATATCATAGATCATTTGTAGTATCTTCATCATCAGAAAAATAAATATTACCCATACGACCATTTTGATTATCTTCATGTGATTTTCCCTTAGGTAATCGATTTGCATAATTCTCATAAATTACACATTTAAAACATTTAACCATAATTGATGCCTTAGTAATACCATTATCCTTGTCCATTGAGTTAATAGAACCTTTTTATTTGAAATTACTGGATTTTTATCCTTCTTTTCCACACAAAAATAATCATCCAGTTCCTTTGAAACATTCTCCTTTATGCCTCTTCCCACATGATTTACATGAGGAAAATTGAACTTTCTTTCATGTGTGGTCACCATTAAACTCCATCTTTCTCATATTAGGCATGTCAGGTAACTCACCAAAGTTGATATTATTGATCATATTATAAGATTTATAATTAGGTATAATAATGATGTTTCACCTTAAAACTACCATTTCATTCGGTTTCTCATGAGGAATATCATTCCATTATCCATCATATTCTCCATTAATATGAATCCTCCTGTTTCCAGCCATTTTCTAAAACCCAAAAAGAATAGTGTGAGAGGAAAACATCAAACTTGGAAAAGAACATAATCACATTGGGTACTTGTAGTCTCTAACATCTTAAGTTTAATCATAGGTTATTCATTATCGTTACCATAATTCTAGGAAAGTAACCTATAGTTAGACTTATCCTTAGGAACATGGCAAGACAAATCCTTAAAAATATCTCTAGGGATCTCACTTTTCATCATAGTTTCCAATGGATAACTAAACCTTTGATCTGATACCAACTATAACAACCCAAGATTTATGTACACAGATATGACATTTCTTTTTCAAAACACAATACACAAATAGATTCCAAAATACTGTAGTAGTTTAGTGTCATTGGAAGCTTGTAACACATTCTTCTAACTTGGTGAAAGATATTAAACATCTCCCACAAAGATCTTCCCCTTTAGTTTTCCTACCTAAAAACTTTATTTATATCATGGGGAAAATAAAAAAAGGTGAGCTAAAATCCTCAATATGGGTAAACATGGATAACATTAAATTAAACATAAACGTAAGAATGTAAAAACATGAACATAAATTTTGAATATCCAAATCTTGAGTCATGAAATAAATATTGGCAGTTCATAAAGCATAAATCATAATGGAATCATGAACCATGATAAGATAGAATTACAATAAAACATGTAACTATGGAAAAAAAATAGTAATATAAAATCATTTCTATATTAGAAAATGATGATTTCCAAGACCATTATAACATAAAAAGTCCATTACTAAACCAGGCTCACTTCTCGTTCCAGCCCTGTATTACTGAATGAGATTTACTTGTTATTCTATACCTGTATTATTGAACAAAATTTATTTTTCCTTTCTATTCATGACTATATCATGAGATATAAATCTTTACCCAATGCATTATAGGGTTATATAGGTCCCAACCATATCATAATGAAATCGTTCCTACATGTTCCATAAAAAATAAACCATTCATCATAGTATAACCCAAGGAATAAAATGGGTTTCTTAAACATCATTCCATCATAATCCATATAAAATAAATATATTTCATAAATATAATTACATAATAAAAAAATCAAACAATAGTAATAATAAGGATAGAAAAAACCCTATTAAAAGAATTTCATCTTAGATAGAAAATAATTTTGATAAAACTCTTGATATTAATTATTGAGGGAAATATCCTTTATTCTTCAAAAAAAATTTCATTTCTAAAAATGCCACACAATTTCTAAATAAAATAATTTATTTGAAAATAAATTTGAAATCATATAGAAGAAGTTTCATGGAAATAAGGTGTTTTTAAAATATAAAAATTTGTTCATGCCGTATAAGTTTAAGAAACATTCTCCTCGTACTTTTTTAGGAAAAGTAAAAAAGTACTTCATATGGAAAATGAAAGAAATATTTCTTCCATACTATTTAATAAAAATTCACCAATGGGTTAAATTGAATTTATACAATAGTAAAATAATAGAAATAATTTTATATATTTAGGAAACATTGATGTGGAAGATAAATATACCCTAGTAAATACTTATATATAAACAATCTCAGATAATAATGATATTGTGAAATTATCCCATACATTAGGTCCAATTTACTTTGTATATATCTGAAACTTCTATATAATGATCTAAATAATTTCATTTACTTATTTCACAATCATAGTCATTTTTAGGATATCCTATATGATAATATTATCATCCTTTTTTTAATAAAATTTCATTATTACTTGTTATTCAGGTATTAACTAATTCATTTTCTTCAGTATGATTTGTCGAATAAGTTCCAATTATACTTCTTAGGTTAGAGTTATATCATTACAAAATTATATTCACATAATATATCTCATATTTATTCTTTCTATACAATTATTTCTTTGATGTATTTTGTTGTACGCTACACCAAGATAAGATTGTGCTATACGAAACACCGTATTAGCTTGCGGTATACAAAAAACTATTCTTGGTTTATGTTATAAACAATTTAAAGTTCTTTTGAAAGAATATATTTCATGATATACTTAGTATAAGTGAACAACTAAATATTATAACTTATTTATTATATGGTAAGTATGAATAATATTAACTTTCTTATGAAAAACTATTTAAATGAAAAAAAGTGTGTCTATAAATTAATAAAATCACTCTTGATGTATTTTATTAATTAAAAATATTCAATATGATGATTAAAATTCATGTAATTTGTTTTGTAAACATCATATAAGAACAAATTCATTTTTTGGGATAAAATAAGTACTTTTAAAAAAATACGGGTTTTCCACCTTTTGATGGGGCATCCATTTTAAATCTAGTTTTAAAAATTTTTATAACCAATTTTATGAAATAAAATTATTCTTTTAATTCAAAATATTAAAATTACTTTGGTTTAATTTTTGGTATTTTTCTGATAAGTTTCATTTTTTGATGAATAGTGAAAATACTACTTTTTATTGAAAACATTATTTTATTTTAAAGAAATTACATAATTAAGCTTTAGATTAGTTTTAAATTTTAATTACTTCATTTTTCCCAATTATAGTGTTTTAACATAATTTTATACATGAATTTATTTTAAAAACATTTTCCATTTAAAAAGGGCCATTTTTTCAGAAAACAAATTTCATGACATTTTATCGGTTTTATATTAACATTAATTCTAAATGTTATGTGTTATGAATTTTGAAAAATGGAAGTCAAATTTGGATTCAGGAGGTCCAAATTTTTTAAGTAGTTCCCTTTTATTTTTTAACAATATGAATAGTAACCATGGTAAATTTTGTTACCACAGTAGAGGGTAAATTAGTTAATTTAGGTTAAAAATAAAATTATAATGATTATAAAATGACCAAAACAAATGAAAAAAAATTATTTGATGAATTTAATTCAACCATTAGCACTTAAGGACATAAATTATGTTATTTAATGGACATGTGTCCATGAAAATGACTTAAATAATATTTAAATCAAAGAAATACACAAGTGTCATTTTTTGTATGTAATATTTATTATGCGTCCACATATGAAAAAATGGTTTGTATCAACGGATTTAAATGGTAATGTTTAACTTAATAAACATATTTTCACAATATAAATTTATTTTTGATTTTTTTGGGCCATTTGGGAGATATTATGGTATTTATAATCTTTTATTTAATGAAAATTTAAAGATGTCACATTCATGTTTTAAATAATAAATCATTTTTAAAATAAGGCTAAACAGAAGGTAAATTTGACTATAAATACTAATTTGAAATATAATTTTTTTTATTTAAAAATTTAATTTTTTTTAATTTTTATGAAATAAATAAAAACCTTAAAGTCTTATAAATAGATGATGAAGAAATTATTTAATTGATGTAAAACTAGTAAAATAATTTTTATTAAAATTATAATAACAATTAAAATACATAAAAACTTGACCAAATATTATTGTTCGAGTATATATCGACCATAATCATCCAAGGGTCGAGTTATGGACCATTTTGATCCTTATATAGGTGAATATGACACTTATATTATTTTATTTAAAGTGATTTTAAACTTGTCACATTCATATTTTAATAAGTATAACATTTTTAATGATTGATTTTAAAAAAGATAAATTTGAATACAAGGAATTTAATGAAATATAATCTATTTATATTCATAATATTATTTTATTTTTAATTTTATTTGACAAATAAGTGTATTAAACAAATACACAAAATTGATGTAGTAATTATTTTATTAATAGAGATAACAAATAAATGTTATTAAAAATATTAAAATAATTATAATTTGGGATAAATAATATATAAACTGAATTTTATAGATTACCTTGACCTATTTAAAATATAATAAAATAGTTGGTTCGATGTAAACTTGTTATCTTAATATTTTTAAAAATCAATGAATTAAATAGTGAGAAAATTGACAATATTGTTTGTTTATAAAAAATAATGTTTTTTAAATTATTTAAAAAACATAAAATATTTTTAAAAATATATAATAATTATTAAATGTTATAAAATTATCTAAATTATTTATTTATTATTTAATTTACATTGAATAATTAAATATTTCACCCTTTTAATATTGAAATAATTGTTCCCCTAATTAAAATGGAATAGAATAAGTAAGTGTTAAATTAAAAAAAATAAGGTTTAAATTGACATAATAACTTGTAAAACATTTAATTGTTGATGATATTCCAAAATTATGTCATAAAAAATTCTACACTATGACATTTTGGTTGTTTTTATATGGTTTTATTTTATTATAAATTAATATTTTTTGAGATTCCAAATTTGCCCCTCACCTCAATTATAAAAGGGCACATCCTCCATCACAATTTCAATTCACATTGATCCTTAAAGATAAACCATAATCTAACCATTTCCCCTCTAAAATTACTTAGTCACATTCTAGAGGTTTTGGTCTTGTCAAAAGACCACTCTATTTCCTTTAAAAGTAGATCTAAAGGGATCTCGTCGAAGAAGAGGTAATCTCCTCTACTGATTATTTCAAACTATTTCTTCTTCTACTTCCTCTTCATGAGTTGTTTATATTATAAAATAATGAGTCTAGTATCATTTCTATACTGATATTTTATGAATATTAATTAAAAACCATATTCCACATTCTATCCATCCTATGAAAAAGGAAATCACCACGCATGCGTACGTACGACTTACCATTTTCATGCTGTAGTGTAATCTGTTTTTCACCACCACTGGACTTGGATGGGTATAATGATGGAAATAGTAACTATATAGGATTATTATAACAAAGTATTTATTATGGAACAATATATATATCATCCACTTTGATACCATTTCATAATTAAATGAATGATATCATCGCTCGTATGTACGTACGACCTACCGTCTCCACAATGCGATGCGATTCATTCTACATGATGTCAATTAAATCATTATTATATAAATGTACAGAATAAATAAATATTATAAATATTATGTCAATATAATTTTTTAATGATATAACTATGACCTAATAAAGATAACCATAACTTATTCGACAAAACATGCATGAGAAAATGAAGTAGTTAATATACAAATAACGAGTAATAATGAAGTATTATTAACAAAAGGATGATAATATGATCATATATGTTATCATAAAAATGATTATTATTCTGGAAAAAGTAAATGGAATTATTTAAATCATTATATAGTAAGTTATAATATATAAAAAGGATAGTGGACCTATGGTAAGGGATAATTTCGTAATCACATTATTATTCGAGATTGTTTATATGTAAGTATTTATTGGGGTATATTTATCATCCACATCCATGTTTCCTAAGTATATAATATTATTTCTATTTTTCTAAAAAAAATTTAATTAAATTTTACCCTTTGGTGAATTTTTATTAAATGTTATGAAATGAATCTTTTGTCATCATTCGATATGAGGTACTTTTTGACTTTTCAAAAAAAAGTACGAGAATAACGTTTTTTAACTTATACGACATGAACAAATTTTTTATGCTTTCATAATGCCTTATTTACATGAAGCATCATTTTCAATATTTCAAGGATATTTTCAAATAAATTATTTTCTTATAAAATTTTGTGTAATTTTGAGAAAAGAAAATGTTTTTGAAGAAGAAAGAATATTTTCCTCAAGAATTAATTTCAAGTGTTCAATTAAAACTATTTTATATATAAGATGGAATTGTTTAATAGGTTTATGTTTCAAGTGTACTATATCTATTATTATTATGGTTTTATTAATTTTTTTATGTAATTCAATTTATTAATTCCATTTCTTTACATTGGATTATGTTATGATGGAATGATATTTAGGAAACCCATTTTATTCCTTGGGTTATGCTATGATGAATGAATTATGTTTTTATGGAACACATATGTATGATTTTCATTATGTGATGGGTGGGACCTATATCTCCCTCCAATATATTGGATAAATATTTATATCTCATGATATAGACCTAACTTTAATGAAAAGTAAATTTGGTTCAGTAAAAGAGGGCGGGAACGACAAGTAAACCTTGTTCAGTAATACAGGTCAGAACGATGAGTGAACTAAGTCCAGTAATGGGTTTTTTCCACTATGATGGTATTGGGAATGAGACATGGATAATATGGAAATGATTTTATATTCTTATGCATTTTCCATAATTACATGTTTTATTCCAATTCTATTTTCTTAGTGTTCATGATTCCATTATGATTTATGCCTTACGAACTGCAAGGATTTATTTCATGAATTATTATTTTGAAATTCAAATTTCATGTTCATGTTTTTACATTATTATGTTTATGTTTTGATTTATGTTCTATATGTTTACCATTACTAATAATTTTAGCTCACCCGTTTTATGTTTTCATTTCTTAAGGATATAATGAAAGGTTTTAGGTAAGAAAACCAAAGGAGAAGATCATTATGGGAGATGTTGAAGATCTTTCACCAAGTTAGAAGAATGTGTTCTAAGTTTCAAAAGACACTAAACTAATATGGTATTTGGGAATCTATTTTTATATTGTATTCCAAAAAAGAAATTTAATTTCCATGTACTTAAATCTTGGGTCGTTAGACATTTCCAAGACTATCATAGAATACAAATTTTATTACTCAATCGAGTTCACTTCTTATTCTATCCCTATATTACTGAATTGTATTTACTTGTTCTTCCAACCATGTATTATAGAACCAAATTTACATTCCATTATAGTCATGTCTATATCATGAGATATAAATATTTAACCAATACATTGGGGGGAGATATAGGTCCTACCCATCTCAGTATGAAATCATTCTTACGTGTTCCAAAAAAAACATAAATCATTCACCATAGTATAACCTGAGAAATAAAATGGGTTTCTTAAACATCATTCCATCATAATCAATATAAAACAAAGGGATTTAATAAATATAATTCTATTATAAAAAAAATAAAATAATAGTCATAATAGGGATAGAAACATAACCCTATTTAAATAATGTCATCTTATATAGAAAATAATTTTGATAAAACACTTGATATTAATTCTTAAGGGAAATATCCTTTCTTCTTCAAAAATGTTTTCATTTCTCAAAATGGAACACAATTTTTAAATAAAATAATTTATTTGAAAATAAAATTTAAATCTTGAAGAGTAAGATTCATGTAAATAAGGAGTTATAAAAATTTAAAAATCAATTCATTCTGTATAAGTTAAAAAATATTCTCCTCATACTTTTGCTAGAAAAGTCAAAAAGTACCTCGTATGGAAAAATAATGATAGTTTTCTTCCATATCGTTTAATAAAAATTAACAAATGTATAAAATTTACTATAAAAAATAGTATAATAATATAAATAATATTATATATTTAGGAAACATGGACTTGGATGATAAATATACCATAATAAATACCTACGTATAAACAATCTCATATAATAATGAAATTGTGAAATTTTACCATACCTTAGGTCTGATTTCCTTTATATGTCTCCAAAACTCATGTATAATGATTTAAATAACATCATTAACTTATTTTAGAATCATATTCATTTTTATGATATCATATATGATCATATTATCATCTGTTTGTTAATAACATTTCATTATTACTTGTTATTCAGGTATTATCTGCTTCATTTTCTTATGCATGTTTTGTCGAATAAGATCCAGTTATCCTTATTAGGTCATAGTTATATCATTAATTTTTTTTATTCACATAATATATCTCATATTTATTCCTTTTATACATTTATATATTCACGATTTAATCGATATCGTATAGAATGAATCACATTGCATCGTGGAGGAGCTAGGCCATACAAACGCATGAGCGATGATATAATTCCTTTAAATATGAAATGGTATGGATGTGGATGGTAATTATTTGTTAAAAAATAAATATCATGTTATAATAATCATATATTGTTATTATTTCCATCATTATACCCATCCAAGCAATATGGGTGTGAAAACCAGATTACACCACAGCGTGGAGACGGTAAGCCATATGAACACACGCGTGGTGATTTCATTTTACATAGTATGGATTGAAGGTGGAATATGGTTGTTTAATAACCATAATAAAATCTCATTATATATCTTATACAGGATTTATTACTTTATAATGGAAACAATAAAATAATAAGAAGTAAAAGAAGAAATGATCTTGAGAGAGTCAGTGAAGGAGATTACCACTTCTTAGGCGAGCTCCCTTCAGATCTCCTCTTAAAGGCACTAGAGTTGATCTTTTGAGAATACCAATTAATCTAGGATGTTACTAGGGAAGTTGGAAAAGTAAATGGATAAGGTATGTAATAACTTGAAGGCTCAATGAGTTTTGAATAAATGAGGGAGGAGTTGTCCTTTTATAATTAAGGTGAGGGGCACATTTGAAACCCCCAATAATATTAATTTATAATAAAATAAAACCACATCCAAAAACCTCCAAAATGTCATATTTTTGAATATTGGATGATATAAGGTTGTAATATCATCACAATTAATTATATAAAAGTTTTCCCATCCATTTTAACCTTATCATTTTAATTCAACACTTAGTTATTCTATTTTATTTTAATTAGGGAAATAATTATTTCAATATTTAAAGGGTGAAATATTTAATTATTTGATGTAAAATAAATAATAAATAAATAATATAGATCATTTTATACCATGTAATAGTTATTAAATATTTTTAATTTTTTTTATTATTATTAAATAATTTAATAAACATTATTTTGATAAACAAACAATAGTGTCAATTTTGCCACTATTTAAGTCATTGATTTTTAAAAATATTAAGATAAAAAATTAAATTCAAAAAACTATTTTATATTATTAATAATAGGTCAAGGGAAACTAAAAAAATAATTAGGAATATTAATTATACTAAATTATATTTATTTTATTATTTTTAATAACATTTATTTGTTATCTCTATTAATAAAATAATTACTACATGAATTTTGTGTAATTATTTAATATATTTATTTTATGAATAAAAAAATAAAATAAAATATTATTATGAATATAAATCTACTTCATTTAATTGGAATACATGTAGTAGAATTTATCTTTTGGAAAATCCAACATTTAAAATGTTATAATTATTAAATTACGAATGTGGTTATTTTAACATCACTTTAAATAAAACAATATATGTGTCACACGCCATTCTATAAGGCTCCAAATGGCCACTAACTCAATCCTTGAATGATTATAGTCGATATATAATCAAAAAATAATATTGGGGAATGTTTTTTGGTATTTTAATGTTCATTATCATTTTAATATAATTATTTTATTGATTTTCAATCCATTAAATAATTTCTGCACCATCAATTGATAAGGCTTTAAGGTAATTATTTATTTTAGAAAAATTAAAAATAAATTACCTTGATAAATAAAAGCATTTTATATTTTATATTAGTCTTTATAGTGAAATTTTTCTTCTGTATGACATTATTTTAAAAATGATATATTATTTAAAACATGAAGGTGACATCTTTCAATTTTCATTAAATAAAATATTATAAATGCCATAATATCCACCAAATAGCCCCAAAACGTCAGAAATAAATATATATTATGTAAATATTTTTATTAAGTTAATAATTACCACTTAGATTCATTTATACCACCCATGTTTCCATATTTGGACACATAATAGATATTAAATTCAAAGAAAATGAAACTTGTGTCTTTCTTTGATTTAAATATTATTTAAGTCATTTTCATGGAAAAATGTCCATTAAATGAAACAATTTAGATCCTTAATTGTTAATGGTCAAATTAAATTCATCAAATAAAATGTGGTCATTTGTTGGAGTCATTTTATAATCATTTTAATTTTATTTTTAACCTAAATTACCTAATTTACCTTTTACCATGGTAACAAAATTTACCATTGTTACTATTCATATTGGTTAAAAATAAGAGGGACCTAAATACCAAATTTGGACCTCCTAAATTAACATTTGACATCCATTTTTCAAAATTCATAGCACAAAAGGTTCAGAATTAATGTTCAAATAAAATAGATAAAATTTCATAAAAAATAAATTTTTGGAAAAATATCCGTTTTTAAATGGAAAATGTTTTTATAATAAATTAATGTATAAAATTATTTTCAAAAACATTAATTGGATAAAAATTAACTACTAAAAATTTAAAACCAACCCAAAACATAATTTTACTATGTAATTACTTTAAAATAACAGAAGTTTTTCAATAAAAACCAGTCTTTTCACAATTCATCAAAAAATGAAATTTATGAGAAAAATAACAAAACTTCAACCAAAGTAAAATTTAATATTCTGAATAAAAATAAGATTTCTTTTTTAAAATTGAATATAATTTTTTTGAAAAAAAATATTTAAAATAGATGTGCCATCATAATATAGAAAAAATGCATTTTTTGAAAAATACTTTTTTTATCCAAAAAATTGAATTTGTTCTTATTCATGTCTAGAAAACATATAAGATGAATTTTAAACATTAGATTTAATATTATTCATTAATAAAATCCATAATGAGTGATTTTACGATTTTATAGACTCACTTATTTTTATTTAAATAGTTTTTCAGAAGAATGTTAATACTATTTATACCTTTCATTATAATGAATATGTTATAATATTTAGTTGCTCGCTTATACACAATCTTATGTGAAATAAATTCTATCCAAAGAACTTGAAATTGTGCATTAAACAAACCAAGAATAGTGTTGCATATACCGCAAGCTAATCTGATTCGGTATATATCGCAAGCTTATCTTGGTGTTGCGTACAACACAAGACCTCAAAGAAATAAAAAAAACATCTATCTCACAAAAATATTGAGGCATTACATGATGACTCTCAAGAAGGTACCGATCTACATATGGTTCCCTCATCCATCCTCCATCACCAATCAGAAATCTTACCCCAATCCTTTTCCCTCAAACTTCCTGTAAAAATAAATTATATTTGAGTACCAATCATGCGGCCCTAGTGGGGTGTGAGTACAACTCAGTTGGCCACCGCCATCGATGTCCAATACAAATACTATCAATAACAGTGTATGCAGTCATATAAAAAATTAGTACCATGAAAAAATAACCAGTTTATCACATTTATAAATATTATCTATTTAACCACATCATCTTCTAGGATCCCAAGGAAACTCATTCCTCAATACCTGCTTCAGCACGTGCCAAAGTCTCAACCATTTCACATTTTTAATTCACAATTCACTAAAATGGAAAATTGGAACCATAGTCCAATACTAATGTTTTGGGTCTAGTACATCATGCCTAGCTCCCTGTAGGGTTTGGAAATAATAAACTGTCTCCCACATAGATTTACCACTATGAGCATCAAAATCAGCAGACCATGTCCTTCTCACATGGGATTTGGAAATATAAGACCATGACCCACGCACATTTATCAAAATATTATCACTATAGGATTCTAAATTAGCATACCTTGTCTTACTCACAAGGGATTTGGAAATAGAAGACCATGTCCCACACGCATTTATCAAAAAATTGTCACTACGGGCTTTAGAATCATCAAACCATATCCCACTCACGTGGGCTTTGTAAACAACAGACCATACCCCATACACATTTATCAAACAATTCTATATATCACACACACACACATATATATATACCACTAATATCAGAAAAATCATTATATTAATCAAAATTCATCCTATTATAAAAATAATTCTTATTAATGAATATAAACCTTAATTAATCACACTCATACAATTAACTAATTTTATAATTAGTTAAATCAAACTCATCATATACAATATCTGATAATTAATTCCATGATTAATTATCCAAAATAAAATTTCAATATCTCATAATTAATTCACCGATTAATTATTTAATTCAAAACACCAACATCACATTATTAATTCTATAATTACTTATCTCAAATAAGTGTCTCAAAAATAACATAATTAATTTCACAACTAATTATCCAAAAATCCCACAATTTCAAAATTTCCTTTATTAATAAATTCAAAAAAATAAATTAATTTAATTAAGAACTCAAAATTCTAAACAACCATATCAATTTATATGATTTCAGTAAACATAATAAAAATCATGACTATGGGATTTAAATATTATACCACCAATCTTTATTTGTTTATTGTTAATCGTCCTATAAAAATTCACAAAATTGAGCTGCACAATGACATAGATCAGATCCGGATCTATAAATATAAATCAAGATTAAAAAATTAAAGATCTACTAGATCTAGAAATTGATCCAAAATCCTAGATCTATATTCATAAAATATAGATCTAGATCTAGAAAAAATAGAACATTACTACTACCAAACAAAATAGAGAACAAATGAGAATGAAAGATAAAGCAATAGGACAAGATACACATACCAGGAGAGACATAGATCTTCATTTTGGGATTCAAATCATGAAGAAAAGAAGTCAAATAGAATTTTAATTCTTCCAAGGAGCCTAAAAATCATGATATACCTCTTAGGGTTGAAATTAATAAGTTCTGGGGGTGTGAGGAATTTTAAAATTTATTTTCAATCATAATTAATTCCTATGCATGTTTTCCAAAAAAAGGCTCCATAGTTTTCCCTAACCATATGCCAACTTTGTGCCTGTGATTTTTAGGGTGCATAGTCTCTCCTTTAAGGGAACACGGTTTCACAGATTGTGTCCCAGTCATTCAAACCCTCACTATCTAGGGTTGCATAATTTCATGGGCTGGGGTGCATAGTTTTCTTTAAATGTATACCAACCCTTCACAACACCCGTTTCTTACATATTATCTCAATTTCCACCCAAAAAAACCCAAACCACAACCCAAATAGAAATTAATTCAAACTAAATAAAAGATTGTCTGTAAACATGCTTGAGAAAACTTCATTATTAGGTTATTATTATTATTATTAAGAATATTATTATTAGAATTTGGTTATTATTAATTTTAGGTTGGGTTTCTCCCCCTTCTCCCTCTTTCCCCATCCTCAATGCACAACCCCTTCTCCCTCCCCTCTACCTATCACCTGACCAACCCCTCATCCCCTTCTATTCCCTGCATGCAAGCCCCCCACCAGCCGACAGATCCTTCTGTGCGCCTCCTTCCCTCCTCCGGCGACCACTCCTCATTCAACAACGCTCCCTCGTGCGACCCTCCAATAATAGTAGTGCAAAACTATTTTTAACATCAGTATTTTTTTTCATTTTTGAAATCAGTTTTTAACTGAAGTCTATAAAGGTGACATAAAAAATAATCTTTTTGGTGTTGTTTTTTTAAAAATGATGCCGAAAATGTTGTTGAGATTAGTTTTTGGCATCGGATTAACAAATAAAATGATTCTGAAAATCGAGCACAAACTTTTTTTTTGCGTTGGTTAGTTACAAACCGATGTTGAAGACCATATACAAGTTGGTTTTTGTCATCAGTTTATTAATGAAATCTATGCCAAAATCAGTTTTTGACATTTGTTTTAATGAAAACTTGTGCAAAAATATGTATTTTTTTAATGTTTCAGCATTGATTTTTATGAAAATTGACGTGGGAGGTTAATTTTTTTTAGAAAATTTAGTATATTACACATCCAAAATAATTAAAAAATCCCTATAATAAAAAAATTATATAGAAATAAAACAACATTTATCATTGATTGAAAATCTATAAAAACTTATATGCTTTTATCTTGTTAATTAAAAAACTATCTACTCATTTTTATTCTAAAGTAGTATTAAAATACACATACCTTAAAATTACAAAAGGATCAATATTGGTTATTATTGAAGCATTAATTTGATATCATTATATTGAAACACCTATTATAATAAAAGAATTAGTTTTTTTAACACATGTTATTAGGAAAATATAATATTATTAAAAAACATTAGAATATACATACTTGAAATCGTAATCAGACATAACAAATAGATCTCAAACAATGATTAAATATGTGTAAGTTCAATTTGGGTATAATACTGGTCATCATTGATTGTCTACATTAAAATTGAATGATATGAGATTAAAAAATAAAATACTATGACAGAAAATATGAAAAATAATAACATAACTAACCTTATCAAATTCCGTAGTTAACCCAGTTGTGATTATCTTGTACAAAAATACAAGAACATAATAACCACATTCAACATGCCATTTTTGATGATGATATAGCGGTTATAAAACATTAACTTGATAATTAAAACCAATATATATATATATATATATATATATCAAAAAATAAGAACAATATCTAACATAAAAAATAATTACCTTTACTTTCGCATATTGGATTGCATTTAGTTTCTTTATCGACATGTGTTCTTTGTTAATTTTTTTCCATGAATTGAATTTTCATATATATAAACTAATAATAAATGTATAAATATTGAGAATTAAATATATTGTTCTTATAAAAAATAAAAAATCTTACCTGTTTAATAAGGTGGATTTTTTTGACGAACACTCCCTAATAAAAGGAAAAACCAATAAAAGGTGCATTCACTTGGAAAAAATATGCCTAAAATCCAATGCCCACTACAATACAAAAATTTCACAATTAATGACATTATAATGATCATTAGTTCATAATTATGTTTATGTTCTTACTTATCAATAAATAGAAAAAAGTAATACCCAATATCCATATGTGATAATCTCTCACATATATATGAAACTCTATTAGGATTCTTCACATGTTACACATCAATGGAAAAGTATTATGGATATATAAAACCATAAATGCATGTTATTTAATTTTTTATAAGTAGAATGTGTAGATTCATAATATAAAAAGGAAATACAGTTAGTCAATTTCAACCATTTTTAATTAAATAAATAATAATTCAAACATTACTTTACTTACATAAGAAAAAATGAAACACATTCAGTCCAAGATCTTAAAAATCAACTAGATGTATGATATCTACTTTGAGTAATCTCAATGGATAATATCTTCTGCATATATCGAATATCATATGAAACTCACAGATATTATTCAAGGAAGAAGATGCCTGAAATAATATCTGTATCCAATAATAAATATCAAAAGTATCTATATTATATTATTCCTGAATGTTTTATTTCATTCTTGAAATTTCTTTTTCTTCAGATAATCCTATATAAGTTAAATGTAAAAAATGGATTATAAGTAATTTTTAATTATATGTAATTAAAATTTAAAAAATGCATACCTCATATAAAATATAATGGAGAAGAAAATTTGGCAAAGAAAAATGAGCAAGACAATCTTCAACTCTGGTAATCTCCTTAGTAGGATATGGTAGTAAAGAATTAGGATCAATAATATTATGTATTGATACTCTAAATTGAATCATCTGTATAGGCTGGTGATGTATAGAATCCCCCAAACAATGTATGAGTCCTAACACAATAATATGTATATGAAGCACTCCAGCAAACAACTCACAATATACGATTTGGTCTGAGCGAGGAGGTGGAGGATCAATGTAGGAAGGTTGGGCAGGGTAGTTCAGCTGGGGTAGTTGTAGAGGTTGCACCACCTTCTGAGTAGGCTGGGAAGGATAGGAAGACCGTGCATATTGTGACTATTTTGTCAACTGTTCTAACAAATCTTGATATACAGATGCTTGAATTTGATCACCCAAATACTGTTTCATATCTTTTATCTTGGATTTTAAGGATTATATTTATGGTTCTCTTTATTTATTACTCTAATGATGCAAAACTATCTGAATACTAACATCTTCATGGATCCTCTAACACGGTCAGGGTATTCTAGATTTCCTAAAGTAGTGGCAATGATTTCTATCCTACCCTCAAGGATAAAATAGAAATGTGTCTCTTTCTCATGATGTTCATCCTAAAATGAAAAATGAAAAATTTATATTTGTGTTTATAATTTATAAAATAGAAAAATTCTTGACAAATAGATAATATTTATTTACAATTTTATCAGCTACTTCCTTAACTTTCTCTGTAACATACTTTTCATTTTTTATTCTTGTTAAAATTTTATATTTTTCATGGATAGTGGGGGGAGATGGAAGATAGAACTATACCTCCTCAAAACCACTAGTGAAGTGAGATCTTAGTCCTTCAAAATTTTCCTCAATCATTTTTTTCTGCAAAAAATGATACCCTCTATGGGATAAAGAATGAGGGTATACATTCTTCAACTGGATGTCCTGATGGGATTTCCTAGAGGCTTGTTAGACTAAAATAAAATATTAAGTACAGAGGTACACACACACACACACATATATATATCTAAAATTTTACAATGTAATATAATTATCATACCAGAAAGGCTTCTTCATGTCAGCTGGAAACAAATTTCTTCCACGTATCTGCATCTATAAACTGATACTTGAGGCATGGGTTTTTATTTTTTCTTCCTCCAAAAACATATTTTTTTCAACTTTTTTTTAAATCTCTCCATCTAACCACTGCCAAAGTAAGACATTTTTTCTTAATTTATTTTGTTTCTTCAAAAATAAATGTCATCTGTAATTGAATAAATTTAAAATTAGACATTTAAAATATATAAAATTCTAAAAATATGAAAAAAAATAAATCAATTGAGATATTATACCATTACAACCTCCCAAAGCTGATCTTTCTCCATCTTATCAACAGCCTTGCAAGATGATAATCCTGCAACGACTCAGTATGGAGATATAGCTCATGAATTTTTTTTCATTTGGTATATTTTCATTATTATTATCATCAAAAGTAATTTGAAATCACTCATCTCCATGATCAAGTGAATGTTTTGGTAAATGTGTAATTCTATGTTTACCAACTTGAGAAATCGATTTCTAAAAAGTAAATGTAGAGGAATCCACTACTGAGGTCTCATCAGTAGTCCTGCAATTAGTGTTTATTCATTAAAAGTTTGTTTTCATTAAATAATTATATTAATGGATATTTAATAATATGAAAAATACAAAGACCTCAGTACATGCTTCTCTATCTCTATATTAGTATCTGTTATTGAAACAATCAATTATAATAAATTTTTTGTGGACCTATATATTATTAGCCAATTGAATAATTAAAAAATAGGAAAACTGAAATATGTACATACAAAAAAGAACACACATGTGATAGTTAAATAAAAAAATAATGATGTTATGATTCTTAACCAAAAAAAATATGTAATGTAAATTATTAAATATATACATTAATTATAAAATTACAAAAACATTTATAAATTTAAATATTGAATATTTATTAAATAATAAAGTTTTTACACATGTAAATTTCAAAAAAGAAAAATATTGTGAATAATTACTAGATTAATTAGAAGTGTAATTTAGTGTTTTTCTATATCCCTTCAGCATGATCATTTCGTACTATATGCATTATGTCTGCATTATAATCATTGTTATACAAAAATACTGTAATAGATGAAGAAGCATCATATAAATAAATAACAGCATCATCCTACTCATCATCCAAATGGATTATTTTCCATTTAAACACTATAGACTATAGACCATTCAATTAATCCTTGACATAAAATATTTTTTTTCATGTGTGGACATGATAAATGATTCCTCATTGGAACTAAATTTTTTCAAATTAAATAGTTTAAATGTATATTCACAATGTTTGACACCACTATTACTTGAAAACCATTTACACTTAAACATGGTGACTCAAAATTTAAAATAATCAATTTTCCATATATCTTCAAGAACACCAAAATATGGTGTTGATGTAGAAATCAGTTTTTTATCTTTGGCACTTGAAAAATGAAGTGCTTTAGTGAAGACCGTTACACCACTATTATTAACGATACTCTTTTTATACAGATTTTTTTGTGTAAAATGTATAGCCATTAATATCAAAACCAGACCATGTAATCACATTAAGAGATGACCTCCCTGATAACCAATTCAATGTTTTTGATGTAGATATATCTATGGTGACTTTATCTTTAAAACATGAAACCAATGTCTATTTATTCCCAATAATCAGCCATTTTTAATTTATTTTTTGATATTGTAACTTTAATTTGGAAATATTTGATTATATATATGATTGAGCCTCATTTGTGTTGTTAAAAATGTATAAATGTACCTGTATCACTTCATCATGTTGAATAAACTTTACCTTTAAGCCTCAAATCCCTTTACCTTCAATATCAACTGTTTTATGTCAAGACATAAGGAGACCAATATGCTCTACTTTATATAAATAATTAGTATATAACTCAATAAACTCTCACAATAAAATAATTTGATCAATAGAGGCCTCTGGTCAATGAATATTTTTGACAAATTCCTTTAAAAGTTTCATATATCTCTCAGAAGGATACACCCATCGTTAATAAATAGGCCAGCATATTCTTATCTCATGAACTAAATGAATCAGCATATGAACCATTATATTTAAAAACATAGGTGAGAAATAAATTTCTAGTTGACAAAGAATATGAGTTGCTTCATTCTCCAACACATCTTTAAAGTTTGGATCAATGAATTTACTAAAAACAGATTTGAAAAAATTACATAACTGGATGATACTCTTTCTAACATCGGTGGGTAATATACCACACAGTGCGACTATTAGAAGTTGTTGCATAAATACATGACAATCATGAGATTTCATACCTATTATTTTACAATCCTTCAATGAAACCAAATTATTCACATTTTAAGAATAACCACTGGGTACTTTAATACTAATAAGATGCCGAGAAAAATTCATCTTTTCTATATTTTTTAATGTGTGAAAGCAGGAGGTAAATATGTTCGGTTTCCTTTCATAGTGGGAGATAACTAAAAATTTATTCTCGTTGATATCAAGTCCAATCTAGCATGAAATCCATCTTTTTTTCTTTACTTTTATGTGTAACAAAGTTCCAATAAAATTTCCACATATGTTTTTCTCGACATTCATAACATCGATGTTATGTTTTATCTCTAAAAATCTCCAATAAGGTCGAAAAAATGGACTCTTTCTTCTCGATTTTTTTGAAGACCATAACATCATTTATTTCCAAATTTCGAATCAATATTTTTCACCCATTAGTAATATTCTTAAACTAACAATGTTTTATGGAGAATATTGTATTCCTATAACCCAGTATTTTTTTTCAATCTACGATAAGGATGAGCAATTAGAAAAAATATCCAATATCCCATGTACACTATATTTCTTCCATCATATAATTGATAATATGAAGTCTTTTCTCCACAAATTTGACATGAATATGAACCTTAAAGGTATATCCAGATAAGTTTCCCTATGAAAGAAATTCATTTATAGTGAAAATTATCATATCACGCAAAAGAAAATACTCTTTTTTGTATGCATCAAAAACATTAACACTTGTCTCCCATAGCAGTTTCAAATCATCAATAATTTTTGAATGATACACATCAATGTCATTTTTGTTGGAGTTTGTGGACTAGAACCAACTACTTTGTACTTTATTGATTAATAAAATCCTTATCACATCTTGATTGTTCTTATGCGTAACAATGCATGTGATAATGTCCTAAGGACAGATGTTGCATTAAAGGGTCATAGCGGATCCCTGATATGATGAGAACCCATAAGTTCCATAACACTGTTCTTGAATATATGTTCTATGTCCGGATGATATTATTTGAGGGACCCAAATAATACATGTCATTAGGGGTGAGGACTCATAAAACATTGAGGAACCTTCTCATGGTGTGCGCCCTTGGTAATATCCAAGGGGATATTATGAGAACGAGACCTGCCAGTAGGAAATCCAAATTTCATAGTGTCATTGGATGTTCCTATCTACAGACGCGTGTATTGGTCCTTAGACTTTAAGATTATTATTAGTGGGTATTACAACTCGCACACTTAGATGTATTGACGAAAACTGTGACAACACACTATTCGCAGTGAGGTAAGATACGTTGGGTGCGTCATGAGTAATACTACATTAATAGATAATACGAGAAAGGATTTTTCCCTTCTGTTCCATAACGAAATTAGATATATTAGGCCCTTTGATGGAATTGATATAGCCTAAATAAATCCATGGCCATGGTAAGGTATGGGCGACTTCAATTCCGGGAAGTCAAAGAAAGAATAATCGGGCACATGGGTTGATGGAAGTAGCATGCGACCCAGTTGATTAGAGATATCGAGACAAAGGGATTATATTACACGGTAAGAGTTCTTAGGAGGTGACACGTCATTGCGGATTAACTTCTTTCTCTATGGGTGCCTTAGCGTGTTACTAGATGCTAACCTTGGACTTTAGGCAGGCTCCGCCTAATGCCACTGAGAAAGAGGCCTAGAGGGTCACACACTAAGTGTGTCCATGTATCTCAGTTAAATATTAATTTAACAAGTTAAATAAATATGATTCTCGACTGTGGTTTAATAATTATTTAAGGATGCCTGATTGCATTTATTTCGACACTATTTATTCGAGAGAATATATTGTGGGTGAAATAAAATATTTATTAGCGAGTAATGCAGTAATATTTATTTAAGAAATAAATAGCCATTACTCAAGGTCTAATAAATGTGGTGGAGAAAATGGAAAATAAAAGTACACACCATGTATATTAAATATACACGCCCTGTAGTTTTATAGAAAACAAGTACACACCGTGTATTAATTATTACACGCCGTGTAGTTTTCCAGTCGGGATTTTGAGGATATAATATTGTTTTATTAAATGATATTTATTATAATCAGCGTGGGTTCATGTCAAGGAATTAATGATTTGACATGGGGGTTTTCAATAAGAATTAACAGAATAAATAAAACGCGTAACGCGTTTATTTATTGTCATAACTCTGTTAACCTCAAACCCAATTATAAATATCCTCACAACCCCAACACTTTAAGAGATCCATTATTGTGCCCAACAGATTTGGAAATACTCTCAAGCCAAGAGAGAATTCCCTTTCCACTAAGAACACTGTCAAGTTACGAGGGCGAGATCCTCCACCGGATCAAGGTGGTCGAAGGCGGACATCACAAGTGAAGGTTCTTCCGCGCTAGCACTCGGAGATCCCTTCGGCGACGTCCAGAGATACCTGGAGCACGTGTGGATCACCGCTAGAGGAATCCTATACTTGGATTCTACGACGCAACAATGGATCATAGGATCGTGATCGGAGACATCGACGAAGAAATAATTCCACCGAGGTAATTCTTGTGAATTAATTAAATTAATTATAACCAACATATGATGATCCTATCTCAATGGTTCCGGGACTCTTCTTTTCTTTTTCATTCTTCGTTCCATTCTGAAGATCCGGCGTTTTATATCGTGACAGATCTCGGATTGAACATTGTTTAACGCTAAAATTAATGTTGGGAAAACCCACCAACGTGCTTCCGCTGTGCTCAGAACCTACAAGTGGCATC